>JACBWW010000009.1:5548868-5709682 GCA_020086605.1 Lanius collurio
ACATGGGAAAGTTTTTAGAATCCAAACCAACATGGGAAAGTTTTTAGAACTCAAACCTATATGGCAAAGTCTGCAAGAGCACCCCTCCACACAACAATCTACTCACTTGAGCGAGTTTTTTCTAGGCTATTAGTTACTTATAAATGGAGCATCAACAAATGTTAGTTTTCACAGCACCTGCTTCTGTAGGCAAAGCATTTTAGGGTCCATCCTCACCTAAGAACCTCACTGTCCACAGGGGGATACCAGGCCTGGGAAACCCTCACAAGGGCACATGTCCATACAAACGTGCTGGTGCTGCAATTCCTGCATACCTTTAACCTCTCCCAAGGAAAAGCCAAACACAAGCAAGGAGTCAGTCACCCCCAAAATACACCCTGTCCAAATAGCTGGTTGGGGTCTTCAGCAAATAGGTGATAGCCCAGACAAAACCTTCTGAGGGAACACTACCTGGGCACACTGTTGTATTTCAGATAAAACCAGTACCATTCCTGACACAGTACACACAGTGTAATGGGCATACTCCTAGTTATAATCCCAAAGACTTATTTAGGAGAAATGGTGAGATGTTTAAAATAAACTAAGAAAAGCTGCACTTCTCTTTAAAAACTGAAATGTCTGATAGATTGTACCAACAGAGAAGCTGTTCTTGTTCTACAGAAACCACACAAGTCCAGGTAATTCTTGCCAACTTTCCAAGTTAATGCAAGCTTCAGCGGTGTAAAAGCCAATAAAGTTCTTTGAATGCAAGTTGTACCTCACATTGATTACACCTGCAGAGCTATGAGGGCAACTAGAGGACTGTGAGGGTAATTAACTCTACAAAAAGGGAAAAAACCAACAGTATGGGGCACATCTTTGTGCTGACATTTCTGATTGCATATATAATGATTTAACACAAAAGGCCAAAAGCCCTCTTTTACTGCCAAGAACATAAAGCTTCTGCTTCTTGTCCAGTTTAAACAACTTTTGGAGGGAATTGCTGGATTTTACTACTGGCCATACCTCCGAGTTCTGTCCTCAGCAGCGATCTGGGTAAGACAAGCGTTACTGCAACCAACCTCCTCCAGCCACGGCTGCAGCCTCCCCTCGGGCTGCTCATCAGAACGTGATTCGGAAGCAAATAAATGTACGCAGGCCCTTGTGTTTAGGTATTAACAGCCTGCTCCTTTCGCCAGGAGCCCTTTCAGCTGATCCCGGGCTGTGCCGAGCACCTGCGAGTTAATCATTGCCCACACTTCGGTACTTGACAGAACATCCCAGCACGTCCTACCCCGGCTGGCACTACAGGGGAGAACAGTCTGTGTGGGCACACCCTCTGCGATACATTTAGGGGTGGAGACCACATGCTAAATAACCATTTATTTCGTGCTACATAACCATTTATTTCAGAATTGTTACTTTATAGCTGTTGTAGTCAAAAGCAAAGCAGGAGGTGCATGTTAATCACACATTACTGGAGCGTATTTACCAAGTCCTTTCTTTCCAATTTTTTAGCTACTACGCTACAGTAATTCTACACACTCCTAAAGACTTGTGCAAGATCTCAGCCATTTGTTAATTCCAGATTTCATATGACCCGAACAACTGGAATCCACAAGACACCCCCAACAAGCTGAGAGGCACACTTTGGTAACAAAGCAAAGACACTTACATAGAGGCTGGTTGAGTTAAACTAAATAGCCTTCCACAATCATCTGCCAGCTTCCCTCCATATTACACAGGAAGAAAATGGCAACAAATTATTTCTCCAAATACGCTTCTCACTTATATACTGATAAGGTGTCTGCAAAAAAATACAGCGCATATACAAAGCACTCCAAAAGGATTCTAAACACATTCATTACAGCATTTGTAGCAGCAGGCAGATGCTTCCACAAAATATATATATATAGATCCAGAAAAATCCTTTAGTCAAAGAAGATTGTTCAAAAACCTAAATCACTGAAAACACAAAACTCCAGGATAAACAAAATTTAAGAGGTTGGGTTAATTTTCTTTAATACCTAAAGCAAAAGATTTAAGATCGGAAAAAAGAAACACTCGAGCTTTTTAACACAGGAAAAACCACCTGAGTCAATATGAAGGTATTAGACAAACTCCCGAGCAGAACCAGGTATCACCCACTTCAATTCACGAGCAGCAAAACAAAACAGTTTTGTTTAAGGACACGTGGTCTCACTGGCCACTTTCTGGAAGCAACTCCACTTAATACACCTCCAAATCATGTGCACATACGACTCCCACAGCTTGGAATGACGCCAGAACAACTGTCTCCACAAAAGCAGTCGTGAGAAGAAGTGAGCTATTGAAACGAGAGCGGAGCTCTGCGAGAATGTGCAGGGAATGACACTGAATGTCACAGTGTCTGCGCGGTCACGAGGCCCCGTCACACTGCTAACCCATGCACACCGACGGGACAGTGAATGGCACCTCTGTGCAAAACAATACGACATCTTGTTTACTGAAACTGACTAACAAGTATTTACTGAGAACAGGTATCATGTCATACATATGAAAAAATTAAACAGAAGAACTAAATCCACGAAAAACGACCAGCCAGAGGTATCCCCGTGCATTCCCTTACTTCACCTGCCCCAGGGCAGCTCTGTTTCACACACTCTACTACCTGCCTTCTGCAAGCACTATTATTTCTCCAATAAATACTTTGGTCCATTTGTTTCCAAATCCCATGGCTTCTCCTATTCTGAACTCAGATTCTTTACAGATACAATATCCATCTCATAACCTGTTGCACTCGGCAGACCTCTATACATGTTACAGAACTATGCAACCAAAGTTAATTCCATAGCAAGTGGCTGAGGATGAGGGAACTTCCTCTGCCCTTTAACTGTGAAAATGTACTAAAGGATAACATTTAACTAGAAATTGCATTAATGAATGTTGGTATATACAAGAACGTTTATACAGTCGTAAGAGTTAAGAACTATATAAAAAAATAAATTAAAAAATAAAATCACGGAAAAAAAAAATTACCGAAGTTGAATTTCTTGCATGAACGTAAATGGTTCCGCAGTAAACCACAGCTCCCGGCCGCTGCCAAGCACAGCACCGGGATGAGCAGAAGCGCACTGACCCCGCAGCCGCCACGAACCGCGCCGCGCGTTCACCTTCGAACCGCAGAGAGCGGGCTGCGGTCCGCACCCACCACAGCCCACTGCAGGCTGCGCAAGTGTAACTCATTACGCTCCTGTTTGTTTTTTTTCCACTTTCCTTTCGGCCTGAGCCTCCCCCACCTCCTCCCCCGAGGCGGGGGCCGTGCGGGCGGAGGGAAGGGCCGGGGGCCGGCTCCGGGCCCCGCCAAGGCAAACAGCAGCGGGGGTACAGCCGGTCCGTGACAGCCACCGCGGGGCTCAGAGGAGGCGGCCGGCTCCGGGCACCGCGGCCCTGCCCTCGAAACCCACGCTCGTGTAAGATTTGCCACTAAACAAACGCTGAAAGTTCCTCCAAACCATCAACTAATAACGGCACCCGAGAGGGAGCGGGTCGAGCGCCCGCCAGCCCCGGTGCCGCCCCTCAGGGCCCCTCCCGGGACACGAGCGGAGCCCGCGCGTCCCGCACCCACCTGGGCAGCGCGGAGCGGCGGCCGCCCCTGCGCGGGGCAGCGCGGGGCGAGGAGCTGGAGCAGAACGAGCCCCGTTCCACCCAGCAGGAGCTGGCGGGAGTCCCCTCTCGACCCACCGTGGCACTGCTGCCACCGCTCCGAGCCGAGTCCCTCCGGTCGGCTCCGCCACTGCCACCCCCGGCTGCCCCTGAAGAACCGAGCCCGTCCAGCTCTGCCGGGCAGCGCCCACCTGCCCAGCCCTGCCGGAGCCCAGCCCCGAGGAACAGCACTCACCTTGCGCCGTCCTGCTCCGCTCCGGGCATGCGGCTGGCGGAGCTGCCGCCCCAGCCCGGCGGCAGCGAGGAAGGGCTGCGGAGGGCGAGTAGGGGCAGCCGGCAGCAGCGGGCGGGACGCGGCGGCCCCGGGACTCCGGGCGGCTGTCAGGGCAGCCGGAGGGAGGAGACGTGTCTCTGCGTTCGCCTCACCCCGCCGCCCGCCCCTCTCCGCCGGCCCCGCCCGGCTCCCCGCCCCGGCTCCTTTCCCCGCTCCCATCTCCCTCGGCTGTGTGTTCTGTCCGTCCCTTCCGCTCCGGGTCACTCCTGCACTGCTCATCCCGGAGAGAGCCCGTAGCTGCTGCCTCCGCAGCCCCGAACGCCCCTGTCGGGCTCCGGGCTGCGCTGCCCCGGCCTCCCCTCGTCCCTCGCCTCCCGCCCGGGGAAGGTGAAGGAGGCCAAGTTGGAGTCGGGAACAGCTAAGGAGGCAGACCCACCACAAAAAGGCAAAGGACATCATGCCACGCTAAGAATCTCAAATGAGATTAGCAGCAATGGGACCAGGAGTAGGTCCCATTAAGTTAAAAACTTGGGCAAAACAGGGACAAATAATGTACAGATCATAACAGGCATGTGTGTTTTGGACAAAAGTAGTAGTATGGAAATACACTCAAAAGTCCTACTGACCTAGAAAAATACAGAGATGTGAAGCTGAAGGCATGTAGATGATGAACACTTTAGATGAGGGGCTCTTTCTGGTATCTCTTTGTACTGTACTTGGTAAAGATCATCTTATTTTCTGTGACTGAAGTCAGTATAATATTAATAAATACTAACAATTGCATCACTTAAATACAAATTCAAATGTAGCTGGTAGGTCTTTCTCACAGTAGTAGCATTGCCAACATAAAACAGCCAATGGAAAAACAAAACTAAAGAAACTCACCACATTTTGTAGTCCAGACACCAGAAGTGCTTTAGAGTAGAATAACGAATAATTAACTATGGTTTGGCCTTACTTTCTAAACCAACATCTTAAAAGATTTCATCTCTGTCGTTTCCAATTGCTGAGGATAGGAATGTGGTATGGAAGAGACATATGGACATCAGACCTCGC
Source organism: Lanius collurio (assembly GCA_020086605.1). Lineage (NCBI taxonomy): Eukaryota > Metazoa > Chordata > Aves > Passeriformes > Laniidae > Lanius > Lanius collurio. The sequence continues at coordinate 5,553,823 of JACBWW010000009.1, forward strand.
TTTACTTAAAGGTCTCTAATTCCACTAAAGGAACCTCTAAACTCCACACTGTATGAAAACATTCTGGAATTAAAATAATATTTAAAGAAACTGGTTCTTAAGGTGATTTATTTTTAAACTAGGGACAATTTAACTGGATAATAGCCATCAAGATGCTGTAGTAGTTTTACATAGTAGTTTACAGCTGGGGGTTTTTTTCTGCTCTTAAAGTAGCAATTCACATAAATTATACAGGTGTGTGGAGACCTGGCACTTCTCTTGCCATATGGCAAAGTCAGGGATTTATGTTTTAAGCAACAGCAGGTATGGGCAAAACCTGGGCTCCCAGCAGCATTGATATAATTAGCAGAATGGAGAAATCTGTGAGGCTTACCAAGTCTGGTAATTTCTGATGGGTTCCTGCAACACTGAGCCTTTGTCACAGCTGTGGCCAAAGAAAGTGTAAAACAGACATCCAACCCTCTGCTTTGGTAGTGCCTGTTACAAAAGCAGAGATGCACAGGCTGTAAGTGCATGTCCATTTTTTATTCAGGGCTTACCATTTCTGTCAAGGAAAGTGACAGTTCCAGACCTGTTTTAAAGCTTAATTTGATATTCATTATCAGGAAATGGGAAGAGCTGCTCTGTTTAGAGACTTTAAGAGTATTTTATCTGTCCACAAAATTTCCACTTATTATGCACACAGGGAATGAACAATCAGTTGATGTAACATTTTATAATTATATAACAAAGTGGAAGCTGGTCAAACACATCAACTAAAAGCATTGGCCAAGAGACTGAAAACTTTTTAGTAATTACTAATTTGCATTCTCTGGGTTTAAAGATGATAAATTATATAATGCAATTTCTAATTGCTGTTTGTTCAGCATTTTAAAATCATAAGCATGGAATTTTCTTTAGTATGCAAAATATAAAATTCAACTGTTAAATGTATTATTACTTCAGTCCAAAATATTATCTTAAAAACACAGTGATATCTGACTTATACTTTTAAAAAATGTTTAGCAAGCCAATTCAAGGGTAAAAACATGACTAATCAAATTAATGCACTGGTATTTCTCATATTTGGAGGCAGTATAAGAAAAAGAGTGAACTTCAGAAACACAAATCCTGCCCTGTTTTCCTGATTCACTGTCACTGGTATTCCCACTCCACCCTCAGTAGCTGAGCATTGTCCAACTGTTCAGCAAAGAGATGGTGACTTCCTTCCTAACACCTAAACACACCTTGGCATGTTTGCAAAAGCTACAATAAAGAGCAGACAGTTTCCTTTCTGTTGATGACTCATGGTTCTTATGGGTACATCCCCTCTATTAGACATTGCTAAAGACAAGCAGGTCTAATTCTATTCTCACTTTTAATTATTTTGAAATAAGTATGATGTAACTGACAGCAATGAAATCACTCCAGATTTTCATCAAAATTATAAAGGAGTCATTCTTGCAAACCAGGTTCTCATCAAGCAATGCCCTTCCAGAGGAACCGTAGCAAGGAGAGCTACAGGGCTGAAACGGGCCCCTGCAGAGTCTGCCCCGAGGGACCTCACACTTCAGAGGTGTCTGTAGGGTGTTCTAAAGGAAATAAAACATTGCTTAACGTCTGCCCCAAATCCACCTCCTCCTTCTCTGCAGCTCTTGCAGTGCTGCTGTTTCCCACGTGCTCCATCAGTGGAGGATTTGCTGCAGTGGTGCCACAGAACTCTGGCCATGAACCAGTGTCCTGTGGTTCCATGCACAACTTACTGCAAAATGCCCAAGCTGTACAATAATCTCTAATCTAACCAAATGCACTGCCTGGTCACAGACTGCTCAAAGAATCACCATTATGGCTCAAGAAACCCTGTTCTGCCTTCAGCTGGCACCAGCCCTCCTCTGTTCCCAAGCTGATCTATTTCCTACACCTCATCTATTCCTACCCAGTTCTCATGGAAATAAGCACAGTAACACTTGCTCATGGCCTTTATATGACCAGTTGTACACTTATGAAGAAAAAAAAATCTCTCACTCCCATCATTAGTATCTGATTTCCTAACCAGACCCATGGAGATTGGTTGAATCACCTGAGAAACAAAGCATTACTAAAGAGGGTGTGGCCACTGTCTTCTGCAAAGGCCTAAAGAATGTTGCCAAAACCCACTTTTATATTGTGATTATAGTTCTACAACTTGCACTGTAAATTATTTTTACTGGACAGTAGCTGCTGCCCTGAAAATACTCCTGACACTGGTTTCCTCACCATAAAATACTTCTGGGGATTCTTTTTCTTTAAAACACAGTTTAATTTGGTAATTATGTAAAAAATGAATAAACAAACCCATTCTCCAAGTGTTTAATTTTCCCTTTTCCTATGCAAGGCATCCAATTTGACAAGTTTAATCCTCTGTAATTGGGTTAGAAATCAATTTTTTTTGACCATGAAGAAGGTGACTTCTGTTTCTAGGTTTGATCTGAATTTTTACTGTACTGTCAAAGGTAATGAAGAACTCCTGGTTTGCAGTTATTGGAAGTAGTCAATATTCCAGTAAAAGACTGCCTCTAAAGGTTAATTTCGTTTAAGATGGAAAAAACACTGTATCAGATTCCCAAGCCCTTGGTACAATCTAGGGTTCTATGGCTATTAAGAAATGTAGTATTAAAGAAATGTAAGAAATGTTGTGTTCCTAGGAAAATGTAGTATGATTATCAATAGCAAAGTATTTTAGGTTGAGTAAAATCTCATCATAAACCTGTCTGGCTATTAACAAAAATTCAGAGCAAGCTTTGTGAACAATTTTATGTTGATTTACAGTTAAAGGGTTAATACAGAATTTGCACAGGGAGCAGATGTGTTAGAGAGTTTAGAATTACTTGAAGCTGCAGATGCACACTTCCCCTGTGGAGACAAAATGCCAAATTGATGGACTGCCATGAAATAAACTTACCTGGCTCATACTATCAACAAGACAGCCTCTCTTCGAGCAGATCTCTTTGCACACCAGTAGCAACTAGTTAGAATTCCAACTAAACCAGCAGCCCAACAGGACAGCATTCCACCCACTCACTCATACTAGCTCAATCTGCCATCTATCTTCAAGGCCTGTGACCCCACCAGGAGAGTCTGGAAAACAGTCTGATTTTTGTAAATCAGCCTTTACTGTTACACCTGTAAGTATTTTCACTACCTGATGAAGAAAATTCTCCAGATGTTGATTTCTTCTTGCACAGATTTTTACTATTGTAACTATTAAGTCTATTATATTATAAATTATTATATCTAACATTTTAAGACTAGATTCCCTTCATTTACCTGAGCAACATAAGGAATCAGAGTAGTTTCAAGGCTTACCCCTGAAATTACAGTTTGCAAGGTTCACTGACTGGAGCAGTGCTTTGAAATCAGTTGGATGGAAAAAAACCACATATTTAAGTATTTATCACATCCTCTTTGACAAAATGAATCCAGTCCAGGTTATTAGAGTTTTGTGGATGTGGATAGGTTTCACTTGGCATGCAGAACAATCATGTGCTGCTAGGAGACCTTCAGGGAGGATATGGGAAAAATAACTACATAAAATCACATTAACACCATTTTATTAAAAAATAAAATCAGACCCAGCCTGTCCAATACAGAAGATTTAGAAGCTAAAGTTTCTCAGAGTTGCTTGACTATAACAAAGACCCATCAAAACAGCCATTTCCCTCCCAGCTGCAGGGCATGAACAGCAGCAGGTCTGGCTGCTTGTGTGTTGTGTGGAACTGCACTCAAAGGGTGCAGGATAAAACCACTGCACTTTTAAGCCATTTCTTTTTAATAGTATAAGAAAAGCCCAATGAATGAAATGGAACAAAAATATTTTATTTTGATATTTAACTTCTAAATTATAGTATAATAAAAAATTATTTCTGCAAATGTCAGGTGCATTCCATTTTCAACAGTTTATGTGTCCGTGGACACGTACAAATTATAACAACTGTACTCATTATTCAAAATGCTGAACACACTGTCACATCTTGAGCCTTCAGCTTTCCAATGTTTTTTCCATCCTCCCAGAAAATACACTATAAAACATACAATGTCCACACACTTGAGTGTAGCAGAAATTAAAGGGATCCTTTTGCCATTAACATGATGTTTAGAATTTACTAATGCTTGAAAACAGTAGTAAGCTAACCTCTAATAAGTGTTAACATATCTTTAAAAAAATAATTTTTACAAGGATTTTTGATGCTATTCTCATTAGAGAAAAAAAATTAAGAATTCCTGCCAATTCAGTTCTATGTCCTCCCAGCATCTCAATATACACAGTATCTTTCTAATTGCTTTAAGAACTGTGACTTTGTAAAAAACTATACTAAATTAGATTAAGTATTACTTCTCTTACTTTTGTATCCTTTAAGTGTGGGCTGTCCTAATCTATATTTTCACTTAATTATATTGTCTTTCTTCTGAGTACACACAATATACTGCTTCCACCTTAAGATAAGAAGGAATAAAGGAATTTTTCTTCCCTCACACCCCTAGATTTGACTGTCATCTGCACAGACTTTTCATAATTAACAAATAATTTTTGCAAGATTGTACAGCAAATTTTGAACAAATTAAAAAAAACCCCAACATTAATGACAAACAATTCTTTGTGCAACTGCCTTCATCCCTTTTCAACACTCAGCTTTCTTAGAGCTCAAAATGAAAACTTAATTTCATTTAATGGAACAAGGAAATCTTCCCAAACTTTAGCCCAGCATTAAGTAACAGTAATTGAGCTGGGACTTCCCACGGATGAAAGCAGCATTACCTTCACCAGCTCACTGCTAAGAAACTGCCTCCTCATCCTCCTCCTCCTCATGTCGGGCAGCTTTGGCATTTCTATGCACAGCAGATCTTCAGCACACAAATTGTGTCACCTTTCTGCCTTGTCTTATTCAATCCAAACCCTTTCTCCAGTAAAATAACAAGAATTGCACCAAATCAAGATCCTTCATAGCTGGATTTAGTGGAGGAGCATTTACTTCTAAATGATTCTGCCTAATTTGACCTTCAAGTAATGAAAAACATGGAGAATTTTGCCTTCAATAAGGGCCAAGGTAGAGTCTTAAAAAAATCATCGAAGGTGCAGATGATTCATTATGTGAGTAAAATTACCTAAACTTACTCAGATATTGCAAGTTTTGAGGTTTTCCAGGTGGTGTTCTTTGAAATTCAGAAAGCAGAGAGAATAAGGAACATTACATTAATGGACAAGGCCCTCCAGATCCAACACATGCATCCAAATGGTCACAGAATTCCATATTACAATTGCAAAGCGTGTCAGAGTTCTGCCATCAATGGTTATACACAAACAATTGTTACAGCACTTTCTTACTCCATCTGTGATAACAATCTCAAGAGTCTTCTGTTTGAAAATTCAAATTACTAAATACAAACTGACGTAAAGAAACCCAAAACAAAACAAAAACAACGAAAGAGAACAACCCGTGAGCTTTACAGCTACTCAGCCAAAATAATCACTTAATAGTTCTATCTCATGCTATTAAAATGGATAATAAAATGTAACAGCAATGTCTAATTCTCATCTATTAAAACTCAGAGAATGTTTGAGGTATTTGAGTTCTCCCTTAATTCTCCCTAAAGTAAAATCCTGCTAGTGGAATGTGAATACAGGTTAAATGAGCCTCCAGGAGCAGAATGAGCAAAGGCACATTGCAAAGTACTTTCTGTTCCCATGCTTATTGTAATAGTGCCTGGAACTGCAGTTACATAGGTGCATTTAACTCCAGAAGAGTTGCTCCTTGGAAACAGAAGGGACATTTTGAATGAGGATTCACTCACCTGGTCCCTGCAGAAAACAGGAGATGCATGCTCTGTGTCAGCAGATAAACACAGCCAGTTGTAGTTCTTGCATTTTTCCTTAATACACCACCAGTGACAGTACATGATCTTAACCACCAAGTGATGGTAACTACTGAAAACTGCAGAGTAACTCACTGGCTTCTGTTTACTGCTTGGCTCAAGACAAAGCATTCCTGCCTGTTAACTGCTTGGCTTGGCTTACCCCAGGTGGTTTTGTAGCACCATGTCCTCAAAGGACAGTATGAACCCCCCATAAAGCATACTCATCTCCTGGCTGAACAGAGTATAAAATATAAAATACAGTCTTCCTTCCCTCATCTCTTTAATCTTTATATTAGCCCTTCAGGAAGAAAATAGGAAACTCTGTGTCCATAGTGTCACTCAGCATATGGAGGACCTGTATTTTTGTCTATTACAAAAAATGGTATTTCAGCCTCAGCGTGGTGCTGTTTGAGAGTCACCACAGCCGGACCACGGCAGAGAGATGGGAAATTAATGCAGAACAGGGAGATGTGCACTGAAGTTAGGTACTGAGACACACTAACATCTGGGAAAAAGAGACTGAGAAAAAGAGCTCAAACATTTCTAAAAGAAAATTATTTCTTCTGATGGAGAATTTCTTGATCTCACCTTTGGCATTTTATCTTGCTTCCGAAAAAAATCCTGTTCTCATTCACTACAACACTCCTGCCATCAAGTAAATCAGCACTTAAAACTAGAGGCTGGACTACAAAATTTACTAAGGCTTAATGTTCCAAGCTATTTTATGTCCAGTTGCAAAGTTATTCCTAGCAAAAAATAGTAAATTTTGATTATGGCATCTATAAACAGTGTAATACCATGACATTTAAATTATAACAGGAATAATTTTAAAGGTATTCTATTTTTCCATGCTACATTTTTCTAATTATGAATGAGTTTTTATGAAAATACCAACAGATTCAAGTTTACTGGCCACAAAAAATGGAATAACAGATCTTCTTCAGGGGCTGTTTGTTCCTTCAAGTAGATTTAGTGCTGAGACAGTGTGGTAGTTAAAGCACAAATAGAGGCTGTTGATAAAGTGGCAATGCATAACAACATTGTGATGTATTATAAAGGAGCAATTGCCTGCAGTTCATCAGTGTGGATATGGCAATGAAGTTCTGCTTTACATATTCCAGGCACTAAGAACTTTGTAGCAGTCATTACAGGAGGTTCTTCTTCCCCTATAAAAGAGAAAAAAAAAAGTGAAGTTCGTTGATTGAAACAGTGGTTTTGTATTTGGTCAACATTTCAGAAACAATGCAAAGAAAACCTATGAAAAACCTCTGCTCCATCTTATACACTCCTGAGGCTGAACTACCATGCTCAATAAAACCTTATCCAAAGATACAATACTAATTTTCTTCCCAGGCAGGACTTCTTAGGGAAGACTTTATGAGTGAATGGACCTAGTGAAGTTCTGGTTGTTGGTACTTCCTCAAAATTAAACTGGTTTGAACTTTGAGGATGCCAAATACGATGATCTCTTTGGGAATTTTTTCTTTGCACATCAATACCCTGCACAGGAACTGCACTGAAAGATAGAAATAATTACAACTCAATTAGGATTTTAAATTAGGTGATTTACGATTTTTTTTTCCGAAATATTATATCAGACTGTCCTTTAAGGAAGAAAGGAAAGATCTTCTGAGATGCTACATGTCAGAGCTATTCACACCTGTTCTGATCAAGTAGCTGGTAAAAAAATAAGTAAAAAACCAAAATGTAGTGTGAATTAATAATGTCTGCCTCTCAGAACAAGAATAAAAGTTAAAAAAATCTATTTAATTCTCTCATCATCAGGCATATAAATATTAAGGCTATAAATGTTTTGTATGTCTGGGACACTAAAGAAATTTAATGGGCTGCACTTTAAAAGGCAGATGATGTTCAGTTCCAGATATGGTCTCCTTTGCCCCTGTACCTCAGTAGGACTGTGGTTTGGGTGGGGGTGGCTTGGGGGAGAGTCAGTCAGGGTGGTGCTTTTGGATGAGGACAAAAAATGGGAAAATAGCAGAAATTATAGTGGTTTCTTAAGGAATTGGAACATCAGTGTTAAATCCACCTCTACCAGCAAGAGCTCTAACATTTAACCTCTCCAGCTGAAGCATGTTAACAAGGGGGTATGTGACTTGAGAATTAATTACTGGGAAGACTGCCTCTTTCTTCCAGTGCCTCCTTGCAGCTGGGATACCCAGCTGACAGCTCAGTAATTGAATCAGGAGGGGGATACTGGGAAAGCATTCTTACAGGGAGGCCATACATTTTAAACTAGCATCCTACTTTCACTAGAACCGTTACAGAGATCATCTGCAATTTTTCTCACAAATGTGACAAAAGGCTAGATTAGAAGATGGTAGGAAACTAAAAAATATAGTTTTAGTTTTGAAAACAGAGTAATTAATTAATTAAATCAGTAAATCTGGGGGTTTTTTCCATATGAAAGTTTTTTTCAAATTTTAACTATTTAGTCCTATAGACTATTTACCTCATAAATACAGGTGCTATATCTGTTAATCAGCATTTGTAGTCTCTTCCTCCACAGAATTACTTATGAATTTTCTTAATAATATTAAAAAAATAATTCAGCCAAGAGGAAAGTCTAGTTAACTCACTGTCAGCATTCATTCCAGAAAGCACATCAGCATACTACCATCAAAATGCAATATTCATCTGTTGTAGTTGCTTATGGAAAATCTCAGCAAAGAGCAGTTTCATCATATCAACACAACTGCTGGAACATTCCACACTGATGTAGTTGTGATGCCAGTTCAATATCCTATAACTAGTAAGGTCAGACCAGTGTTTTTTAATATAGCCTGAGGGAAAATTTACACCTTTTAACTGGAGGCATCCAGACTGGGTATCTCCTCTGGAGAGTGTCTTCCAAGCACTTAAATTCCTCCACTGAAACCATTTGTTCATTCCCCAGCTCCCTATGTGGTGAGAAGCCTGATGTCATTCTGAAACTTGAGTAAACTACAGTACAGAAAATATCCCTAAAGGATCCAGTATGTGCTGGAGCAAAATAGGATGTCAGGTTTAGATTTATGGCTGTCTGTGAGAATGCTTCACCATACCACCCTCTTGACTACACCACACAGCTGTCAGCTGAAATCCCAGCTGCCAAGGAGCTCCTGGAAGGAAGAAAGAAGCTACCTCTCCAAGAATAGGTCAATTAATGAGTAGTGATCTATTAATAGAGTTTTAGTGAAATCTTACCTAGCTAAGATTTCCTTTACACACTGTAAGTTAAGAAAAAGATTCATTTTCCCCAAGTTACTGTACCTGTTGTACCATCTTTATACAATGCTTACCTTTCTCTGCAGCCTTCCATATGGCTCCTCACATCTTAGCTTACCTATTTGGAGATGGCAGAAATATGCACAGTAACTGAATATAAGTTTTGAAACACTGCTGTGTTATATCTTACCTAAACCTGATGATGAAGAAACACTTCCTGTAATGGAAGATGTTTCCATTTGGTCTGTCAACAGTCCTTCCATTAAAGGTAAAGATAATTCAGAAGAAGGAACAGATGAATCGTAGATTCCAGAATCTCGAGGCATGTCTTTCAGATTTGAAGCTTTAACAACATGTAACAATGGCTGAAGGACAGAGCTGCTATCACCTTGAATGTCCTGAGTTTCTATATCTTCTTCAAGGTTTAAGTGCTGAATTATACAGTGAGAGTCTGAATTCCCCACTGAAACATTTATATCTGTTTTCAGGTAAAAATCACCATCCATCACCTGTTTATTCACCAAGTCATTTAAAACCAAGCCTGAATCAAACTTTTCCATGATAGGCTCCGAGTAGTGTAAAGAAGGCAGAGGGAAGGGAATAAATTGTTTCTCAAACCAATCTGGTTCCTGATCAATGAACTGATGCATATTGCAAATAGCAACATAAAGGGACCTCCCAGATTTGCTTCTGAAATAATTCCTTTTACTGATGTTAACAGGAAACACATCTGAATCCTGTACACTAAGATCTCTGGAGTGTAAGTGTGAATAGAGCTGGGGGAGATTGTCCATGAGTTTGTATTTTGTGCTTAGATCCAGAATAGCAGGGATGTCTCCCTCACAGGAGTAATCAAAGTAGACTGCAATGAACTTGCAGAGATCAGCTGAATTCTGCTTTGCCTGACGAAGCTTCTCTGCAACAGTCAACACAGCAAAGAGAAAGAGCTCTCCTTTTCCTGCATCTTTGGTGACTCCTCTGTGCTTCCAGTTCTTCTTTTCAACAAAGTATTTCATTCCTTTGGAACACACAATGATGATAAATTGGGATTCATTTATTTTTTTAATAAGCCACTCCTTCTGATCTTCTTTACAGTTTTTTAGATCTTCCCACAAATCTAAAGCCACCTGGAAAAGAAAAAAAATTCTGGTTGATATTAACTTTTATGTATGTAAACCCAAGTAGTTCCTGAAAAAAAAAAAAAGCACTGTGGATTTGATACACAGCAGTATTTCTTGGGGAATAAAAAGAACATAGAAAATGTGGCTGTATCAAGTAAATTAGAATTTACTATGGAATTAAATTTGATATCATCAACCCACAATAAACTATTGTGCTTGCCTCAGACAGTTTACCATTGTATGTCAGGGTCCATAATGTGCTGAATGTAACGGAAATAAGAGAATCATGGTATTGTTTAGATTGAAAAAGACCTTTAAGATCAAGACCAATCATTCACCCAGCCATTCATTGCCAAGTCTACCACTAAACCGTGCCCCTAAGTGCCATATTCACTTATCATCCTTGCATACTAATGAAGTGTGATGCCAATCATTTTCATATCTAGATAGAAACCTAATTAGTGCCTATAATATCAAGTCCTTCCAGTAAGGATGCAAAACAGCAGCAGTTTTATCTGATGAGAAAGCTCTGAAAATTTTGTCCTAAGAGTTACCTTATTTTGTACTTTGTCAAGTTCTCTAAGCATTCTACATGATCTGAAATGCTGGTGTGTACAGCAAGAGGAGGGACACAATGCTTTATCTCACAGGAGGAATGAGAGGTAGGATAAGAGAAAAAAATAGATGCAAAAAACTTGCATAATAGACACATATTAAAACCACTTATAAAATCTTCTTTGAAGCATTTTTCCAAAGAACAGAAATGTTTGCTCTGCTGTGTATCACCCACAGCAGAGTGGAAAACTTTGCCCCATCAGAAGACAGAGCAGGTGGAAGCCCAGAACACAAGGACTCCTGAAAACTGCTCCCACACAGTTGGTTACAGCAAGAAAGTGATCCTGCCTGAAGTGCTCAGCTGCACTGGATGATCACTGTCAGCTCCTCCCAAACAGACAACTCTATTCTATGCATGGGGAAGAGGAGTCATTTTACTGCTGCTTGGGAGATGCTGCGAGTTTTGTGTCTGGTTTTGTTTCTGTTCTTCAAAATCCTGTGTGATCTGCTATCTGTGAGAAACGATTTTTATTATGAACAAGTTATTTTTAAACAGCTATTAAATGCCACTGGTTTTCTCCTTTATGAGAAAACATTCCAATTCCATAAGAAAAATACTTGTGCAACTCTTTTGTTATGCACTGAGCATCATTTTTTGTATTAAACTCCACCATTTTATTAACAAAATATAGTCTTTCTGTAGATAGATGCTATCAATATTTTGTTATATAAATTTTACACGATGCCTGAGACCTCATCAGAGCAGTAAGAGCTCACTTCAACACTATTCCAAAGAGGAACAGTGCAGCAGGGCTTAAGTACATCTCTAAAAGAGGTTTCAAGTAAGTTACCTATGAAACACTTTATCCTTAACTGTTTTAAACAGATGAAAAAGTTGTGACCATCCCCACCAAACACGTGAGGCCTCGGTTGTGTTTCTGCGTTTGGTCACCAGAGAGCAGAGTTGCTGTAACGAAACCCAGCTCCAGCTCATCCCGTTCTCATCCTGGGGATGGGAGGAAAAAAGCAGCACAAAGAAACCAACCATTGTCCTGCCTTTTTCCAGCTGAAAAGTGAAAAACTGGCCACATACTGATTCTGTTTTAGAAAGCAGTATGAGATTTTAAACCTCCTCATTCAAAGTAGCAACGTGAATGTCTCTCTCACAGCTTTCAACAAAAAAACCAAGAGAAAAAAACAGTTGCTGATTTTACAGTATTAATGGAACAGAAGGGAAGTAAAAAAATAAAAATCAATTAGTAAGTACATATTGACAACACGTAGTGCTTAATAATGCAGTTTTTGCACTATGAGTAGAAGTCTTGAGAGATTCAACTTCTTTTAAATTACAAAACAAAACATATTTTAGGAATACCAAAGTATATTAGGTAGACAAAAACACCTCTTTGTGGCTGCTGACTATAAAGATGCAAGACCTACCAAACAGAAAAAGCACTTAATTCAAAGCAGCTAAACACAGCTGAATGAATGATCTTCCACTATTCTCTTGGTTTAGGTTGTTTTGGATTTTGGTTGGTTGGGTTTTTTTTGTTTTTTTTTTTTTTAACACTGGATAAGATCTGTTCATTTCCTCAAGTAAAGTAAATTTATACAGCCAATATTTAGAAAAATAACAGAAGTTATCTCTGTGGAAAGGAAGAACTGAAATACCTCCTTTTCAAGCACAGAATTTTGGAGTGCTGTTTCAATTAAGGAAAAGTTGTTTACATATGAAATGTTGAGTTTACCTCACAGCCACAAAAGTCCTGAAGAAAATAAGCAAAGCACTGGATGACATTAATGTGTTTCTGGCAGTCTTTACTGGAATAGCAGATGAACACTTTTGGCCGGGGACGAAGTCTTTCCACATGGAGACCAGCAGCATATGCTGAAGATTCTGAGCTCTCCTCATCTAGATGGGAATATATATTTTCTAAATTGGAAGAGAAAAGAGAGTTCACACTATAAAGTTTGATTTTGTTTTGGGTTTTTATTACTTTTGTAGGCTCTTTACTAACGCATAAAATGACAGGTTCTTTTTCTGAAGACTTTCCTCTCCATCCTTAAAAAGAAAAGTTGCACACACTTGATTTATCCAGCTTAAGAGCTGCTACATGTGGAGTACACTTTCAAAGTTAAAAGCACAGTTATTTCTGTCCGACTCGGAAAACACAAGGAAGGTTTAATTTATAGACAGAATGAGGTTGTTTCGCCTTTAACCAGCTTCTAATCTCTGTTCAAATATTATAAGCCTAAAAGATGTATCATCTTAAAGAGTTTCCTGTCTAACAAAGTCTCTTGTTATAAAAACCCCAGATCACAACATAAGCCAGGTAAGAATATCAAACTCCAGGTCCATAGACCCCTTCAGGATATCATTCAGGGTCTCTCTAGTGTACATATACACACACACATGTCTGGACATTAATTTGACATTAATCTGAATTAAGAGATGATTAATTTAAATCAAAATAGCTATTAGTGTTTCTTTCCTTGCATAGATGCTTTTATGCTGGAACAAAAATGTCTGGCCTTAAGCCAGACTAATTCAATCTAGTTCTACAGCTGATTAAGCTAATTCAGAATAAAGCATGAGTATTTCAAAATACAAATATCCATCTAGGGATTCAGTTCAGAACAATTCATCAGGAATAACTATTCTGGAACAATTCTCTCTGTAGACAAATCCTCAGTGATTCCTCTGGGGTTTTTGTTGGAACTGTGCTAGCTGTGAGCAAAGGGGTAACTACAGGGGACCAGAAGGTAAAAGGATTTAACTCAGCAGGCATATAGCACTTGCTGAATATCTCAGTGCCAAAATTCAGGTGGATAACACAGACATGTGAGGTTTGGAGAAGTACTCTCTTTTTCCATTATTCATGAAACCACATGATTCTCCAAATTCTGTATAAAAAGCCAATGGATTTTTAACATTTAAATGTATAAAGTGTTGCTTGCCAGCTCCTGGATATAGAGGAAAAGTCAGCAAGGAGGGATGGAATCTAAGTTAGAAAAACATCTGCAAGCAGGGTTTAGAGTAAATTTAGGAAGATGGCTCAGAATGAAAGGTAAAGGCAACTTCCAGGAAAGTGAGCAAATCTGGAATAGCAGCTGTAGATAGTATTCCAGACACTGTGAATTGTATTGGCATCACATGGCTTTACTTTCCTCCTGATTTAAAATAAAAATGAATTAGATATTTCTGAGAAAAATAAGCGAATGTTTAAAACATATCTATTTACAAATATGTTTGTAATCTACATGGCCACATAGTACTTTCTCAAATAAAAAGAAACATGAAATAAAAAACATTTTCCAATATTGCTTTTGATCTCTCCTTTCTACAGTGAAGCCTTGATCTGTGATACAATACAGTCTAGGCAACCAATTACTATCAAGCACTGAGTAAGAATTTGATACAGGTTTCAATACACAAAAAAGCTGAGGGTAGGAAGGACAGAGAAATAGAAGAGAAAGCTGTTCACATAAAGGTATTTCTGGAGTTAACCTACCTGTAAAGACTGGTTTGGTTGCAAAAGCATATCTTTAAATTGAACTCTGTACTGAATGAACCCTCTTACCTTGCTGTTTTTTGCGGCACATCACTGTGAAAAGCGTGGCAAATGCAGAGATGACAACCAAAGGCACAGTGATGGCAATGGCTCTGATCGGGCCAGCCCACGGGGAGTGCACTTGGGAAAAGAAAGCAGAATTAGCCACAAGCAAATATGCTCTACACCACAATTATCTGAACAAATCTTCACACTGGGAATGCAAAACTGCTGCAGTACTTTATTATCAGGTAATTTCTGAAGATACAGCAGGCCCAAACATCATGTTCTGCTCCATTCCAAATTAGGTTTTACGGTGGTTGTGCCACTGCCACAGCATCAGTGGCTCACCCAAGTAACAAGAGCTGCAACTCACACCAGCCCCAGGAGGACAACCCTGTGTCAGGTGTAGTTTTGATGAGATGTGCAGTGGTCATTTGGACCTGACATGTTTTGGTTCCAAGGTGCTGAACTTGCCACTTATAAAGAACTGCCTTCTTGCAGAGATCACCCTCAGCAATGTGCATTAGGATTCAGTGCATTTTCCCCACTGCCTCCATCTGAGGCTGTTTTGAGGCTGCAGTTACACTCTGAAATCCCTGTTTAGTTTCTCAAAGCCAGGTCTGACCCACAGGCATGTGAAGCATCCCCCTGACAGGTTCTCCAGGTTTGGTACCAGGGCTGAAGGACACAGGTGATGTGTTTAGGCTGCTCCCACAGTCTCATCACACTCTTCCCACACTACTGCACTGTCAGTTATATGCAATTAAAGTTATGATTCCTCATATTCACATATAAAACAAAAGCCACTTCCCCCCAAAGATTCCCAATGATGGAACTCTACTACATAGAAACCTACAGAGAAGCCCATGTGTAGGCTCAAGTGTCAGCTCTACTCTTTCATCATTAGGTCAAAAATCACAGCATAATTACCTCCATAGTCTAGCTTATGGCAAACAGAGGTCAAATAAAGACTTATTTCCAACATAATTAAAATTCAATCTAAATTACTACGTTAAATATAGTACATTGTTTAAAAAGTAGAATTCATACCTGGTTTTAGTGCATAGTGCATTGTTTTCCTTGTTGTATTAGTGTCATCAACCAGCTTGGAAAAGTAAAAAATTAATTTTATTTATTTTCTGCAATATGTAAAATAACTGTAACAGCTCTTCTGACCAAATGTGAAGAAAGTTACTATTCAAATAGTTAAAACTAAAGAGCAGCACAAACTAGTACAACAAAAATTGAACAAGCAACAGAATTCCAATTAACAAAAATAAAAATCAAAGTCCAGGAATTATGCAGGCCCACAACTTCAATTCAAGGCACAGATGAAAGTGCTGTGCACTCAGGGAAGCAAAGCTATGGAAAGGCCAAGAACATTCTAGAAAATTTACTTGCCCAAGTTACTTCAATACAGATGCCCGAAGTTCAGTTCAACCAGTGTGATTTGAAATACTTTAATTTTACTCCATTTTCCCATTAACATCCTCATTTAGGTGTACCAAAGACTATTCAGAAATATTACCTCAATTATATAATCCCCTGGAGATACGTTCTGAAGAACACAACTTGTAGTGTCTGTGTTCTGCTCCTACATCAAAGAAAGAATACTTTGCAAGCCATTCACATACTTTTAAAACCTAATAAAGAATTCACATTGATTTAGAAATAAGCAGTGCACTCTCTCACACCTTAAACCAGCAAAACTAAGTCTGCCCATTCAATTACACACCTTAAACCAGCAAAACTAAGTCTGCCCATTCAATTACACAATCCTCTGCCTGCAGAACAAACTTGTGTTACCCAGGTCCAATGCAGTCCTCAAGCCTGGCTTTGACTGATGAGTTCTATCACAGCACAACTGTTATTTACATAAATAGTTCCAAATAGCTTTACAATTTTAAAATGGATACTATTTTATATTAAGTTTTTAAAGCTTCTATAAGACCTTAGAACCCCTCATGTTAATAGGTTTTGTGCTTTTAAGAGCTTCAAAACTCAGCCACGTACCTGTTTGCAGGTCTTTTGCTTAAACAGCCCTTCATGCTTAAGTTTGTAGTGAAGAAAGTAGTACCTAAACCCAAAGTTGTGAGGTGCATGATCAAAGGACACTTGCATGTTAAAACCTTGCTGGGTAACATTCACATTCCTTGGCTTCCAGTCTGTCAGAGGAGATATTCATGAATCGCACAATGACACTTCAAGTACAGTAACTTTTTGTAAGATTAATATATTAAAATATTACATTTTACTTACAAGGTTTGCAGACAAGGTTTTCTGGCTGTAGCAACAATTCACATGCTACAAATATAAAGAAAAATTATTAATTATACAGTGTCAAACTGCTATGCTACTTAAACAGAAAAAGAACAAGGCCAAAAGTAGGCAGTTCATCATTTTGAATACCCCCATTCTTTCCCAGATTCTAATATGCCTGGACTAAATACATTTTGCAAACTTAACTTCTTCGGTATGATTTCAAGTCCCTTCTCATCTTCATATGTGAAACAGAGATCCATTACTTTGAATATCACATTTCTTAGTGAGACAAAAGGGATAGCACCAGGTGCAGTATGTCAGGAGAGAAAGTTAAAACTAGTCTGAAATACATTTACTCAGAGTGAGTATGCTGAGCACTACTACCAATGGTACAGCAGTCTGCATTAACAGATGGACTTTAAATTACCTTAAGAAAGTTTTACAGGGAAAAAAACCCTTAGCAGGACAAATATCAATGGTTCAGCCCAAAGGGTACTTGCAGTTTCTCACCATACTGTGTGGGCACTGAGGAGCTTATTCAAGTTTCTTCTCTCTACCTCCAATGGCTAAGTAATTTTGAGAAATTCAACTTGACCTGCTGCTATCTAATTTTAGATGTCCTCCTCTACATCTGTCTTTAAACAGCTGTTTTTAAATTGTAATCTCAAAAGCAAAAAACAATCTGCCCTTCTTCACAATGTCCAGAGAGGAGCAAACCATCTTCATGAGTTAAATGATCCTGAGAACCACAGAACAACCTTGCTTTAGGCAAACCAGTGATCATCTCAGGCTTATCTGAGACTTTTCTCCCAGTTGCTGCCATGGCATACCACAGATTTATCTATGGCATGCAAATTCTTTCTGCTTAACACCCAGATCTTCCTTCCAAGACAATGTGAGTAACTACTTATCCCAGACTCATCCAACATCATCATCCACGAAATTCCTTTGTTGGGAAACCCAAAACGTTGGGGAGAGGGGAGGCCCACTGAAGATATTTGCAATACTATATTATATGCAATACTTACATCTAGTTCGGAAGAAAAATGGGTGATAATTACTTTCATTTTTAATGGAAGGAAAAGGAACAATCTTGACAAAGTAATCCGTTTCAAACTTCAAATTTACAAAGGGCTGGGACTCCATTCCCTACAAAAAAGACAAGATTGCAACATATTTTAAAATCAACTATTATAGTTGATATAATAGTTGAAATACTAGAAGTATTTTTCACAAGCCCACAGTTTTGCAATCAAAGGCTCAAATTAATACATTAAGAATGCTTTACCTACTCCTCTATTCCAATCTGACATGAGGAATCTCAATACACAGTTGGATGTAGAGCATTACAGATGTGCATCTGTACTCCAGAGTCAAAAATTGAGTTCCCAGCTTCAGGGAAGCTTCTATCAAAAGGGACAAGACCTCTCTCTAAAGCAACAACCATCATTACTTTCACCAATAATACATTTGGGAACCAACCAACTCTTTGACAAGGAGACATGGAGTAATAGGACAAGGGGGAATGGCTTCAAACTGAAAGAGGGTAGGGTTAGATTGGATACTGGGAAGGAATTCCTCAGTGTGAAGGAAGTGAGGCCCTGGCACAGGGTGCCCAGAGAAGCTGTGGCTGCCCCATCCCTCCAAGTGTTCTGCCAGGCTGGACAGGGCTTGGAGCAACCTGGGATAGTGGGAGGTGTCCCTGCCCATGGCAGGGGTGGAACTGGATGACCTTTAATGACCCAAACCGTTGCAGGATGATAAACACTTTCAAGACTACTCACACAGTCAAACAACTTTTCTTGAAACAAAGCACTTACTGTTCGTTTAAAACTGGGGCTGAGCTGCTTTGGATCCTTTAAAACCATCTGCTGGCATTGTCTTCCCTCTGATTTTAACTCCTCAAGTATTACTCGAAATCCCTTCAGGTATTCAATCCCTACAAACAGTAGGACATTTAAACAGAAGAAGACTATTTCAAAATGCATAATCGGGTATTTTACGTAATTTGTACTTCATTTGTCTTTAAAAATGAAACTTATCAGTCATACAAAGTATGTTTGTATTTAATACCTGTTGTTGTACATCAGTTCTGCAGATTCTATCTTGCCTATCTAGAATTCAGTCTTTGGAAAAGGCTACAATTACTACATACTTGTGTAATGCTTAGAACAGAGGGGCCCATGTCTCATCTGGGGCTTCCAAATCACCACTGCAATAGAAGTTGTCAGTACCTTCTTCACCTTCAGAAATACTTTATACTAACTTCACATTCCCTAGCACATTACTAGCAATCAAATATAGTATTTTGCTGGCAAATTATAGAAATATCCCTTTATAAATTTTACTATCATCTCTGAGACTACCAGATTAAAATGATAACAATTGTTACAACTTCTTTAGTTCTAGTACAGTTAGGGAAAACAGAAAACTTGACTTAAATGGAATGGAATTTATTCCAATGCATGTATACTTCCAGTTATTTGTAACTGCTGCCAGAACTACACCCATTTTGTTCAAGTTGCTCTAATACAATTTAGCACAGTGTCTTTACAATGTTCTCATCAGAGAATTACTTCATGACATGACTAAACTGAGTCACAGTGATGTGAATATCCCAGGAAAATGCCAGTGTTACCCTGTGACAGTTTTGTGGCTCAGGTATCAAAGGTACTGCATAGCTCTTTAACTCTCACTACTCCATCTAATTACACCTCCTCAATAGCATTACACATATTTATCAATGACATAGACACAGCTTTTGTAAGCTAAATACTACATAAATCAAAATGGACTCATTTCAGTTTATGCTATGCTTGTCAAACCAAAAAATAAAATCCCTAATGTATCATTTCCACATTTTCCACCACCTCCTCTGGTTCACCAGCTTTCACAGGTTTGTGTGTTTTGATTAATGTTCTATAATTCTGTAGAAGATAAAGCATTGCCAAACATGTTCTCACTATTCTATGGAACAAAAGCACTATTTGTCCTCACATGAAGGCCCTGAAAGAGAAAGTGTCCAGTTCCCATGTTACCCGAGCTGCCTGAACAGCAGTTCTGTCCTCACACTTCCCAAAGGATTAACCTCTGATGATTACAAGGAAGAACACCAGGCTTTGTTTCCCATGGATGTTTGATCCATCCAGTCTGCAGCTGAAGATTACCAAATGCTTTCAACTGCACAATTCTGCAGAATTCAGTGTAAAAAATAGGAGCTTTGCAAAGATGTTAAGAATTCCTTTCTTAGGCAGTTTGCATCAATGATTCCAAGTTAAATTATTTGACTTAGTACCTATGACCAGGAAGCTATTACCAAACCCATGATCAATGAGTCCATTTCCCTCTAAAACATACCAATGGCATTTGCTGTCCAAAGGATCATCACAGCCACCTGTTCCTGGCATGCAAACTGACTGATGGTGATGTTCTGCACGTCTCCAATCACGTGTCTTCCCACTGAATTCAGGTAAGGAGTGCAGTCTAAAAATATGGACAAATAAGCACTTTTAGAAAAATATTCCAGCTGACAGGAATTCCCTAACACATCTTCAAAACCAAGCTAACTAAAACTACCAGTGCATTGTTTTCTCTAAGTACTATAGAGCAAATCTAGATGAAGTTTTTGTCTCAAGACACCAAAACCCGCAAAACTTCACAAATCATTGAGCACAACCACTTTCACTGGTTGCCAACCCACAGTACCCAGGATGCCCAAGGAAATTACCAGTTTATACCACCAGTGTAACCTGTACCACACAATGTGTTGGGAATCCCAAAAGAGAACAACTTGTCCTTGTAGTTGGTGAAATGAATATGAAAACTGACATTAATTTTGTTCATGTACAGTGCTCAGAGCAAGAGAATGTTGGTCAATGATCAGGCACATATGAGAACAATAAACCCCATGAAGCTTGAGAACTGCTCAAGAAGAGCTTTTTAACCACAATACTGCTTTGATCCTGACCATAAAGAACCTACTGCCTAAATCCATGTCCTCTCTGCCGCCCATTCGGAAGCCACATCCCTGCAGACCACCTAACTGCCACTGGATTCACTCAGGACTGGTTTTGTCTTTTTATCCTCCCAAAATACAGTGTATTCCCTAATGTTATAGCTCCACAAACATGCTAATTATAGAAAACTTCAGCTGTAATTAAGAAAACAAAATATAAGCAAAAGATTCCTGACTTTGTTGTTGAACTTCACCATGTCTTTTTGTTTTCAAAACAAGAAAACAAATAAACCCAAATTTTATTACTTTTAAAGCTTTACAATATTTAGGCTCACATTGTGAGGCAGGAAGAGAAGTAGCAGGCAGGGAATTCACTAGTTCTGGAGCACAGTATACAGGAAGATGGGTGTGCAAAAACAAATATTCTGTTTCTGAACTAGTGAAACCAAAAAAATCCAGAGGAAATTGATCAGTAGATTGTACTTACTGACTGATGATTAATTCAAAATAACTGAGATCATTTATATGCTATATATTCATCTATACAGAGCTTGTAGAAAAGAAACATGAAAAATCAACTGCTATGATTCACCAGTACAGGAAATTCAAATTTAATTCAGAGGCGTGATCTTAAGGGCAGTGAAAGAAAAATTATTAACTGTACAGGAGATTTAGAAAATGGCTTTTTACTATGAATAACCATGGCAAGGGGTCCTTTATATAACTGTCACAGACATAAGAATAGAAGAGTCTGTACAACACTGCCTTTTACAAAAGCTGGGCAGTGGTACCGACTCCGCTGTTTGTAGAATTTGGTTGCTATGAGTGAACTCAGTGACAGCTTGAACTTCCTCTAAGGAGGACAGAGGATCTCTTTCAATGGAAAGTTTGAAGTAACTGGTTTTTGCTTGGTCTGGATCTAATTAATAGCAAGCCCAAGATTTTGGATCCTGGTTACTAGAATTTTATGGTCAAATGACAATTTGCCAAAATGGAATATAGCACAACGCCTGAAGTTTGACTGCAAGTCCCTGATTCACAGTTTTAAAGAACAACCATTTTAGGAAGAAAACAGCATGGAAAAAATCATACTTTTTAGGAAACCACTTCTTTTACTTGAATACAAGTGCCATGCTAAAAACCAGACATTTCTTTTTTCACCTGAATAAATAATCTAACCAACTAATTTAGCATCATAAAACATAGTTTGTTAGAGTTGCTGTGTGGCAAAATAAAAGCCTCTAAACCACAGCTAGCAAGCCAAATTCTCTTTTGTTCTGGCTTATTAAAGGCAAATATGTATTTCCATACCACGTGATCTCTTTAGTCTTCATATCAGCAAACTCTTTTCCTAGTCCTGCAGAACTCAAATAACTTCTTTGTCCAGGAAGCACACAGTGCCAGCAGAATTGTGAATTAATATTTCTCATTGGTTAAACACAGTTTCTGGTGTCAGAATTAATGGAAAAAACATGACATACACTGAGACTTAAACAGACTCATTGTGTTAACTAAGTGTGGGGATCTCTGCTCTGACTGGTATATTTCCTAGTTTTCTTAACATAGATTAAAAAACAAAATCATACTTCTTTTGTAGTGATCACCTAAATCGTGTACAATCTGACACACTTTAATTTTGCTCATTTTAAGTGTTAAGGTCAAATTAGATTTTAAAAAAATCACAGTGAAGGATTGCAAATTCAGAAATTAACATAAAAATTGAGGAGCAAAAGGATGATCAGAATGAAACAAATCACTGTTGTTAGGTTTCCTGAGGCATGCTCTCAGTGATGAAACTTTACCTACATTCAGCATCTGAGACAACTTCTTTGGGTAGGCAGAAAAAACCACCTATGACTTGCACTGGCATTAAGAAAAGCATTGTTTTAAGGTAAATGAGAACCTAGACTGTACATTGAGTTTATGTTGATGATGGCCACTACCTGCCCACATAAGGATAAATTCTTAATGCAGTCACCAGTCCTATTTTGACAATTAGACAAGAAAGATGACAAAACATCTAAAATAACCCCCAGCAACAAGATACAGCCATTTAGCAGATGTTTGAAGAGGTCTGAAATGTTACTGCTGCAACCTGTTTATTATCACTGTTACTATGGCAGAGATTGCCTTGTTCTCAGTTTAGCTGCAGAACACACATCTGCTACAGCTCTAAAATCACCTGTCTGCACTGCAAACGTAGACAGCAGTTTTCCACTGGCCTGGATCTTGAAGTGAAGATTGTAGTTAATGAAAAGTTCTCACTGATTCAACTAAATGAAGAGATGCTTTTCAACATTCTTCAATATTCACATTCAGTATTGTCCTTGCAACGACAATTTTTTAAATATATGACCTGTACACATTTTCTACCTTGAGACACACATTATGCCATTTTCACCTAAAATTACACATCAGAGAAAAGCTCAAAAGAATCCTTTCCTATGTCTTTGTGTGTACTGAACCTTTCAGTGACTATATTTTTACACAGAATAAAATAATTTTCTATAATGTTCCAGTCAAATACTGGGCAAATGATGTAGGCCAATCTGAAAGACAAACTATTACAAATTGTTAGATAGTTTTATTATCAGTGACTTGCAGGAGATCTACCAGACCCAGCAGACACAAATTTTCTGTATTTTAAAATTATGTCAATACTGAAGAGCTTATGCCATTCCTAGAGCCAGTTTAAGAGACATGTTGCTATATATTGACAACTGGGATGGAGCCCTTGATTTTTGTGAATATAGTGCAGATTTTCAACTTACTGTCATATTTAAAGGTGATGTTGAGTAGTCCATTGTTCTTTGTGACAGCTGACAGCCCCTGGAGAGAAAAAACAAAGAGAAAGGAAAGTCTGAATATAGTATTTGCATGAAGCCATGAAATTGTGGTTGAAGCAGTATGACCTGCCCAGTAGATGGGAATCATAGCAGCTTATTTTTGGAAGAAAATTATGTGATATTCTCAACTTCCACCATCTAGGTGAATTGTGTCTGTACAAAAGCCATACCTTTAATCAGGGTTTAATAACAAATCAAATTGGGTTCTCCAGGGGAAGTGGGGCAAGAGAAAATAAAGTCACCCAAAAAGGACTCCACAGCCATGAAAAAGAGTGTGAGAAGTTCCAAGAGGGCACCACTGCAGAAACCCATTATGCTACCTCAGACATCCTTTTCTTTTATCAAATACCATTAAAGCAGATACTGCAAACTGAAGACCAACCAGAGAATTGCTCTGCCAGGGAGAAATCCACGTTGATGAGCCTGGTGTCTCTTCCCTACTTATAGAAAAGAACTTGGGTCCTCAGAGATACAACACCCCCCTTCAGAAGGCACTGAAATTGTTTTGAAACACAAAATGTAGCATCACCCGCACAAGACAGAGCTGAAAACTGGAACACTGATTCTTATGGTACAGCATCATTCCCTGAAAGGCAAATAACATCATATTTCCCATCAGCTGTAAAAAAATACCACCCAATTACACAGAATTGTGTCTGGGTTCACTGCCACAGTGCAAAGAGCAAAACTCAACAGTATAAAAGGCCTGCAGCAATAATTAGATGTTGTCAGGATCATGCCCAAGCACTCACTGTGTGTCCCTCCACAGCCAGAGCCAGGTAGGGACAAAGAAAAACAAGGTAGGAGTTGTCAAGTTAAAAAAAAAAAAAGTAAAGCACTTTCTAAAGGATTAATGCAATTCAGACCTCAATAGAAGTGTTACAAATTTGTAATCTCACTTTCTTCTTAGGTGGCTTTTCATTTATTTGATTTAGCTTGGCATTGAACCAACTGTTATACAAAAAAGCTTCCTGAAACAGGCTGTAACTTTTCTATTAATACCTCACCTATTATGACTCACTTTCTGTTTCTCTAGATTTTATTAAATGTCATTTAATTAATAGCAAAATAAAGACATGATTTATTTGATTAAAAAATCTCAAAGAAATATAAATATAAAACGTCAGTTGTTAAAGGGAGATTAACCCTCAAATTAATTGATACTTGTCTTCCTTTTGTCCTAGAGATGTTTTGAGAGACATAAATTTTACCAAACTCCACAGAAAATTAGCATATGTATTTTAATTCATTAGATAGGATTTTTATATGCTATATGAAAATAAAAAGGCAACACTTTTCCTTTAATTACATTTCTACCAGGATTATGGTGACATAACAAATGCAGAACAGGAGAAGCATAACTAAATATACCACAATCATTGATAATTTAGATGCAAAAACCAGACATAACATAAGCCAAACTGCTGAACTCATGCACCACATAAGTTACTTACTAGTTGCAAAAATCTGCTCCCAAGTGTAGAAAAGGTGCAAAAGGGCTGCAGTAATTAATGGCAGAATTAGGGTCACCTTCAACTATTGAACTGGATAATTGCTGTATTAGTTATAAGTTAAAACATGTAAGCTATTCAGATAATTTAATCGTGCTAAACTTTAGTATCAATCCCTCAGCTACTTACTGCTGTGTGTTTAAAAATACATTCTTCCAGGAAGCATTCCCTTGGATTTGAATTAAAGTAATTGTGCTATTTATATGGCTTATAGCTAGGAGAACTTGTTTAGAGCATGTTACTTTAAACCCATAAATACCAATGTTAGGGCCTCAGGGCTCTACATTCTCAGCTAATTGTCCCTGCCCATGGCAGGCGTTGGAAGTAGATGATCTTGAAGGTTCCTTCCAACCCAAACCATTCTGAGATTCTATCATTAATTAACCACGACCATCTGTTGAATTTACATTTGTTTAATTTAATTTGTTCTGAACTTTACTAGAGAGCAAGTCTATGTGTCCTGGAGCTTTGTCTACCAAATCCCTGTGGTCTACATACTTCTATACACGTGGACTGAGAAGAAATAAATAGGAAAGAAAACAGACAAAATATCTTTTCTAAAGAACTCTAGACCACTGATCTTTGAACAGATAATCCAAGTTGAAATGCACACATGTGAAATTACAAATAGCCTTATTTGTCAAAAAGCTGGGGGAGCAGAGGAGGCATTAGCCATGTTAACTCTCACATTATTGTGAGCTCAAAGCACTGAACTCCACAGAAAACATGATAAGCTAAAATCCAAATCCTGTATCTACATTGGGCAAGCAAGCCAGGAAGAATTTCCATCACACATCACAGATCTCAAATCACAGAGATCAATGTCGGATCTGCCCCTCAATGCATATAAACAGCCAGCCTGAGTGATTAAGGTTAAGATCACAAGATATCTTAAGTCAACACAGATCTAAGTAAGACCAGTACACATCATCTCCTGAAGAAAAACAGCTCATTTGCATGTTCAAGGCATGTACAGGCATTTCATTTTATTTAAACATCCATCTTTCAACATGAAAGAGCACAATTATTAATAAAAGGCAAAGGTTATTACATGAAGTTAACCTCTAATTTTGTTTATATTTTTCTAATACCCAACCCTCATTTATAGTAACAGCTCAGTAATGAAATGCATTTCTGACAACTCTTTCACCAATTACTAGGCCAGAGAGGAACAAAGTTAGGATTACATATCCAGAAATAAAGCTTAGATGAAATTTGTAACCACAGGAAAATTCGTAACCGTGCCTCCAAGAAAAGTTAAAGTTGAAAGTTAACTAATGTCTGCTGTCAAGGCATAAATTAAATACAATTAAATTAAATGAAAATATGTTTGATTTTATTGAACTTTTCCCTGTCTTCTTTTTAACCTAGAACACACAGTGTTTCATATTTGAAAGAAGCATCTTTTTTTTACATCTGGCAATTCCTGCCAGAGATAGCATTAGTGATAGAAATGGATGGGTGATTTTGGAATAGTTCTATGACTAATCTTTATTATAAATAATATTGAAATATACTCCAACATTTGTCTTTTGAGTAAACACTCATTCAAGAAAGCCAATTTCTGTGTGTGAATAGGCGCTGTCAGGCAGCCACTTGAACATCAATACTGGGAAACACAGAGAGATGCTAGCACTAATTACAGAAATCTGGTAAAGGAGGTAGGAAATCACTACCCCTCAAGCACTGCCTTGTGCAGCAGACCAAAACAGTAATCATGATTCATCTTTCATATGTTGTTAATCAATGCACACATGGTCCTAATTTCACACTCCCATGAGGCAAACTGAAGGGACAATTGTTTTTGAACTCTAACATCAAGATGAATAATCAATGTTTATCATACTCATTGTTCAGTAAAACAAGGGCTTTATATTTGACATCTGCTCTTCTTGTTTTAAAGTTTTATTGATGCTTTTGACCAATTAAAAATATGTTCTATTTCTAGAGTCATCAGTAAAATTATGAATTATCTGTATTATTTAGATGCCTGCATTTAAAACTGCTTTTAAGATAATATAACAAAATACATAATCCATGTTGATGTTTGCTATATAAATTGTATGTACTCCCTTGACTGCAGAATGAATTCTAAGCCTTAGGTGGATGGTTTTGTACTGTTATTATTTATACTTTGTGTGACTGACAACTGCAACCATGCATTTTGTTCAGATTTACCTTTTCATATATATATATATATTTTCCTGCATTGCATAAATTATGGGAATATAATTTTAAAAAACATCTCAGTGACACTGAAAAGTTAGTTTTAATTTAAGTGAATTAAGTGAATTAAAAGAGCAACAGATTTCTTGGTTCTTATTTCATATTTTAAAAAGGAACCTATACTCTTCTAAACAGGCTGGTTTTAATTTCTTTTACTAAGTTGGCATCTTTTGTGTTTGTTCCTATGTAAGCAATATAATTTAAAAGAAGCTACCAGATTTTGGCTGGATGTTTATTGGTGGCAATTTAGTGTTTCACTGCTTCATCTGCAGAGCCACTGCACACAGGTTCAGCTGCAGATCCTCAATGTGGCTTCAGAGCACCTCAAATTTGACCTGAGACGTGAAAGGCAAAGCACTCCTTTTCCTTCACTGTAAATTATATATTGGCTGGGAACGAAAACCATCACTTTTGAGCAGGGAGGAATGTCACAGAATAACAGAAGCATTTGGTTGGAAAATACTTTTGGGTCCCTGAGTCCAACCACCAACCCAGCACTGGGAAACTCAGCACTGACCCGTGTCCCTCAGTGCCACAACTACTCAGCTTTTAAACACCTCCAGAGATGGTGACTCCACCACTGACCAGGGCCAATGACTGACAACTCTTCTGGTTTAGAAGCTTTCCCTCATACCTGAGCAAAACCTTCTCGGGCATAACTTGAGGCTCTTTCCTCTAGTCCTGTCACTTGTTACCTGGCAGAAGAGACTGACCCCACCTGGCTACAGTCTCCTTTCAGGTGTTCCAGAGTGACAAGGTTCCCCCTGAGCCTCCTTTTCTGAAGGTTAAACATCCCCAGCTCCCTCAGCTCCTCCTCATCAGACTTGCCCTCCAGCCTCTCCAGCAGCTCCCTTGTCCTTCTCTGGACACATTGCAGCACCTTTTCTTGTAGAGAGGGGCCCAGAATCCCTGATTATCCTGTCATAGGAGCTGGTTACCTGGTTCTTCCCTAGCACATCCTTGCCAACAACAGCCTGTCATGTACAAAGATCCCAGTTTTTCTTCCATGCTGCTTGTGAAAATTCAGTGGTCGATCTCCACGTGGTACCCATCACTTGTACACAACTGTCCCTTAGGTTGTCTGGTAGATCAGGTCCTTCCTCTAACCTGGAAGGGCCCTTGTTTCATGTGAACATTCTCTAAGTTCTGATTTTTCTCAGCACAGCTCAGCCTTCCAGGGAGTAGATGTCTGGCGACCGGAGGCAGGCACAAAACACATCCTCTGTTTTAGAACTGTCAGGCATGTCCACATCTAGCATATTCCTTCTCCATCTCCCAGAATACAGCTTTTTACCCCAATTTGACCTCTATGACTTGGAAACACATTATGAAGCATCCCTACTAGCCTTTTTTAAAAAAATGTGCTAACTGATTTAACCAACAGTCAAAACTTTCTAAGTAGGAAATTCAAAACCAGGACCATGTAGATGCCCCAGAGTGAGACATTAAATTATATAATATCATATTGCAAAGTGAGTTATAATCGAGGTATAGCAAAAAAAGCCATTTTAAGTAAGAATCTGTGAGATAAAACTTACTTGGAAGAGTAACATGTAATACTTATTTTCCTAAACCGAACACAAGGAACTTATGCTGCCCTTGAGTTGTGATCATTAAATATCTCAGTGACATTATCCATGGTTTTATGGTTGGCTCCCCATATTTTGTAATTACATTTTGTCTGAACAATCCTTCTGCCACTTCGATGATATGGTATTCTCAAGGTTCTCCTATCAAGAAAGGATATTGAATTGAACAGCTGCTGGCTTAAATCCCACCAGAGAAGGAGGTGTTCCAGAAAGGTATTCATGGATACTCATTTCATGGGGTCTGTGGGGATTTTTGAGGTGAAACACGCTGGCTGAAGAGCACGAGCCACAGTGCATCTCATCTGAACAAAAGAAAACAGAAAACCAAGCAAACCAAACCAGTAAAAATGCTCTATTCCTGCCTGGTTTAGTTTCTATTTACAAAAGGCAGCATGGAAGGTTATCTTACACATTCATTTGTCTGACAGAGAAGTGAGAAACCACTGTAAGGAGAAACACTTTAAGAAGTATTTGCAGCACAACTCTTCAGCTACAACACAGCTCCAGGCAGCTGTTCACTGAAATTATGTGAACTGGCTTCTTTAAGGAACAGCCAGTTATGAGGGGCACAACTTAACAACAAAGGAAGCAAGTTTAATCTATACTGTGCACCACCTACTATGAAAATCTTAAATCTGAGTCAAACTCAGGAATTTAAAGCAGCAAAGCAGGGCACAGAATGGGCAGTACCAGCTCTGATTTCTCTCATGCAATTTGAAAGTTTGCCTAAGAAGTTTTCTATTGTTTGCAATGACAGAGGTTTTTTTTTTCCAACATTCTTGTACAAATTATGTTTGATTAATTAAAAGCATTCTAAAAACAAACAAAAATGCCCCAGAAGTTAACAGAATAAATATTTTCAAACAAAGCCCATTTCCCACAAACAATACTGAAATGTGCTGGTCTAAGGATATTTGGACAAAAGCCAAAAGTCTGAAGTTAAAGCAGTGTTCTCTTAACTGTGGGACATGACCCCTGGCAGGAGAATTCTGAGAAAAGATGAGGCATTTGGGAAGGGGAAGAAAAAGCCAAGACAGGTGCAGGAGTGGTGATTACAACTGGGAAGGAAGGGGCTACAAATGGTAAAGCTGCTTTTAGAGGGACCCAAGACAAATTAGTTGGAGAAACACTGACTTTGCTGTAAACAACAAACAGAATAACACACATCTGAAATAATGGAGGAGAAATTAATGAAACCTGTAATGGATTTTTATTGCTTAACATACTGCACAGCATACTGTAAAATCAGCAAGCAGACTATTCCACTCAAAGAATATCTTTCTTCTTCTGGTAGGAAGTTATCCACAGTCTCAGTAAACCCACAGGGTTCCTCACACTTAAGAGGAATGATTGCATGAGCACTGAATTTCAGCTTATGCCCAAGCACTTCTAAACTAACCTGTCCATGACACAATTAAACAACCCATTTTCATTCCTTTTATTGACTGTGCAGTTACTGTGCACACAGAGCCACAAGCTGAGAGGCACAGTCTGTGTCTCACAAAGATGTCAAACACAGAAGACAAACAAGAATAGGTTTCAAGAAGTGACTGAAGCATGACAGATGAATGGATATATATTATTTAAATTAATATGTACATAATAGATATGGAGATGTTCATTCATTCATTTTGCTTACCACATTAAGAAATGATGTAGCTTTCAGAGGACAAAACATAGGGGAAAAGGAAAAAAAAACCTTCAGAGTTACAATTTGTATCTTTCAAGATTTTATGCACATAAAAGTTTGCAGCTTCTCCTAAATGAGTAAGTACTTCCAAGTAAGACAGATCCAAAAAGAAAGTCTTTGCCTTTAAAGCTGAGCAAATGCAATGGCACCTGGAAAACAACTACAGGAGCTTATTTCCAAAATCATAAATAGTTCCCTAATAATGTTTTGCTGCCAGATTCCTACCTTTCAATCTGGAAACTCCTAGCACGAGCTCTTTGTCTGATTTCAGTTTTCATCCAAAGGAACAGAAAATCTGTTAAAGTAACTAACACTGACTTCATAGGTTCAGTTTTAAGCTTCAGCCAGAACACAATTCACAATTATGACTAATTCAGGGTGGGTTTTTTTACTCTTCATTTCTCAATATAATGCCAAAGTTCACACACTTAAAAAAGCCCCTCTAACAGTTCTGTGGGAAACTGTCATCAAATCAGGATTAATTGCTTTATTCATAACTGCTTGACCTAAAAAAAATTCTAATCTGAAATTTACTGCAATGTTGGACATTTTTATTGCAAACAACCTCAGAGCAAGCAGACTACAAATACTCTGTTTGCAGTACAGGGTGAGTTTATCCAATTTATAACTTCTGAAAAGGATAAGAACAGCTGCTTGCAAGGAAATCTTTACAGCAGAACATCACATAAAGGCTGGAATGTGAAAAATTTGACATAGCACATCTATTTTGCCTTGCTGTATTTAGACAATGTTTCCCCCCAGATCCTTCTCCTGTATTATTTGAAAGTCACTGAAATTCTTCAAGAGTTTGCTGTCAGAAAATATGAAATGCATATTCTTAGAAAGTTCACTTTAATTCCTACTGACATGAATGAAACATACAGGCACAGCTACAGAAAGTATTACATATTCACAAGAGACCTTGACTGCAAAGAATGTTAATGTACATTGGTTTTGTAGGACCAACAGATAAATAGAGCAAAGCCTTGGCTCAGGACGATATGGGGCAAGGTGATTTAGCAGTAACTGCACTGATTAAAGTGCCACAGAACTCATAAAACTTTTAAAGTAGATAGGATTTGGGATTCTTCCATCTTAATCCCTCCCTTTGAAATAACACAATTATTTTGGACATAAAAACCTATTCTTAGGGATTTAGAAACACACAATTGTTTAGAAACACACACTCATCCATGAGATTTTAAAACTGAATTCATAAGCAGTATGATTCTAGCCCAGGAACAACCAATGATTTATTTGCCAACCCCCCACGTTCTAGCTTTAAAGAATCATTCACCATTCCCCCAATAGTATTTTTAATACCTCGCATGAAACTCATTTTTAAAGGAGATTAAGCCAAAACCCAACTTTCTTTAAAATAACCCAAGCATCTCCTCCCAAAGTTCCCATCCTTGTGGGCTACAGAACTTAAAAAGCCATGGGCAATGAGAAGCCAGGACTTGAAATGTGATGGGCATCTACTCAGCAGCAATGAAAAGGTGCCTTTGGCACTAAGTTCACTATCAGGAGGGACACAAGAAGTGCCACATTTATTCCATACACAGATGTTACACAATCTGCTCATCAGAAGGGAGGGGCAGATCGCTGCAGTTTCAGAACACAGCAGCATGATGACTGTTCCACACTTTTTTACTGTGGGTGAGCAGAAAAAAACAAGCCAGAAAAATGGAGGGGCCATTATGTCGAACACAATGACTAAAAATACTTCTTGGTTAGAAGTAAATGTTCTTGTACATCAACTGTGCTAATAAAATCAATTACTTTTCCCTGCAAATCTGCTCCTAGGAATAAATCAAGCACTCCTCCCTTTCTTCCCTTCCCTCAATTAATGGACAAGCTGCAGAAGCTGCTTCCTGCAGGCAGTCTCAAGCCTCAGTTGTGCTGCCCTTCCTTCAGCTGTGCTACAGGGACAGGCTTTGGTTCCTTTGCTGCTACACTTTGTTACTCCCACCTCCCCAAAATCTCTGCCAAGTGAGATTCTTACTGCTGAACTACGCACTTTTAGGAAACAATTCCTTCTCAAAGCCTCTGTCTAGTCCAGGTCTACAGAGAAGATGACAATTACTTCACAGCTTAAGCAGTAATGCATTCAACAGAGAGGATTAGAAGGTCCAGTGCTTGCTGTGTACTGATGATCCACATGGCTGAACTTCAGAGACACAGGCAGATGCATTTGGTGGCTGCAGATTTAAAGCTTTGGCTGCCAGGGAATTTATACACCCCTGGTTACCACTATCATATTTGCAGCCAAAAAACCTCCATTTGGAAGTGTCAGAAACATACACAAAGCTGCACAAACACTTCTTGCTCACCTGAAGGATACTTGGAAGAAGTAGCAGTAAAATATTCCAACTACACCAGCACGTCTCTGCAGGCAAACTGGAGGTTCCCCACTTACAGACAAGTAGGAAAAGCTGCACCAAATAATCAACACCAGGAGTTTGAACACAATGAAACAAAAGCATCCAAAACATAGTTTTCTGAGGAAACATTCATGGGAATGTTTCTGAGAACTGCCAACCTCAAATGAAGCTCACCTCGTGATTCAACCCCTTCTTTACACAAAATAGTTTCTGCCATCAGGATTGTTGAGGCTTTTCACACTGAAAAGAAGGATGAAGAGAAGACAGAATACATTCCAACTTTCCTGTGTGCTCATCTATCTTCAGTACTTGGATTCAAAAAGCATAAAGTATTGCTAAATTTTAGTGTTGGAAAAAAAAAAAAGTGAGGGAAATAAATATGTGTTTTAAGTATTTCTGTACTGGCAAACTCTTTAGGCATTCTGTGCTATCAAGTCCCATGCAGTGTTTAACTACTTAAAAAGGGAACCTCGATATGATATTTAAAAGAGAGATTTAATGTTTGAAATGGTGCTGAAACTCCAGTCTAACTGCATTCAGTTTCCACGACTGAAAATCACACCTTATGGATATCACACTTTATAACACACTTGATCAAGCTGAACCCTTTCAGAGATGCATTTTTCCTAAATATTTCATGTTAAGTGCTTTTGAAAGGTGGCCAAAGCAAAGGTTACACATCCTATCTGTATGGTACATGGCCAGTTCCTAACTGCCCTTTTTATGCTAATTAATACAGCACTTGACATGAAATGTGATATCTGCTAAAACAGTGACACAATCTGTACCACAGCCTGCTTGGGCTTTAAATTACTTCATTAGTGCCATTTGCTTAACTGCTATATAAGCTCTTGTGAGATTTTAATTCTAAATCTTTCTCTAGAACCTTGGAACAATTTTGTTCTTGAGTTACTGGTTAAAATTGATGTATCTAACTAAAAAACCAAACCAAACCAAAAACTCCCACAAACCCATGGCAAAGAAAATCTATATCTTAAGAACATTTAAATTTTTCAGTCAAATCAGATTTTTTTGAAACTATAAATTTCAATACTCACTAATAAATAATAATAGTAGGAAATGATACGGTGGGAAGAATTACAGGAATCCTAAAATCAAATGCCTGAGGTGCACATGCAGGCTTGGCATATGGGTCTGTTCTGTCATGGCCTACTCTGACAAGAGGCAGGAGAGGTACAAAGTCCATTTAGCCTCAGGAAAAATACCCCTGCTGTGCTGCACTGAAGAAATACCTCTGGTTTCCACACAAGCAGCACCAATAAGATCCAGACTCATTCCACACTGTCCTTCCAAGTCAGAGGAACCTGAAAGGAGGGTATCCTAAACTGTAATTTTGCCCATCTCACTAAAATTATAAATATATAGAAATAAAAAAAAAATCCTTTTAGAATCCTACATCAAGCATGTGAGGTGTTCAAAGGGACACAGCACACAGAGAGGCAGGTTTCAGCTCCTGCCCTTCAGTGATACAGTAACTAACAGGTTTCACAATGAATCCTTAGATTAAACTTTCCTTGTGTTTAAAAGGAAGGAGTGCTTTGTTTTTGCATACAGATTTAATTAATTATTTTTTAGCCTACACATCAGATAATAAAACTCTCCCAAACTGCCCAAATTAAATAATAAATCCTGATGCTATAAAGGTCTGTTTCTTATTCTGTGTTCCTGAAAAAAAAAAATCCACACACCTAAATAATTTACTTGATGTACAGTTGAGTATTTCAGGATGTTAATACATGATAAAGATAAAAATTTAAATCTTTTTTTTTTTTTTTTTGCTGTTTTCATGTTCCCTGGACAAACATGTCCATTTAAAATACACAGTTACTTGAAACACTTTAAATACTTTTAAATGTAGAGCTGTTTAAATACTAGTTAACACATGAAAAACACACCAAAATGCCAACCTGACTGCTTGAAGTTTCCATTAATAAAGTTACAACCCATGGATCTCACACCTTATAATACATTTGAAGAGGAGGCAACCTGAAGAAATGCACTGAGCTGGAAGAACCCAACCAACACATAGGAATTCACACTCTTAAAAACCCAGACAATTACAAACACAAAGCTCTGAGACTTTGAAGTAATTTGGCCACTGCACAGCAACTCATCAAATTGTGGCTTACTTGGCATGTAGAGGTGCCTGAATACACCTGAAAATACTTTTCTACTATTGCTTCTGCCTTGAAAAGGTTTAGTGATCAAGACTGAAATAAAGAAAATATGTGACATTAATAAGCAGTATCTTCACATAAAATACTATAAAGCAAAAAAACATATTTGGAAAAGCTTATACTCCTCTTAAATATTTCTATTACATGGATATTCACAGTGATTTTTCTGAAATCAGACACTTTCACCATAGACTGAAGCGATTTGAAATGGAAATATTTCCTGTCCACTCACTGCCAGTTTCTGTTCCCAGAGTGATATAACAGATGACATCCAGTACAATAAATTCTTTTATTAACCATAAATTTGAGCCTGCTTTAGGGATTTGAAGTGTTCAGTTTCATGCTGAAAAAATGTAATGTTATCCACAGACCATCAGCATGTGTAACAAAAACAGAGCCACAGGTTATGTGATTTTATTTATTAATTTATTAATTATTACAGAATTTCATCTGAATTTTAAAATACTTGAAAAAAAGCATTTACACTAATTGTTTAACCTCTTATTTTTAAAGATACACACACACTAACTGATTGTTTTTGCAGGAAGGAATCACTCCTAAGAAATAAAGTCTCTTTACATCAGATACAAGTTTTCTTCTAGCACTCATTTAAGAAGCCAGAATGCAATGTAAGTTTTAAGATAGCAGCTAAATACAGAGATTAAAAAGTTAAATTGAACTAGTGTTTCTCTCAAACTTGCACTCAACTTCTTTCTATAAATATTAAACCTAAAACAATGAACAGGAAGACATAAAATACAATCACATTATTGCAGTAAATTAAGAAGTAGATCCAAAGATCATCAAGTTTCACTTACAGTAGAAATGATAACTTATAACAGGAATACTACTTGGATATAATTGTAAAATACAAACACGGAAAAAAGGGGTTTTTTGTTGCAGTAAAACCTAACCACAGTGGGAGGAGAGGGAGGAATCACACCTGTAACTCCCAGCCAGCTCACCACAGACAAGCACGTAGATAAACTACTGGAGTTTGAAGACTGGAGCTTCACTGTTTGAATGGAATATTGTAAACAATAACTAAAACATGTAAACCAAATGCAATGTGGTTACCCTGAGCAATCATCATCCACAGCATTGTTAGGCGATATTGGGGGTTGTTCTAGCACTTCTTTGGGGCTTTGATTCCTACATTTACTGCCAGAAGGTAATAAAAAGAAACTTCTGTCACTGCAGCTCATTCTTTAGTGAGCTGAATGTCCCATTTTCAAACCCCTGCATGACATTTCACGGCCAGCGGTCCTTAATGAAAATGAACCCCAAAAGTGAATGGCATGATTAGTGAATTACTCTTACAAATGCAACTATATGGAGAAACCTAAGCTATCCCAACTTGCATTATACCCAACTAATGAATAAAAGATAAAGGCTTTGTTTCCTTTGATGTTCTGAAGAAGCATGGAAAAATAACTTTTCACCTGTTAGGGGTCTGGTTGAGTTAGGTGTTTGTTTTTTCTTTTTGTTCCTTATTTTAACTCTTTTCGTAGTTAACCTATTACTCCTGTCAGAAGGTAAACTAAGCTAATTATTAAACACTAGCAACATAATTTGCTCAAAACAGAGAATTAAACAATAAAGTGAAGTTTTAACTATGCAATAGACAATCTTACTGGTTCTTTGTAACGTATCTTAGCTAAACTTTTTGTAGTCAACAACAGAAAAAGCAAAACCTTAGATATTCTTTCATAAATAAATCATTGGGCTATACATCTGACCCTTTCTCCTTTTGGGTCTGTTAACACTTGCTTTGTGAAGCAGTAGGTGGAGACCTCAGATAAAATTTTGACAGAGTAAACAAAAGCTCCTTATAATGGGGAATAATCCTTAACTGTACTCCCTAACTGCACAAATTTGTTCATAGACACTGTATTAATAAGAGACACTGTCTTCAGAGCAAAATAAGAAATAGAGTTAATAAGACTCACTGGGTCATTCTGTAATTTTAGAGGTAATCTGTCCAAATTCCATTCACAAACGATAGGCTGGATGGTGAAGTGCCCCCCTTGGGTTACAAACGAATATACCACTCTTCATTTCCTGGCAGGAAGGCTTGTATAGCATTACCCAGAGCTCTGTATTCCACCACGGACTTGGCTGCATTTCAACAGATGCTGAAGTGATTTCTGAAACATTATCATCTTCTTGCTTGTGAAAAACTCACTGTTAAAAAACGCTCACATGAAAAAATCTTGAATACTTGATATGCTCATTATACTAACCTCAAATTCTTTTGATGAGATACCTTTTAAAAGAAGTTAACTAAATTAACACAGTTCAAGGGTGGGAATTTTAAAAGTATCTGAATAGTTACATGCAACACTGGGCCTAATCACAAAATTAGCTCGGGGATTTCCTGACTCCCCTGTCCAGTTCCTCTGCCTCCACACTGTAGTGCACCAAATCTGAACATATACTTGACATAACTGCATGGGGACCTCATTTTCTCCATGTCACTGAAATTACTCCAGTTGTGAAAAGGGGAAAAAACAAACAAAACAAAAAACGTGGGATACTTTCAATTGCTTTAACAAAGTGATTTACATTGCAGCTCACAAATAGGTACATTAAAGCAGGTGAGGAGGGAAGGGCAAACACCAACACCAAAGTGGGAGGAAACAGATGGGAGTGAGAATTTCACTAACCAGCTTCACTGCTGAGTCAATATAAAACATAACTACATCCCTGAGCCACAAAAGAGAACAAATCCCATTGCAAGTTAAAAGGAGTTAGGGCACTCCATGCTTTTTCAGAATCCCACTCCAAGCTTCTAAGGATCTTCTCACACTTATAGGGTAAAGCTTAAATCACCCATTTATACCTCGTATCTCTCAAACTTCAAGGGCAGGCCCAGCATAAGCTTGAAAACTTTGCCAAAAAGGTTTGCAATTCAGCAATGCCCCCTTCCCACACCATATTTCAAGTTCATCCAGACAGAGCACTCTTTATGCTCAGCATAAATTGCACAATTTGCCAGTTTCAACTTCCATCTTCTTTTTGCTACTACTGCCTGCAACTGGGGCAAGCCCGGACAGGAAGATAAAACTGATTCCCATAGAAACTGCAGGAGTAGGAAGCAGTGCAGGCAGGCTTTACAAGGGCTGTGAGATAAGAGACTGCCACCTTAATAGCTCCTACAGAGGAAAAGAATGGAATTGCTCATTGGCTGGGCAGCTGTAACCAAAGGTACTATGGTACATTTGAGGGGGGAGACAAAAAAAATCACAGAATCATTAAGGTTGCAATCAAGGAAGTTATTCCTGTGGGATAAACAAAGATACACCTTTACAGTGCACCCCCAACTCTGCAAGAACACACTGCACGAGTTGTTCCAGGATACACCAACGCAACACTAGGACTGCAGGCAGCAATTACCAACAAAGCCCAAGCAGCACAAGTTGCCCTGGCAGCCACTGCTCTGGGTCAGCCGTGCCCCCAGTCCTGCCCCTGCTGCTGAGCTCGCTGGCTCCACATCAGGGTGGCTCTGAGCAGCACAGCCCCTGCTGAGGAGATCACCCAAACCCTGCCCACATGGGATGCTCTGGGGAAGGGATGTGCACGGGGAACTGGGACCTCCTTCAGTAGGAACCTGTGACATCCCCAGAGACACAAAAAGGCAGCCAGAGGAGAGGCTTGTACTCCCCAGCTCTTGCATGAAGTCAGTCCCAGCAGTGCTGGGCAGTCAAACAGCATCGTGCCACTTGAAGTAGGAAAGAAAACCCCATCAAAACAGAAGTCAAAGTGTTGCTGCTGGTTTCAACAGGTAGGGGTTTTACCCCTTTAAACAAAACAGTCCAATAAAACCAGAAACAAATCCCTTAGTTTTCCATGTTTGAAAGGAAAACAGACTGGGGAGTTGTTTCTACAAGCAGATGACAGAGGCCTGGTTGGAGTTTGCTTAATCACTGAAAAATATAAAAAGATAATGTGACTATTTTAAGTTGCATTTTTTAATCCTTTCTGATTCCAGGCCAGTCACACCTGGAATTGCATATGTTTAACTGAGCAGCTGATAACTTATAATTTTAACAATTTCGAAGATTAACTGTTTGGACCTAAACATTCTCATATTATGCTTTTCTATGAGTTAAATATCACATATATAATCATATATCACATATAATATGCTTTTCTATGAGCTAAATATTACATATATAATCATATATCACATATAATTTTAACCTGCATTATTTGGAAAAAAAGAAATCGTTCTCTTCCAGCCCACAAAATAAAGGTTTTTAAAAGGGGACTTTCACAAATCAGATTACTCTTCAGTATTTTACATGCAAATAGCTGAAACTAAACTTCTTTATAGGTAAGCAAACACAGAACAAACCTTCTTTCATGAATACTAGAATGCAACCCAGCAGCCTGGAGTTCCTCTTGGAGTTCCATAACTTTTAAATGAAAATATTAGAAAACATATGGAAATATTTTTATGCCATAATTATAAAACTCAGGAAAATAAGTTTGTTTTATAAAGGTAGGGTGAACTTTAAGCAACAATATGAGTTTGGGATTCCCATGGAGAACTAAAATCCTCCATTTGAAAATATAAAGCAAAGTTAATTAGAAAACACAGTTTGAGCAAAGAGGGCCCTTGCAAAGAGTTCTTAGAAAGGATCACCTTGAATGTGTTTGATGCTGAGGCGACGCCATAACTTTTCTTCACACAAAAGCAGTCATCTACAGAGCACAACCAGATGTTAAGTTTTCTTTTCTTAGTTTCTGCAAACCTCTGTGACCTCCCTCAAATTAAAAAAGGGAATAGCATTTTTAAAGCCACAGGAGCTATCATTAGTGAAGCATTCTAAGGATTTTCATTAATTCACAGCCAGCCAACCAGGAATTTTCCCACAGCCGTATACAAAAAAAGTCAGGGAAGTCATTGATTGCTTGGTTGGATTTGAATGTAGTCAGAAGTAAGATCAGAAATACCTAGTCCCTCCCACTGATATAAGACTGAAGAACATAGGCAAGGTCAGAAATTAAAATCCAAGTCTGCCCACCAACCATGAGGAAAATCCAGCAGGGCCATATAACAGGGGGTATAGAAACGGTTATTACACCCAATTTTGTGAGATAAAAGATCATATGGATAGATCATTACAAATCAATCATTTGGAAACCTTAAAGCCCAGAATGTGCAGCTCCAAGCAGATCTGCAGGCCTATCAAGTCCTTCAGACAGCAGCCTCAAGGTCTGACAGATGTTGTCCAGCTGTTGGTGTGATACCCACCGTTCACAGCAGCTCATGCCCTGATGCACACACTGAGTTGGAGCCCTTTGAACTCCACACACTCCAGGACACCCCTGATTGTTCCTGTGAAGCCAGGGCTCGCTCAGCACAGAAGGAGCTCCTACTTTCAGTGTGAGATCCTCTGAATATAAAGGCTGGAGAAAAGAGAAGAACAGATGCCAGCAGCAGTGCCCTCCGAGTGCCCTTGGCACTGCTGCAGCTCTGCAACCTGTCTGGGAAAGGAGGGACCCAGGGGCTGCTGGCTCGCTCACTCGCTGCTGCCAGCAAAAGGTGCATCAGCCAGCACAGAGGGGAGCACTCAGAGGCACCTCTGTGCACTGACAGATCACCAAGAGGTACCAGTTTGATTCAGATCAGTCACAGACACACAACTCTGGCTCTCCTGAATCAACCAGAACACATCTCAGAGTTCCTGCTTTCAGGTGGGACACCTGATGCAGCATGAAATCTCCTAGCACAAAGCTACCTCTCACATTTATTTGGGCACATGGGAGTATGAATGATGTGCCTCAAAAGCAGATTTACTGTCTTGCTGAATAACAGCCCAAGGCAGAATAACAAAAATAGGATGCCTGGAACAATTCTTGTAGTGACATAATATTGTCACAGCTTCCAAGTGAGAGAATTTCAGAGAGTACAGTATCTCCTGATGCCTGATAAAACTCTAACTCAAGCCTTAATTATTTTTAATAATCAAATCAAACTTTGGAGAATAAATCCCTAACTTCACACTTTATTTTCCTCACACTCTTGGAA
This sequence comes from Lanius collurio, assembly GCA_020086605.1. Lineage (NCBI taxonomy): Eukaryota > Metazoa > Chordata > Aves > Passeriformes > Laniidae > Lanius > Lanius collurio. The sequence continues at coordinate 5,594,847 of JACBWW010000009.1, forward strand.
TCTACCACACAGAGGTGAGAGGTGACAGGAGAACAATTCTACCACTTGTACCTTTAAAATCCAGAAATTATGTCTGAGACATGATGCTGAAAGTACAGTTTACTAAGTGAAATAAGCTGAAGCGTGTAAAAATACACATTTATACCCTGGTTTGGCTGGCAGAATTTTGGTTAACCAGAGTGGTAATACCTGTGTTTCTGTTGTATGAATATGCAATGAGCCTGTCCATTACTGGCATAAGCCTGTATCCACTACCAAGTATAAATCTGGTCAAAGTCTTTATGATAAAATCACATAGAAATATTGGGTGTTAGGGTGTGCCACTCCTGTTGAGGAGAGCTGGAGACTACAAATAGGACAGTGAAACAATTGTAAAATGCTATATACATGAAAGGATAAAATCCTTTTTCAAGTTTGCACTTAAATTTTGACCCTTAAATAAAGTCTCACATTATCATAAAATAAATTTAAGTACTTCAGATGTACTGATCTACTGATTATTCTAAGTAACTGTAATTTACACTTTCAATCAATCCTTTGTTATAATTAATATAGGGATAAGGATATAAAAAATGAGCATTCATGTAACTCCCACTACTTTTATGTGGTTTTTCCTAGATGTGTATTAATGCATAACATTCATTCTGAAATGTAAAAACAACTATAGGAACATCAGCACTAACCTAAACTTCTAGAAAAAATGTATTTCAAATACGCCTCATTCTAATGGTAGCAATATATATAAAACCAAAGCAATATACTTGAAATTATTTTTACTTTTAAAAACTAAAAATAGCATTCAAGCTTAGCAGTTCTGCAGAAATAATTCACACTCCTCTTGTTTGCTTCTAAAAACACATGCTAAATTTATGGGTAAAATTCAGCCTTCGAGCATAATTAAGCAGGCAAGTTCACATCAAAGCTTTGTTTCATCATCTTTAGACTGATCTGATGGAAAAGACAGATGGTCCTTATTAAACACCCTTTAAATGTTGCAGTTTTAATTAACTAACATCCATGTTATATTAACATTACCAAATAATTAACTAAAGAAAAGCTAGTATCATCTAATCACGACAACTTAACATCCTTTCACCAGTGGACTATAAACTATTCATCTATTAAAGCTGAACTTGTTCTTAAATAAATTCTCAAGACTTGAAATTAAGTCTGATATAGCAGTTTCTACACTTGTACTTCCTCAAAAGCAGATTCTGAGGGCAAGGCAGGGAGTGGAGATCAACATCTAAAGTAAGGGACACATTCTAGAGAGGAACTCAATCAAATCTACAACAATCCCAAGCAACTTCAACTGCAGAAACCCTGTTAAGGCAGCAGCTGATGAATTATCATCATATTCAAATTTCCCAGTTTCACACAAACACATAAGGAAATACATAATTTCGTTGTTAATACTGAGAGTTAGTTTCAATTACATAAACATATGTTTCAATTTTTTTTCCCTCTAGGTCAGGTATTTAAATGCTCATTCTGAAAATACATCATTAAACTGTACAGCCTCGCAGTTCCTGAGGAAACAGTGATCTGTTACTTTAAACACGTTTAGGCTACTTCATGCATTTTTAAATTTATTTAAACAGGGAGATTCAGATTGTCATCAACACTTTTTGACACTAGAGCAGAAAGGGGTTGTCATTCTCTGCTACATTACTCAATAAATGAAATTCAAAAAAAACCCTAAAACAAACCCTGGAGGGACCCTGAAGTCAAATTCTAAGCTAAACAAAAGTGATACAGATGCCTACCTGCATGACTGACCACGCTTGCAAAGCCCTGCACTCTACATCTTGCATTGTATCCAACCACAGAACACACAAAGCTTTAAGTGACTCCTCTCATCAACCCTGAAATGCCATCACATTGTTCTGGGTGCCACGGAGAAACCTACTGATTCTATAAATTCTCAAAAAATAGCAGATATGGAACTGCTGGCATCTGGTGTGCAGAGCAGTACAGCAGCTCTGGAACTGTCTACAGATTAAAGATCTCCCTCACAGCAAACATTAACACCTTCCACCATGCTCCATCTTAGGTCTGTCTTCTGCCTAATACCTCTTAAAATTTTTAAATACTCTGCAAGAAAAAATTTGGTGTTTTGAATGGTTGGAAAATAACACGAAATAGAAGGGCAAAGTTTAAACTTTGGTGATTTCTTACCATTTTACAGGGTGTTTTTCCTTCAAAATCAAGTTCCCAAAACATGTACTTAGCTGGGAAAAGCATTTCTGTGTGACCTAACTCCGTGTCTGGCAGATTCCTAACTGTGGAGGAGCATGAGTCTACTTTGGGATGCTTGAGGAGACAAATGCAGGGACACAACAGCATGAGCCTAAAGAATAATGAGGCAGGCAGAGCTCCCAATAGTGGAACAGTAGGAAATCTTCAGTCTCTGCTCTGAAGTGAAAAGGAAATAGAAAGTTCCTTACATAGAGAGCACAGAAGGGGACGCAGGGAATTTCAGGGAGAATGCACGGGAACAGAGCCCCCAGTCTGTCTGAGATGCTTTTCTCAGCAGAGCAAAGGAAGGTACAACTCTGCTGACAAGGAGGGGAGAGTTGGTAAAATGCTGGATTATTTATTCTTCATCATCATACAGCCACATTAAATTTAAGCTTTATACTGAACACAGTTCAGTGCCAAGAACTTCAGAGGAATTAAACATATGAAAATAATTACTCATGTGTGTAGTCTCATTAGAATCCACAAAACAACTTGAGAGTAAAGTTGCTCATGTGTTTAACACCGAATAAATTAATCTGAAATATATTCAAATCATCCTCAGATCACAAGTCTGTCTTCTCTGTGCACCTCACGGCTTGTTTACAGCATGAGAAAAATTCAGAGACTTCTCTTCCAGAATGGCTCCCCATGTGGACACACTTATTCTAGATTAAAAGAGGCCCCTCTCTGAACTACTTTTTTCTGGATAGAGGTATTCATGAGGTACTAAGATCATCCATATGGAAAACTACTTTGCAATACTATTCTACTTTAAGCAAACGTCTACCCTAATCTGAAATAATATTAAGTGCTGGAATACATCAAAATTTCTTTTAAGCATCAATGAAAGAAATCCTACACCAAGCAAAGTCAATCCAAATTCTACAACCCTGAACTCACTGAAATCTGATAATTCTTAGCCACAGTAATGTTAAGTTACTTGTCCTGGTATTAACTGCTTTCCTGCTACAGACACATGTTGAGTCTGCGAGACAAATGCCAGTGTATTACCAGAGAAGATGAATAATACAGGTTATAAATATATTTTGTGATGGAAGTTGTAAAAAAAAAAAAAAAAAAAAAAAAAAAAACCTAACAAAAAGTCACATCTAGAATGTGATTTGGTTATTTAGTTTATAGTTTCAGAAATGTTAGGTATTAATAATTTCAGGATCTATGAACAAAGCCAACAAATGCTTCCTCACCACATTCTTTTAACCAAAGTCCAGTAATATGCTCTCATTCAGTTGTTTTACTGCTACAAAATATTGAGATACTTAAAACTGTATTTTGTACGGTGAAAGAAACTTGTGCATTACTTGTGCATGTATCTATTTTACCTGTGTGTGTATGGAGAAAAACGGAACACAAGATCCTCAAAAACAACACTCAGATGATAAAAGAAAGATTCACCATAGGGAAATGCACCACACTTTTACAATTTTGCAAAGGAAAATACCCAGTGTGAATGTATCTAAATGGGCATGCACACCCAGCTAGCTACATTTTATTTCTCCTTGAACAACCATTAAAAGTTAAATTTTTAGATTATTTATGCCCTTGAGAATTACCTCAATTCAACCACTTCATTTAATGCAAACTAGACGTTTTTACTTTCTCTATATAAAATGTTAAGATTTATTCATGCCCTTAACATACATTAATTAGACACTACTTATAAATAACCTGCAATAAGAATAACTATTTGAATAGGATACAATTACTTAGGGCTTGTGTCTTTTCAATCAGTCAGTGTCCCTGCAGTGTTTAGAGTGGCAGAGGGGAAGTGGCCTGTGGTTAAACAGAGGAAATACCAAGGAATTTTAATAGAGCAAATAGTCTCTTTACTTCCTACAGGGTACTACTTCAAAGGCAGCCCTGCTCCAGAGCAGACAATGTGTTAGAGGGGCCATCAGTCATTTAATAGTATGTCAAGTTTACTCAAAACTTACATGAAGCCCAAGACAAATACCACATAACTGAGACAATGGGTACCATCCTGCAGTCATTACTCTAATAAGTGCTGCCCTGCCTTTATTATGGAGGCAATCATGTGCAAGGGAGGTTTTACAAAATCAGACTACAAAATTATAACTACACAGTCAGACAAGGTATCTAATAAACTGGCTAGGGAAGCCTGAACTTGAAGCTGAAAATACAATAAAACCAGAAACTAGTACAAATATTTTATAAGCTAAAATGGTACATTAGTTGTGAGCAATAAAGACAAAGGGGAGGGAGCTGCGCTAACTGGAAAGAGTGTAAGTTTTGCTGATCTAAAAGCCAGTCAAAATCGTTATATTAAACGAATAACATTGTGGTACGTTCCTGTTTAACACACACAATGATATTAATTATGTAAGCAAAAAAATCCAGAACAAACCGCATCTGCATATTTCTATAAACGTCAATATACATTAATTCAAGTGCATTACAACTCACGTACTATGACTTGTAACAGTGATAATTTACTTAATAGAAGATGCAACACTTGACACAAATATACAGTGGTGTTATGAGCCTGTGGAGTACCCTGCCCATGTCTGGTGAAACACACAATAGACGTACTAAGCCAAAATATTTTATTGCTAATTCTGTTAAAAAGACCTTATAGGGAAGTCTAAACCTATAACTGTTCCATCCACCACAAAGAGTTAGATCCTAATCTTTATCAGGGTTTGAAGTTTGTTTTTCCGCACTTCTTTTACACATTTCCCGATGCTTTCGCCTTTCTAAACTATGCCCTACAAACTTCTGAACTGTGTGTTGCAGCAACGTTCTCAAAGGATCTGATCTGAAACCAGGAAAATCCTTAGTGACAGTCTAACAAAAAGGAAAAGCAATGAAAGTCAGTTCTGTTCCCTCCAGTGCTCCCGGATCACCACGCTTCAACTAAACCTGTAACCAGACATCAGGAGACAGCACAGGAACAAACCAAATCACACAACTCAAAAGTTATTAAAAACGTATTTAAAAAAAAAAAAAAAGCCATCGAGAAAAGTCTGACAGCAAAACACACCAGAGACGGGAACAAAAGGCAAACACCAGTAACAAAACGTTTATCACCTTCCTCCCCCCTTCCCCCTCCCGTAAATTTCCTACATCCTCTGTATAATGATCAGGCCCGGAGCTAAGACCCCAAACCGGCCTCGAATCATTAAAATAACAAAGCCCCAGCGATCGCTTTTATCCAGGTCGGCTCAGGGAAATGGAAAGCGCTGGTGGTAAAGGACCTGTTGAGTGACTTCTTCACACTCGCCAGCTACGAGCTGCCTCCCCCCTTGGCGAGAAACCAATAAATATCCCTCGCCGGGAAATGCCACCCTCTCTCCCGGCCGCAATTAACTTCCAGATGCAGAGCCCCGGGGCAGCGTTATTTGTTGCAGAAGTGTCCCCAGGGCAGCCGCTCCCTCCCTCCCGGAGCAGCGCCCCAGCTCGGCGCGGCTCTCCCGGCCGCGGGACAGCGCCCGAGCCCCGCGGCTGCGGAACCCGCGGAACTCCGCGCATCTCTGCGCGCCCCGCCAAAGCCCCTTCCCCGCCCCGGCTGCCTGCGCGGGGAGCCGGCAGCACCGCTCCGCTCTACTCACCCTCCCTGCGCACGCATCGGCCGCCGGGCCCCTCCTGCCGCCGGCTGCTCCGGCGGCCGCAGCGAGCCGGGGACCGCCGAGACAGGCGGCGAGGGCGAGGAGCAAGGAGGCGAGCTGCAGCCCCGGTGCCATGGTCGGCAGCGAGCCCGGCGGGGGCGGCAGCGCTGCCCGGGCTGCGGGTCGGCGCGGCCGGGTGTCTGACTGCGGGGCTGTGTGTGCATGCGCGCCCGGCCCGGGGGCGGGGGGTTCTCCCGAGCCCCGGCCCCGCCGCCCCCGCCCCGCTCCAGTCCTGCCAAACGGCAACAATGGGAGGGAGCAGGACCCCTCCGGCTGCTTTGCTTTGCACTCTTCCCTTCCCGGGGACCCCTCAGTATGCGGGGCCTCCCCGCTCCCCGGGAGAGAAGATTGCTGCTGCCTTCCTGCAAATAAGGGGGTCAAGACAGTACCTGGCCGAATTCCCATCTTGGTTATATGGTGCGGTACCATATTCCTGATCCACTCACTACATTGCAAGGAAGAGAGGCATCACTTAGTGACACAAAACCACAGGAGTATGGTCCAGGTGCTTCACAAGATCAGGACCACAAGCCAAAGATAAGTCATAGATCTTTGACGTGCTTTCATGCATTACAGAATCACAGAATCAATTAGGTTGGGAAACACCTCAGAGATCATCAAGTGCCGTGTCCAATCTTTCCTAAAACACTTTCAAGCGACAGTAACTCCTCCATCTCCCTGGGCAGTCCATTCCCATGTTTAATCACCCTTACTGTGAAGAAATTCCCCCCAGTGTCCAACCTAAACCTCCCCTGGCACAGTTTAAGACTGTATCTTCTCTCCCTGTTACTGTCTGGGAGAAGAGACCCACTGGCTACAACCTCCTTTCAGGTAGCTGTAGAGGGTGATAAGGTCACCTCTAAGCCTCCTTTTCTCCAGGCTAAACAACACCAGTTGCTACTCATTAATTAAGGAAGACAAACTGGAAGAATATACTGTCACAAAGTTTTCAATTGCAGAAAATGAAAAGGAAGTTGTACATGGCAATAAATATTTCAGCTTATTCAACTGGAGTTAATTCTGGTATTACATGCTTTGATGAAAACACTTTTCTTGAAAATTAAATAAATCACATTTCTGATAAATGTCAAATGCAAACTGGTCTAATATATCGGTAAATCACATCAATTTCAACCCCTTTGCCTCCAAGTCACATAAGAGACAGAGCAGTCCAAGGCTCCTCCGAGGCACAGGATGATTCAGCCTGGAAGGGACCTCGGGGGTCACTAGGCCTAACCCTCTGCTCGAAGCAGCTCTAACTTCAGTCTTAGATGAGGTAGCCCAAGGCCTTATCAAACGTCACATTTACATATCACTTAACTCCGATTAGTTTTGAAAACCTTGATTTTAGTACATTCTGTTTGCAATGATTGATCTTGGACAACAACATCATCCTAATGGAACAGACAAACCCATCAGTATTTTATAAGAGACATTAGAGTTTGGATTAAAAGAGTATGTAAAACCACTGCTAAGGCAATCTGTCGAAAGGAAACATGACCAGCTGGTAATTTTTAACTACTCTTGGTTTTACACCTGTCATAGGCTTTTCCATCCTTTGTAACTACTGGTGAAAATATTACAATAAAACTTTCTTAAACTGCTTGTTTAAGTTGACGGATCACAGCCCTGGCACTCACATTTACCTTTGAAAACAGGTTTGTGACTTCAGCAAGGTTACAGCCCTCCATTGTGATATGAACAGAAATTACATTTTTACCATTAAACTTTTTTTTTTAGCAAAAATTGGAGATTAGGCCATAGCTCTTTGCAGCTCTGGGAACAAAAGGTTCTTACTTTTGATCTCCATTGTCCCTGCAGGCTGGAATTCTGAAAAAGGTAATATTAAGTCTCTAGATGGAATTTCACTGATTTTATGATGAAATGTTTTTGATGGTCAAGTACACACCCAGGCCAGAATGGAAATTTAGCACATTTTCTCACTGTACACCACACTCTTCTGTCTGGGTATTCCTGCTTTACTTTCTCCTTGCATTGCTCAGAAGTAATCTAACAGACTTAAAAACGATATGAGCATTTTTATTTTCAATCAAGTTAGACTGCATAAAACCTTTGTAAATAACTAGTCCTTTTCTGTTTGAATGAATTACAAAGGACACAGACACAGCATCATGGCTAAAGAAAGGAAGACATATGTACAGTTTATTTACAGGTCAGTAAATACCACTGCTTCCCATAACCACCTGTGACAAGCAAGGATTCCCTGTTGAACATAACACCACTGATCTGCAATTAAATCTTCTAAACCATAGGGAAAACTTTAGCTTTTTCTATTAGCTGAGATGTAGGGTGCTGGAGAAGCTGTAATTTTTAAGTGAGGACAAAATTAGCATTACCTGTGCCATTGATGGGTTAGACTATGATTTTAACAAAAACAGACATACAACAAATAGTGCCGATGCCTCGGCAGCAGAATAACTGAAGAACTCACAGCTGCCACTGGCTGCACTGGCAGTACCCAGAAAGCAGCAAAATGATTGGTCATATTTACTGACACCTCAAACCCAGCAGCACAAAGCAAAGATGCCATCTGACAAAACCAGCACTGATACCTCCTTCCCAATAGTTCAGCCTATGCTGATAACAAAATGACACGTCTGAAAAACAATTCCCTCCATAGTGTCACCATGTCCAACTTATCCCATGAGTGAATTGGCTGAATACACAAGTATTGCATTGCTCCAGATCCATTTAGAATAATTTCCACTGAAATCTTTTGTGGAAAAAGTAGTGGAGAGGAAGGAATCAAATGACTGCAGTTAGTGTTTCTAACTGGAGTCTCCAAACTGCTGCAAGCTCAGAGAATGGCAAAAGTGGCTGTGAGGAGACTACTTCTCTGTAGGTTCTTTTGTCCTTTTTACAACAGTCTCTTGTTTCTGAGCAATATAGAATGCATACTATCCAAAAGTCATGGGTATCAATATCTTGAATTCTACAGCTGGTTTTGGTTGCCACTCTCCTTACTTGCTTAAAGCTAAAAATCCCTTTTTTTCCCCTCCCCTTTCTGAGCAGCTGTTCCCAGATGGAGGAGACAATGAGAACTCAGCAATTCCTGTAAAAACATGAAAACTCATGTACCAAAAATTTCTGATAATGTGGTTAAAAATTCCCTATAAAACCGTTCTATTGCTCAGCAAAAATTCATTCTTGGACTTAGAAGCTGTATGCTCCATCCATAATTCATATTTCTAGCACTGAATTCTCTCCCAAGAGAGACTGACCTTGATTGCAAAAGCAATGATGCAAACAGCTTACTTTGGGGCAGAAAGCATTCATCAGGCTTGTAGAGCATTCAGCTAAGCCAGACAATCATGACTATTGCAATATCACAATACTGCAATAAGTCAATAACTCCTGTTACACACACTGCCCTCTGTTAGGAAATGAGGACGAGATGAAGTGAACCAAGCAGATAATGTGTGAAAAGAGATCCCAGAACAGAAACCCCTCACTGTGAGGGTCTTCTGGAACTTCATCTGGCAGATACCAGAAGACAGAAAATGAGACCTTTGGAAAATACCCACTTACATGAAATTGTCCCACTTCCATGAGGATGGTTTATCTATGGATGAGCACTGAGCATAAAATAGAGAAAGAACCATCTTCCAGTATCAAACCTTAAGATCAAAACTAACAAGCGTGAAATGGATGTGGACACTCCCAGCAAGGGCATGAAAATTCCCACCTGTGTCAGGAGTCATAAAAATTCTGTTTCCATGGAATCTGCTGTATTATAACATGCCACAGTTTCAAATGATCTGGCCAAGCTCAAGTGAAAGTTTATCAACTGATAAGAAAGCAACGTCAAGCCATAAAATTGAATTGAAATTTGAATCGTCTATCAACTGTTATGAATACCCATCTTGTTCAAAGCAACTGTTAAATCATTAGGCCTTGAGAAATGTGACAAAAATTCATGAAACACAGAGTTCACAAAGAAAAATCGGTATTACCAGTCCCATTTTATAGATGGGGAAACTTAAACACAGAGTCATAAAGATGCCTACTTTTATGTCTTGCACACATGCTCAGGGCTAAACCAATAATTAGATTTGGAGTCAGCAAAGACTCTGCACCTCAGAAGGACAGGAAAAGACCCCTGTGTGTAGCATTCTTTGGTTTTAACTTGCTGCTTTCTGTAGAGACAAACTCTGCTTCCTAAGGTCATCCAGACAGTACTGGTGGGTGCAAACCTCCAGAACAACTCCACCCAAGTGGCTGCTTCTCTCTCAGGAGTGGCAAAGAGCACCCAGGAGGCTGTCCTGGCAGCCAGCTGCCTCCTGCTGTGGTCACACATTTATTGGCACTGCTGTGTCCAGATGGGAAAGTGGAATTTAGATGCATGAATTCTACTTGGACACTGGCAGCCAGCATTTCTATTTCCAGATGCTTTGCAACAGGTCCTGAAACTGAGCATCCAGTCCTTACTGCTGACTAAGCCAGACCTTCCAGAATCCCATGGAGTATGCTGGCAGGGATGTTTCTCTCCTGCTCACTTTTTTGTCACAGTGTCATGTTTGAGATTTTTCTCAAAAATCTCAAGTCTGTCTCCAGATATTTGGGGATGTGTTGAGGCTTGTACAGTTCAGAAAGAAGGGAGTGAATGGTCTTGTGACCTTTCTGGATGACTTAATCTCTTCTACAGGAAATTGCACTCATTGACTAGAGAAGTTTAAGTCCTATATTCCTAGAGGCTCAAGTCAGCATCAGCTGTAGGAGTATGTTATGGTGAAAAGGAAATGACTGAACTAAAGCAAATACTACTATATGAAAATTACTTCTGATCACCATCAAATTAACAATTTGTCAGTGATCCATGGATGCAAATCTTCATATAATATTACCTCTCCCCAGACCTCACAGTTCCCTATATTGTATAGAGGCCTCCTTCTTCTACTGGCAGAAGATGTTTGCAGCCTGATGTCAACTTTCTGTATTTCTGTTGAGTTTTGTATCTGCTTATTCAGATGAATATAATAAAGGAAGTTCTCTAAGATTATTCAACTTAGTGATGTGCCACCAAGCACACTCCTCCCTGCTCCAAAAGCACACTGAAGTGACTCACCCTGTGGCCACATGTTGTTTCTGTGGGAGCAAGGCAGGACTGCATCTTTCAGCAGCAGTCTTCTGTTACACTGGATTAGGTGTAATATGAAACGGTACTTTTAGAGAAGAGTAGATTTATGATGCAAAGAAAATTAAAAATTGCATGGATGAGGCATTTTTCAATAAAAATTCTGCTGAACTAAAAATATTCCGAAGCAACAACTGTATCCCCAAAGTTATTGATGTTCTATTCTTTTACAAAGTGAATAATTTGCAATGTTCAATTTTAAAATAAGGTATTTCTGCAATACAGAAGTTTTATCTCAAACAGCTATTAAAAACACAAACCAAGATCCTCACAATGCAGTTTGAATAAATGCCAGAAATTATAATGAAGTAATGTCTTTACAAAAGTTTCCAGTTTTAATTCTACTCTCAACCCTTTCTTATTGCAGCACAATGCTTCCCATGCAGACAGCCTGTCATTTTCCTTCGGCAGGGAAATAAGGAGGAGGGAGGTGGGGTGGGAGAACAACCCTAACCTGATTTAACAGTCTATTGTGCAATTCAACAGCATCCTGTGGCAATGTCTGCAAAATTAATCCTAGCACACTAAGGGACCCCTCACTGAGCATAACCTGCCTTAAACCCTTTCCCATTTAACTGAGGGAGAGCTATTTGCTCAAGCACTTTGGGATGACATCATTTGTTATTTGAGGCCAAAAGCTAAGGGTAATTAAGGCTACAGAAAATGTTCTGAAATTTTTTGCAATTAAAATGCATGGAGACACTTGTAACAGATACCACTGCAGAACAATAGAAACACGACTGGAAGAATTAAAAGAAGTCTGACTATTGTGCAACCATTGTGGAAGAAAATTGGAAAGGCCTTTGTCAGTAGCACCTCATTCTACTCTCACAAAGGGAAATACACAAACAAAAGAAAATACAAAGGCTGGAGACATATGGAATTTGCATTTTTTTGTTTATATGATAGATATTCCCCCAAATAGTCTAATGTAATTTTAAAACATTTTATAACAGATTTACAAAAGAATGCACAGCAATTCTACATGACTGGGCTAAGAAAAACCAGAGGAAGGGCCCTTGTTAGGAATGACAATTTTTGCTGGCAGCTCTACCTCTCAAAAAAAACATGCTCATGGTTCTTTTTATCTACGGTCTGGCATATTATTTTAAAACACAAATTTGAAGCAGTTGGATATCAGGTTTGAGTTAGCTGCTTATTTTTGGAAAGAGGAAGATAAATATGCAGATAATAGCAGACTGATCAAATGCAGCGAACAAGATCTGTTAAGACTCCATGGAAAGTTAAAGCCTGTTAATATTGTAAGTTACAATATATAATTATTATTTCTTTCCACTTAGATTATAATAGTAACAATCACTGAAAATACCAGTCCTCCTAAACCATCATTTGTGATAAAACTAACTACCCAGGATCATATGTTTACAGAGGAGAGAAGGTAAAGATTGAATAAGCTTTCTCATTCAAATAATAACATCACCAAAAAAAGATTTTCCATGGAACCAACTTAAATTTTACAAGAGTGTCAGCATTCTAAGGGCAATGCTGATGCCACCTGAGAATGCTTCACTCTGACTTCCTTTCTCTGCCAAAATGAATTAGAGCAAATTGCAGTAATATTGTCAGATAGCCACATCCTGTAGCACATAATGAGATTAAACTCTGAAGTGAGAGAAGGCTACAAATATTTGAATCATGGCAGAAATTAAAGCAAAATGCAGTAAAATTAAGAAATGCACAGCATTCAAACAGCATGAAGTAATTTCTTATCCTTCTAATGTGATGAAACAATGAAAAATGAAAATCTGGTGGCAATAGTGTTTCTGCCTGGCAAATACTTGTATTGACAACACTGTATTAATTATCACAGAAGAAGTACATTAGTAGATATTGTAGCAGAAGTCATTCCAAGTTTTACACCATAATGAGTGGGGTTTTTTAGAGCTGCAGGACAATTTGCCAAAAGCTTTCACAGAATCATTTAGCTCAGAAAAGACCTCTAAGACCAAGTCCAACCCTTGACCAATCACCACTCTGTCAAGCAGACCACTGCAGTAAATGCCACATCCAGTGGTTTCTTGAGCACATCCAGGGATGGAAATTCCAGCATCTCCCTGGGCAGCCTGTTCTGATGTTTAACAACCCTTTCTGTGAAGAAATTCTTCCTGAGAATTTCCTTCAGAAATGCGAAAATATTCTCCTACCACAAACTGGCAATGCTGGGCAGTCTTACAGACACCCAATCACGATAGTAGCCTAAATTCATTTAGCGGCAAGACTTTAAAAGGTTGACTGTTCAGAGTATCAAAAATATTAAGCACCCACACATCACTAAGTTCTGTTCATTATTGAGCACTCAGAGCTTTGGAAGAGCAGACCTGACATGGAGCATTTGTATGCGTGCACAACATCAATTCGGTCCCGAATGCTGGTGATCTGGAAGGATCAGACACTCCCTTGGGGACATCCCGTGCCCACGGCCCCACGCCAGAGCGCGGAAGGAAAGCCCCGGAACACGTGCGGCTGTCATTACCAAATCCAGCCACCAGAGGGCAGAAGCAGCCAGCACTTTTCTAGGCAGTTCAAATGCAGACTAAAACTGTTTCGAAATTCATGACTTTAGAGCCTGCCTTCAAATGGAAAAGCCAAATAAATAGCCAGCAATTTTTAGCGCAGAATATTTTATCTGCTATCTTCTTAATTTCCTTAATATGGCATCATTCATAGAAACTGAATCCCAAGCTATTTTGGAATATTACTATGATCCATACAATAAAATTCTGAAGATTAAAAGTATGAAATCTATCATTAAAATATATATGATAATTTTAATTTAATATATAAAACATAATTTGGTTATACAGACAAGAGACTGCCACAGATCCTAGAAACTGTGGACAGGCACCTAAAACCTTAGAAGTAGCAAAATGTTATGGACTGGTAAAATAAAAATTCAGTGCTAAGAGAGCAAGAAAGGATCAGAGAAAAAGAAGGTACAATAATTGAGTTGGTGCGAGGTTATGTTTTGTTTTTAAAGGTCACAATGAGATAATGAGTTTGAAACATATGCAATTTAAAAATTGCCAATTCCCAAAATTTTATAGTGATTATTAACAAGACTAATGACATAGATAACTTTTAATGAAGAGGACTATCTTATACCACCTGCCTACTTCTGTCCTTTTTGCTCCAAATTGCACAAGATTAAGGAAAAGAGTGACAGATTATACTCATGGTATTCTCAAGACATCCTAATGGCAGAGGAAATCCTAGTTTAGGACCTAGAAGAAAAAATCCTGGAACATAAATCCAGAAAGAAGGAATATTTACTTCCCTTTCAGTCTAGGTGTTGTATCAATTTTACTGACCACACATACACATCCTTACATCTCAAGACAGATGACCCTGCTTGAAATTTAATATCAAAAGCATTACTGGCACCTGTGTGAATCCACAACATATTCTGTTTGCTCAAGACACTGGACTTTACACCGACTGATACACAATATGGATCAAAACACACCTGCAAAATCTGTTCTTTCATTGCTTTTTCTGTTCTCTTTTTTCCTTTTTATTTTTCTTTTAAGTCACAAGCATTACATTACTTATTCTGTCACTCGAATACCAGCCCTATAGCACATCCATGTGATCAAATATAAAACACACCCAGGGGTATGAAAGTCATTGGCAATCACATCCAGCTACACCAAAGCCTGTATATCCCTAAGCATTTTTGATCCTGGTCTTACCACCTTGCTTAATAAATAGTGTCCTGCAAAAAAACCCCAGATATTAGAAGAAATTCTCATTACTGTTTCTAAACTCAAGTACATGATTAGTTTTCCAATTTGCCAGTCAATCTAAGAAAGCAAAACTTCAGTGGTAACACTTTGCCATGCAAAGCAGCACTTCAGTCTTCCTGGGATTCTCCTGAAAATACTGCTGGCCCCACCAGTACCAACTTTGAGTGCCCAAAATAGACAGACTGGTTTCCATATTTTCTGTGTAGCCCTCTCCCCTCATGTCACACAAGTCCAGGCATTATCCCTCCCACATGGAATCTAGAACTGAAGGCTCTTCTGCAGCCCTGGATTCCTCTCCCTCACAATCCTGTTTGCCCACTGTGACCACAAGAACTCCCTTTGAGATGCAATCAGGTGAGATCCTTACGCCCCCCAAGAGGCTGAACAGCCCCAGCTCCCCCTCAAATAATGATTATTATTGCTTTTCTTTTTACTGTTTCATTATCAAATATGTACATAAGATATTCTAAATAGTTCATGTAAAAGTAACAGAATGTGATTTTGATTCAAGGTGAATCCATGACACAAATAACAGGACATGAAATAATAATTCAAGTCAATCACTATAGTTCCAAAGTACTTTTGGAAATAAAATACCTTAAATTTCCCATGCAATTATGTAATATTAAGTCGTTTAAAATAAAGGGACAAAGATCATCAGTCTAAAAATTAATAGAGAAATAAGTCAATCCAAGGAATAAAAAAGTTGTTTTACAACCAATTTCTAGAAAGCTTTGATTTTATGATTGTTAATCAAACCTGAGAATTGATCTCAATCCTTTAAGAGTAGCTGATTTTCATGTTAGATAAACTGAAGGAGTTTGCAAATGATTTTATCTGGTAATTGAATAGGGGGTCCACTGCAACAATTTTATGCTGCTTTTATACAAGGCTCCTGTTAAAATCCAGTCACATAAAATTGCTGGATTATTTTTAAAGTCACATTTCCTTTTAATAATGCTTTGAACACAATGTTAGTTTTCTTATATACAACTATAAAAGTCACAGGTTTTATCTCTTCTGAAGTATTTCCAATACAAAACTTTGAACAAGTAGAAAAATGTAGATGTACCCACATACACAATAAAAATCATAGCATGTAGTTTGCTGGTGTGCTGGCTTCCTATTTGTAAGCACAGACTTGACTAAATAATTGCAAATTCAAAGTGTGAAATGACAGTTTAATGAATGCTTTTGATGCTAACATTAAAGTTGTAAACTATGCTTTTATGTATGCTTCAAGTAACATCAAAACAGAACTTTGGGAGGATTGGCTCTTTGGCATAAAATAACATGAATCTGCTTTTAGAGCATAAGCATAGTTTTTCTTTTTAGGACAGCACTGCACATTGCTGAAATTTGTAGTTAGAAAAAAAAATTAAGATCGAGACAGTAATTAAGAGAAGAACCTCAATTTAAAGCAAATTATTTTGCAGGAAAGTGGAAAACACTACTAGAATATTCAAGCCCCAGTACAGAGACAGAGGCCCAGTATCATCCTGACTGAGGATTGTAGCTATGGATGGCTGTTGACATGACAGCTTGCCCATATTAAGAGAGGGTTTTTTGCTAGAACAGCTTTTCTCCATCTTAGTCCATGTATCAGCAAGGGTCAAATGATCACTGGAGCCAAAGCAAGGGAACGTGGCTGGAAGCAAAGGTTGTGGCTTCATGAGCTTAAGCCAGAACTAGAACAAAAAAGACCAAGACTCTTTTCCATTCTGAAGGGCAGAGAGACAAACAGAAACACTGCGAGGCAAAGCATGCAAAACTGGGGCAGGGCTGGATTCCAGCATCCAGGGTGGCCTCTGCCGACTGCCTCACCCAGGGCTGGCAGCGCCTGCACAGGTGACAGAACTGTCACACACATTGCCAAGGGAGCCCTGCATATTGCCAGCAACTACGGGACAAAAATCCTGTTAGGTCCAGACTATTACTACTCAAGGGGGAAAAAAATCCAGCTGTATTTGAGAAAGTGATGGGCACAATTTAAACCCATGCTGGTCACAGTAGGTATAAATGTAAAGTGAGAGGCTCTTTTTTGACCTGCTGATTCCTTTACTCTGGGAAGAACAAGCTAAGCCAAGTGAAGCCAATAATGCAACTCTGCTTTTAAATTCTTTCCCCCTTAGCACTATGAGGGACACTCCTAGTATCTCACACCTAAGATCCTGCTGGTAACATTTGCTAATGGAGAGCAGGATACCAGGGCTGGTGCTATTATCATTCTGCTACTATTCTACTGCTTCTCTTAAATTGCTTTGTCAGACTTCTGTCACTTGAGACAAGTTCCATTATAGCAGACATTAGGTGTATTTAGGTATTTGCCAGATAATAGAGTAAGGTTCTTAGGCAATCAATCTGTACAGATTAGTCTAATCTGTTGCTGCTGGAAACCTTGTTTCCAGAAGCAAAGTAGACAATAGTTTCAGATTACCTGCAACAAGGTTAAACTATGGGCAATATATGTTTGGAGGTGTGAAGAAAAACAAAATAGAAGAATGCATTCCCAATATTGTCTTTGCCTTTACCAGATCAGGCAGGTATCTGAATTGAGATTTCAATTTCTCTAAAAACTATTCCTAATGGGTCTGGCTCAATTTAAATTGCTTTACTTGTGAATGTTCCTTTAAGTGTTTTGGAATGCAGGATACAACAGAAGTAAAGTTAGGAATGCTATTTCCCAAATCCAGCAAAGCACAAAAAATTAACATTTCAACATCAGGTAAAAGTTTGTTATTTTTATATTTAAATAAGATTTTCAGGAGCAAAGTCAAATAATTCAAGATTTTTAGGATTCTGTATAAAAGTGAAGGCAATGAGCCAATGAAATTAAGAGCACAGAAGAGCCAAATCTGTAGCCGAGTTCTAAAGTAATGCAGTTCTTCAGTGATATTTTTCAGAAAATATTTCAGAAGTGGTTTTTATTTAAACTCTCATAGCTCAAACTATCATTCAAAATACTAAGTAAGGACTGAAGTCAGATCATCCCTCCTGCTGGGTTTTAGCTTTTTTTTTAGTATGAGACAACATAAAATGATTCTTTTCTATCACCTGTTTTCACAACTTACCTTTCATCCTACTGGACAACAGATACAATCATAGAGAGAGGAAGAGCAATACTGTGTTTGTTCATGAGATAATGTAGAATTTATGTCTGGCATGAAACACAGGCTGGAGTCTCACAGGTCATCAGCACTTGAGGCAAGTGCTTAGAGCTCTGCTGAACAAAGAGCAGCATAAACCTGTACTTACAATGTTTCCCGCATTGTGGCCATGAAGAGTTGGGTGGGGTTTTTCATATAAGGCTCTCCTTGACTTCAGGCTGAATATCAAATATGAGGATAATTAACTTTCATGTACTGTTTGATAAAAATGAATTCAACACCCTAAAATTAATGGCAATGATCTGGATATCTGGCCTGGTCCCCACTGACTTGATCCCATGAAATGCTATACATTCTGTCATTGAAAGATAATAGGGCAACTTCCATAACTGGAACACTTATTGTGACAAGAGAGGAGATAACCAAGTTAAAGAATAGGCAAATAGCCTAAATTAATTAAAATTATATAAAAACATTATAATTGTCAGCTTCTTTTAACTGAGCAATTGTTCAAACTGAAGAGCCAGTTGAATATTAGTCCTTCCATTTGAGACACCTTTTTCTAAAAATTACGTTCTTTATGAAAACTATCATATTCTTTATAAATAAGCTATTTAAACTCCAATGTGACAAACTGTTTCCAGTAGCAAAATCTATTTTGCATCTGGTTTAGTTCAGACTTGAAACAGACTTCTAAAACTGTAAAGCTTTATCAAGTCACCTGCAGTAATTCATAGTAGCTGACAATCTTGTGCAACCCAGGGTCTGCATTTTTTTAAACTGCAAAAATATCTCAACTTCTTTGAAAATACTTACTCAAGTATATAGGCAAAGTTCACTTTATCCACAAAAAGTAGATTATAATAATACTTCAAGTATTTACAGTTTATTTGAATGAAAATTATAATAAAATTTCAAATCTGAGCATAAAATCATAATTACTATATCATTACTTAATACAGGTTGTGAATAATTCTTCATTTTCTGTAGTAGTACTGTAACAGCAAGCCATCCTTCCTTCTACTCTAGCAGGCTGGAGGTGAAAGTGTTTTTCACCATTAGAAACTGAGATTCTCTGTGTGATCTTTTCAGCTTTGCACGACGGTTCTGGAACCAGATCTAAAATGGAAAGAGAAAGTATTCACACAGCATTACACATTTGTGTGGTGACAGCAGTTTGCAAGTTCAATATAAATTTAAAATCTGCAGATGATAGCAGGTAGCTACCTGCTGTAATTTTAACACCACAGATGAAGAAAATTATATCCCCATCTTAACGGGAAAGTAAGAATCAGCTTCACTGTAATTAATACAAAAACTGGTATTAAATTCAGTGACAGAATCAGACCCTGGAAAATCCTGAACATCTGGAATTCACACACTCTTGTGGTGCTATTTCTTCAGCTGCTTAACTATTTGCAACATCAGGTTTCCCATCAAGCCCAATATAATATTTGCATCAAAAGCCTGATAAACAACAAAGCAAAGCCCAAATTCTAATGTTTACAGTATGCTTATCACACTAAACTCTCTGGAAATCGATAATTAATATCCCTGAATAGATTTTGCTTTTGGCCAGATAAAGACATAGATTCAAACACTTGTTTAACACATCTATGCTCTGCTGGCATGCTTGAAAAATGTAGGCAGTCACACAAATTATGTCCATACTGGTTTCAAATTTGTTTTTCAAATATGGTGACAAGCAAAACAAAAATATGATTTTAAGGAAATTTTCAAGTTCTGCACATAACAACTAGAGATTAAAAGAGCAGATATTGTGGAAATATTATAGTGATGAATACCTCATGGATGCTGTGGAAGGCTTTAGATTTCAGAAGGAATTTGATGGTTTCCATTTCACAAATCATTGAAGGCATATATATACATTGATTTAAACAGAGAATATTAACATTCTCATTACTGCTGTCAAACTACTTACTTATATAACCAAAGAGTACACATAGCTGGAATAACAGAAAAGTTCAAATAAATTTTTAATTACCTGGATCCTGTCTTCATCTAACTCTAATTTGCGAGCTAACTCTTCTCTAATATCAATGCCGGGGTAGGAGTTCATTTTAAAAACATTTTCCAATACTTCAATCTGAGGAGATTAAACACACTTGTTGAATAGTTATCACTATGTTCATTGCAGTAGAAGATAAAATAAATAAAATAACAGCTTAGTTTGTTCAACAGGAGACTTCTGATCAGTGTTTGCACAATTCTGATTCCATACATAAACAGAGGTGTGCTGAAATTAGCAACATTCCTGTTAATTGACACTAGTTCCTGATTTCATTCCTCTCTGCCAAGGTACATCGCACTGAATTTATCAGCTATTAGAGATTTCTTCCAACATTTTATTAAACCACATTGTTACTCATTTGGTAAGTATGAGGAAAGCCCTACCTGGTTTCTAGTGAATGCAGTTCGTGGTCTTCTACCTCTGTACCAGCTCAATTCTCGTTTGAAAGACAGCCTTTCAGTGACTGAAAAATATTTGTCACATTTCAAAACTTTCTCCTCTTCCACTGGATCGCTTCTAGCATGAAATAATGGATTTTCATAGCAAACAACAGGGATTTGCAGATGGGCATTACTATCATCACCTAAAACTAGAAAGAGCAAGAAAAGGAGAGCTTCAAATTTACTGGTTTGCAGTAGAAACATGCCAATATTTTTAAAGGGTGAAAGCTTGAGAGGTTGCAAAACAAACTGACTTACTCAAACTGGTGCATGCATCCATCCAGGGTCTGTGAGGTTTCCCAGCTGGAATGCCATCCTTTTTCTGCTCCAGTCCCAATATACTCTCAATTGAGAAGGAGCACTGGGTGGTTTTATTCTCTCCAAAGCCAGGCACCTTGTGCAGATCCGGAGAAGCTGCTGAGTTAGCAGCACACAGCGAGGGACCGGCCATGTCTTCGCCCTCAGCCAGCATAGCAGGGGTACTGTACTTGCATTTCTCCACAAGTCCTCCTTATAGCTATGTTAACAAGGGGGTTGGATTTGCAACGTCATTAATTAAAATCCTTTATTAGAAAGTTTTAGCATGTCAATGAAAACTCTCCCACCAAGAGGCACGAGGAGTTAATTGTTTATTTGTTTGCAAGTAATTAGCAACTAATGGTGACACTAGGGGGGCCACCAAGGGGGACAGAAAGTGTTATCTCTCCTAACCAGAGCATCGACTTAACTTTCTCAAAAGAAGCTGTGCACAAATATAGTACTTCTCTTTTATTTGAAATCATTAATGTATAAAATCAGTTTTTTAAAAAACTTTATACTCTAATGGGCTCCACTTACCTAAACATAGAAGCATGATAGGAAACCAGTCAAGTAATAAGTAATCTCATTTAAGTGAATTTCCTTCCAAGGAAATTTAAAAAATAATCTCTTAATGCTATTAGGGTAATCCCGATGAAAATGCCTCTGTTTTTTCATATGCATATGTAATGGTGAACGTGGTCAATAAAACAACAATAGCTTTTGGCATAAGGCACTGTGCAGTGGGTTGGCAGTGTTGTCAAAGCTCAGTGTAATTGCCTTCCAAGTGCCTGGATTAGTTAATAGGAACAGTTGCACCAACTATTTTAAATAATTCATGCATTCATTTTTCTCATTAAAATAACTTTGTTGCAGCCTTTTTGAAACATACCAGATGTGAAATTTCCTGATAATTCTTCACTACATAAAACTTCAAGTAATAGAAGCAGTACACTCAAATGTACAGGTTTAAAAGCAACCTTTTTCTCGTAGATGTCTCTCCCTTCTTGTAGGTTTATAGAAAATAGAAATATATTTAAATCCTACAGAGCAAACACTTAAATTCTGAGTAAGGGGGAGAAAGGAGATAAAGGCTTTGTAATGGGGCTCAAAGTCTGACAGCAATTGGATTTCATACATTATAAAGAAAATACTGATTATAACATTTTTATAGTCAAGCTCATCTGTCAGTCACACAGCAGTTTACATCACATGTTCAAAACCAGCTTTTGGTTCAGGACAAGAAAAGGAGGAATTTCTGTAGAGACACTATAAAATCCAGATTTATCCACAAATAACAGGCAAAAATGAAAACAATATTTTCATTTCAAGAGGAAATGTTATCCCTCCTTCTGGACTGACTTGGTGTTGTGCAGTAAGATTGCTGTCAAACCAAACTATTAAAAAGTGATAATTCCAGAAGTGATCTTACCAAGGACACATCTCAGCACATATCAATGGATCTTGAAGCAGCATCAATCCACCTGTAATGGTCACTTGCAAGCTGAGCTCCAGCCACCATTTATAGACCTTAAGCCTTTACTTGAAAACTGTATTTCATTATTTTGGCCCATTAGTAATGACCAAGACTACCTTGCAATCCATGTGAAATTACCTATAGACTTTTAACTAAATACCTTTGTAGGGGCAATTAGAGCAACACAGCAAACATTAAGTTGGGAATCCTAAGTAATCAATAATAGGAAAACTCACTGCTCCTTGGATATGCAAATCCAATCCTCTTACAGCATCACATACTTGATGAGGGAGCAAACTAATCTCCCTTTCAGACTTTGCACCACTGCTTTTTGCCCAGGGACAGTGGAGTTCATCTCCTGAGTAGATGAAGCTCTGATTCTTTAGAGATGAGAAGCCTCCAAGGGCTGTTTACACCAGCCCAAGAGACCACACCGAGAGCTCTTGGGGGATTTGGTCTGAAGCCACAGTCCTTACTCCTGCTGCCTTCTGCTCTTCTCACCCACTGCTACTGCACTGCTGGGTCACCTCTCACTAGAGCCTGGACAATATTTTCAGCTTTTTAAAAAGGCATAAATGGTATATATTATTTTTCCTGGTTACTTATCAAACTCCAAAAATCTGCTTTTCACCTCACCCTTCCCACAACTTCTTAACCCAGCACTATTTCATCACCTCAGAAGTCATGCTGCATAAAGCTCTCTTTCAAATATGCTTTGAACATGAATAATAAGTATTATATTAAAAGCCACTGCAAAATTCCCAAGTTTTTAAAAAGCAAGAATACCACAAAATGGTAACACCAATTTTCACAAAACAAAAGCAGTTAGCTATTTCTTGGCTGAAGTAAAAGCCATTTTGACAAAGGGAGATTGAGTGAATACAGGTAAATTCAAGGTTAATCCAAAGTTGCCACTATCAAAAGTATGAGAAACAGTGTGTTAAACAGTGGGAAACACTGCAAATAAAGCCTGCCTTATCCATACAGCTACTTTCACCCTCCAGCAGAGGCAAAATATTCTTTCCATAAGGGCACACATCTGGCATCCTCTAAAGATCTGTTCGCTGCTCTTCTCCCTGTTGACAAAGTGCCAAGTGTTAGTTCCCCACATTTTTAAGGCCTCTTAGTAGGTATTTTGCAGCAACAACAACAAAAAACAAAATCAAACAAAACCCAACCCCCCTAAAAAAAAAACCCACAACAAAAAACCCCAACCTCACAAATCAAAAAGCCCAAACAACAACAAAAAACCCCTCACACACTTACAAAAGGTCTACAGTACTGAAAACAGTGTAACACTAAAACCACACTTAGAGGATTCAGAGGGATCCTTCATTACTATCACATTTGTTGCAGTCAAATTTGTAGCTCAAGTAAAGCTTTTGGATGCCACTTACGGCTGTAAATACACAAAGCTAACTAAACCCAATCCACTTAAAGTTACTACCTTCCTGAATTCCACTGGGAAAATGCATCTTCCACTACAAACCAGACCAATTTCTTACAGGAGACTGCTGTAAAACTTGGTCACAAGTTAACAGTCTCAAAAACAGAAAGCACATATATTTAGAGGTCATGAACCAATGTTAATGCCCTGTCACATGATTACAGGTGCAAGACTTAGTCTGCAAAATACCTTGTAAGATAACCCTGAATTATTACCCTCATTGACAGGGGAAGGGAGAGGTGCTGTGACTTGCTTCAGTCAGGTGAGTCACCAGCTGAGCTGGTAAATTAATTGACTGAACAAGTATTAACTTGGAAATTTTTTCACTGTTCCCTACAAGGAAAAACAAAACAACACAACAAAAAACCCTCAAACCTACCAACAAAAAAAAAGCTGCCTCAAAAATCTTTAATTGTTTGTAATTTAACACACCAGCCCTGTCTTTTATCTGCTTTTAAAGGTAAATCATGACCTGATACAACATAAAGAAAGGTCTCCATAGCAAGACTGCACAACCATTTGCTCTGCTGAATGACTTGATGTACTTTCTAATCTGCTCTTAGATACTAAATTCACCTGGTCCTAAGAAGGCAAAACCAACAAGGGAACTGCCTTTTTTTTTTTTTCCCTTTTTTTTTTTTTTTCCAGCTAAGAAGTATAATCAAGTCTACAAAGTCTTACTCTCTAAAACTACCTGAAAGGAGGTTGTAGCCAGGTGGAGGTCAGTCTCTTCCCAGGTAACAAGTGACAGAACAAGAAGAAATGGCCTCAAGTTGTGTCAGGAAAGGTTTAGATTGGATATTGGGAAAAGTTTCTTCATGGGCAGTTCAGGTCAGTTCAGGCACTGACAATCACCATCCCTCGAAGTGTTCAGAAGGTGAGGATGTGGCACTTGGGCACATGGTTTAGTGGTGAACACAGGCTGCTGGATTAATGGTTGGGATTGATGATTTTAGAGATCTTTTCCAACTTTAGTAATTCTACAGCTCTAACTAATTTAAGAGCTGAACCAGTTTTCAAGTCGAACCAATGATCTGTTTCGATTTCTCTGAGCCCTCAGTAGTTTTAAACATTTAAAATCAGCCACCAAGCTATAGCACCACATTTACTCAGTCTAAGAGAGCAGAGAGACTATTTTCTAATATCTAATCAGAATCTCCCGTCTCAGCTTAAGGCCTCTTGTCCTCTCACTTCAAGCACGGTAGAAATGACTGGCCTCCACCTGGGAGGACCATCCACACGGCATGGATAAGAGGAGACCTCCCAAAAGGGACGCTCCAGATAACAGAAACAGTGCCAAAGATGCTCCATAGCGGCAGGGACCCAAGCGGGCTCCCCCGCTGTGGGGTGGCCTCCAGGTAATTGTCTGTGAAGAGACAACAGCAACCCGCAGAGCACTGACACGGCTGTGAGGGCACTTTGGTTGACACCCGTGACCCACAGTGCCGGACAGCCACCTGAGCAGGGACATGTCCCCGACTGCCACCGCTCCGCTCCCCCGCAGAACCACTCCCAAAACGCCACCGGCGCCTCCGCCCTGAGGGACCGCGCGCGCGCGACCCCGCCCGCAGCCCCCGCGCCTGCGCGCGAACGGGCGGGCCCTCCAGCCAATGGGAAGCCGCGCAGCCGGGGCGGGCGGGCCAATGGGGACGCCGGGCGCGCGGGGGGCGGGGCGTCCGGCGCGCGGCGGGCGGGGGTCGGTGCGGGTCGGGTCCGGCCGGGCCGGCGTGGGGGGAGCGGAGCCGCGGGGTCTCAGCGCGGCCGCCGCCATGCCCGGCATCGACAAACTCCCCATCGAGGAGACACTAGAGGACAGCCCGCAGGTGAGACAGGCCCGGCGGAGGCTGCATCCGGCCCAGCCCCTGCTCGCCGGGCCCAGCGCTGCTTCCTTGTCGCTCTCGGCCGCGGCAGAGCCGTGGCGGTGGCCGGGAGGGAGTGGGACGCCCTGGCAGCGCGGCCGGGACGCTGCCCGGCTCCGCGGGGCTCCGGCAGTCTCGGCTCGGCCTCCCCGCCGCGGTCGTGCCCTGCGAACGCCTGCCCGGAGCTCCGCGGCCCCACCGCCCCGGTGGCCCCGCCGCCGCTCCCGGGAGTGCCGCGGGCCGGGAGCGGGACCGCAGCTCCGGGCCTGGGTGCTGCGGGTGCTGCGGCAGAGCTGTGCCGGCACCTGCTCCTTGATCCCCACCCCCGCCTTCGCACCCAGGTTTGATTTCGGACACCTCGTAACCCCAAAACCAGAGTTGCCTTCTCAAAACGATTTTTCCTCTTTGTTTTTCACTAAAACCTCATTAAGGTTTAATAGCCCCTTCCGAACGGCAGGTACTGTGTGAGGTTATCGCGGCGATGGTTAATGCAGAGAGTAGGTGGCAGCCACGTGGTGCCCGGAGGCCTCTCATTGCTCCGATTCTTCTCTTCCATTGCTGCTGCCTGATCTGTGTCAGCGATGCCCTGTAATGCACTGGCCTTTCTTTCTAAAGTAGGAAATGCTTTATTTAATTGCACTGGTTTCTCTTACTGGCAGCAGCAACAGCAAGTCCTTGTACTGTGCTTCTTAGATGTGGGAAAAAAGTTTGCAATATATTTTATGGCATTTTCTGATGCGTTGTTTATGTAGTGAGTCCTGTATTGCAATAGCATGTGTATTGGTAGTTTTAATTCCTTGGCCATAGGAAGGGAAACTTCCACTTGTTAAATGGGGAATTTTAGCCCCTAAAATGACAGTCATTTCAGCAATTCTATATCAAGTGGAAGGTCAACTTAAAAAAGGAAGAGAAGGCTATGCAGAAAAGGAATTGTTCTTTCCTAAGGATAGTGCCCCAAATAGCTCAAATGCTGCATGTGAGATGCAATCTCGCCTCTAATGTGGGCTCTGGTCTGGGAGCAAAACTCGCTGTCATCTCATCAAAAGGAAAAAAATTTGGAAGTGTTATAATAATACTGATTTTAAAAGATTATCTCTTGAAGGTCTTTTCTTAGTATAAGGAAGTCAGAACTATTTATATTTATAGGAAATGTCAAATGTAACATGAACTTAAGAATCATCTAAGGACATTTGGGAAGCACATGAAAAAAATGGAATGTAATTGTACATTCTAGAATCTTCTGTGTGAGGTTATTTATGATGCAGACAAGTAAAGCCTAATTCAGCCCAAAGTCTTTGAGGTGCTTAAACGATTGGATTTGCCAGTATTGTCTTCTGTTTTAGGTAGAAAATTTAGGTCTTTCAGTCAGCTTAATATTTCAGGTGAATAGTGGGAGCCACGTCCTCTATTAAGGACTCAGTGGTTTTCTGTTGGGGTAGTCCATTTGTTGCATTGGTTAATTTCTGTTCCTTTGAAATCAGTGCAATGGAAATGGCAACAAACAGAGGTTAAAGGAAGCAGAACCCTCTCTCTGGAGGCGTTGCTGTGACTTTGATACATTCATGCTGGAATATTGCTTATCAGCCTGGGTCGTTTTTTAGTGCTGCACTATGCTGGAGTTCATACTTCAGATACTGACTGTACTTACATAAATGCCATATCAAACTTATTCTGCGTCTGAGGGAAGGAAAGGCTTTTCTAAAATGTCCAAACCCGTTCATTTCCTGTTGTCACAGGATAAAAATCTAACCACTGTGCTGTCAGGCCTAAACCAAATGCCAAGTTTACATAGTCTTTTGCTATGCAAAGCAGAGCAATTTAAATATTAACTTAGGACATATATTCCACACACACACACTCAGTGTGTATTTAGAGAGAGCTTCTGCTCACACTGATTTGCATTCCCAAAGCATTGTACAACAAAAAAGCCAAGAGACTCTGTGTCTCCTGTCGCTTGCAGTGCCCTCCATGTGGTGGCATAGAAGGATTAACACTGACTTCTAACGAGGTGGTTTCTTGGTGCAGCTTCTCCCCAGTCCTTTCCCATTTGCCTGCTCATAAACACGGGTTGAAAGAATCCTAAAGGACATGCATTTTGATGCACAGTTTTACTAGAAACACAAGTAAACAATGCCTCTAATTTCCTGCTAAGCAGAAGTCTGCCATAACTTGTTTACAGTTTCAGGTTAATTTCTTTCCATCAGTATCTCATCATATTATTTTGAAGGCTGAACATCAATAACTGACATTTAAAAAATAAAATATAGAAATATATTTTTTTCAATGTACAGTTTTAAAGAGTAAGTATAATCCAGAAACCTTACATGATGCTCCTTTAAAATGACAAGCTGAGGTTTATTTATGTTCAGGTTTAAAGCTCATGAGTGTATAATTCAGTGGCTATAGTACCATGTAATTTTTTCTTTTGCATTCTTCCACGTATGTCTACTTTAATGGGAGAGTGAAGGCTATTAGGATGTCACATGTTGCCACACCTGGCAAAAATTTGAGTTCTCCTCCACCTCTTTCCACTTGTTTTATTAACTAGAACCATCATTAAAGCTATTTGTTGTGTTGATTATACTGTTTGATTATATTTTTTAATATTTAAATATCTTTTGACATTATATAGCATGACAGTAATTGTGATACAGCTGGGCATCTAATGCAAGTTAGAGAAAAATTTTATGTCAAAAGAATTGTTAAATAATATACTTTATACAAGTTTAATGTATACTCTTTGATTATCATTGATAGCAAAGAATCACAGAAGTAACTGAAAAAGACCTTCCTGCTTCAAGGGGAGATGGAGTGAAGACTTCAGTAATTTCAAGACAGTGCAGGGAAGACAAAAAATTAGAACTTCCAATTTCAAGTGTTGAACAATCATATTTTGGGGAAAAAAACAATTATGTGCTCATGATTCTTTCAGTTTTCTGTCAGGACATTTATTTTAGTGTAAACCTAGAAACAAAACATTGCTCAAGTATTTTTTAGCAAAAAATGCAATGCTTTGCTAAAACATTGCTAAAGGATTTCTTTTGTAGCTCTTGCAAATGCTGCTCCTGATCCTACAGCCAAGCATCCCAACCAGGGTTTTTAGGAAAAGCCAGTGTAGGCTGTGCAGAGTTACTGGTACATCCTCTGCTTTTGCCTCTTTGGAATTTTTGTCATGGTGGAAGGAAGCCCTTCAGTATCCTCATGGGGAGGAATAACCTTGCTTCCAAGTGCAAAAAGGATGCAAGAATGTGCAGTCAGCATCTCATTTAAGCTTACAGGCAAATTACACCTGAGCAACCTGATTGCCTTCTTCTCATCGAGTCAGTCATTTTGGCAGAAAGGAGAGCAGGGATGTCAGTCACCCTGACTCAGGCAAGGACTCTGACATGGTCTGGCAACATTCTTCTGGGCAAAAGGGAGAGGTATGAACTGTGACCTGAGTGGAAAAACTGGCTGGATAGTTGGGCTTACAGATAGAGATCAGTGTTTTAGTCTAATAGGTGGCCAGTGAGAAAAGAGGTTGTTTTTTGATGTGGATGCTGTTAATCACAGTCAGCGATGCAGGCAGTGCACAAGAGTCATCAGGCTTGTGGGTGACACCAGCTAAGGAACAGACAGACTGACAAGCTGGGGTAAGGACACAAGGACAGATTTTTCCACTCCCTTTCAGCAGTCAGAAATGTGTATGTTGAGGACAATCAGATGTAGGTTGTATTGTTTGGTTTGGTGTAGTATCTCAACCTTTTGATCACAGAATTGATTGTTATTCCACAGGTGAATATAGCTCCAAGCACAACCAGCAACTGTCTGTGTCCAGGTTGGACAATATGGGACAGCCACAGCCTTTATTTGGATCTCACTGCAGAGGAAATGTGTATACCTGGCCAGCTGTTCAATACCAATCACCTTCACCCTTCTCCTTAGGGATGTTCCATAGTGAGCCCAGTAATTGCCCACAGTTTCAGCTTTTAACAGTTGTCACTTTGTCCTTTCCATTCTGAAAATGTATTAACATGGAGAGAGGCTGACAGTAGGAGGACAGCTGAGCTTGGATATCTGTAAGATTCTTTGGCATGCAACAGGTATCATTCCTTTAAACAGGGTTGGAAGGGTTTATAAAATTTTCAGTAATGAAACCTGAAATAATGCTATTTAAGTCTGAAATCCCATTATATTTAAATTCTTCTCTTCTAACTTGTCATGTTCATGTTTTGGCTGTTTGATTGTTACAGACCCGCTCTTTGCTGGGCGTATTTGAAGAAGATGCTGCTGCAATATCCAATTACATCAATCAGTTGTTTCAAGCCATGCACAGAATATATGATGCACAGGTAATGTTAGTGAAGTGTTTGAATGTGTTATAAAGTTTTGGAACCACATTTCATGTCTCTTGCTTTATTTGACATTATTATGAGCAATATGCTTTTCTTTTACTTCCATGTTCTTTAAACATAGAAGTGAAATAAAGTAAGAATTAATAATTCTTTTTCTGTATGTTAGGGAGTGGTAAAGACCAAATTCTTGTGATTTTTTTTTTTGCAGCAGAATTTCTTATGCCAAGTGAAATGATGTTCTCTGTTCTCCTAGTATCTCTAATGTATTTCCCAAGTGTTTCTAAAATGTTATACACACTAAAATGATCTTGGTGTGTATAATAATATGTACCAAGTGGGAGGGTTTTTTACCCACAATGTATTCATGTTTCACTCATGTAGAAATAACTCCACTTTTATGCCAGAGACAGAATCAATTTTGTATGTTTTTCTAAAAATGTGAGTTAATGGTTGTATTTTTAATTTGTATATGCTTTAACTGTTTGACTTTTTATTGATTTTGATTTTTTTCCCTTTTTTTTTAAATCAGAATGAATTAAGTGCAGCAACTCATCTGACTTCAAAGCTTCTGAAGGAATATGAGAAACAGGTACTACATAAATCGTTGTGGTCTGTGTGTGGTCAGGACTGTGTATTTTTGTAGCCTTTTATCTCCCAGAGCACAGTGTAGAATTAGGTTTGCTCCAGATAAAATGAACTGTAGTTGGTGGTTCAAATTTGCCAAAATAATCTACTGTCTTTTAGTTCTTCTAACTAAACCAGAATGAAGTTCCTCTTACCATGAAGAATATTAAAAAGTTCTGAAATATTTTACTTTTGGATTAGTTTTTTGGGTATTGTTTAGGGTGGCTCTGTTTTGTTTTCACTTTATAAACCTATTTACTCTTAAATTCTTTAATTTCAATTATCACAAAGAGATTGAATTGTGATCTCCAATGAACAACCATAGTTTATTCTGTGAGAATAATTCCATCTCTGAAAGCACGGACTGTGGAATCCATAACTTTCTTCCTTTGTGACTATGAAGGGTTCTCTGTTTGTAGCTTTGCTGCCGAGTCCCCTTTTCTGAGACTAAAAATATTATAAACAAATATTTGCTTCTTTTAGGAGGCTGCTGCTCCCTATCCTCCTTTTCTACTTAACTGCTTCAGTGTATCTTAACTGTGTAATATTTTGAAATAATGGAATACCTGATATACTCAGAGGTGATTAATCTAGTTTTGTGAATGGCAGAAAACACTGCAAACAACATAACTCTTTTTGCCTTTTCAGCGTTTTCCACTCGGGGGAGATGATGAAGTCATGACTTCCACTCTGCAGCAATTTGCAAAAGTCATTGATGAGGTAAGTGCTTGTATGTGCTTTGCTAATGTTGTCAGGTACAGACTTTAACTTTGCTTAATTATTCCAGCCTTTTTTAAACCACGAGATACAGAAATGGCATTCATTTGTCAACAAGCTAATGTTTAATTGTATATTGCAGCATGTATTTAAAGTTAGGTAACCTGAAGAGAAAGAATGAATTCAGCAAAGTGAAGATACATTGCTGAGAAAAATGTAGTTTAACTAGTAGAGAGAGAGCCAAAACCATTCCACAGTGGCAGTTAGCAACTATTTACATGAGGGTATCTGTATTGCCTGATTTCAGGTACCTGTCTGACAGAGGAGCCTCCTGCTGTCTCTCCTGGAGACTGACTCCTAGGACACACAACTTTTTGCTGTGATCCCTCTCCTCACTTAAACAGCATTCTAGGAGGAGGATCACATTTTGTTCTGCCTCTGTGAGCTGTGAAACGTGGGCTGTGACATAGCTGGAGGGAAACTGGAGAAATAAACTGACTTATGTCAGTCATTGTGTATTAGGCTCTTTTTGGACATGATCCAGTAACTTGGAAAAGTTCAGACAAAAACTAAACTCTAAAGGTTTTCTGTATAAGCTAATGATGAGATCAGGAACCTAGAAAAAAGTATCTGCTAAAAAAGGAACATGAAAAAATGTGTTTGAGTCATACATGTCATCTTTGACACTGATGTCAAGCTATTGTGATTTGATTTGGTTTCAGCACTGCTTTCCTAAGATTTCCTTCTTTTGTCTTTTCAGCTCAGCTCTTGCCATGCAGTACTTTCAACTCAGCTTGCAGATGCAATGATGTTTCCTATTACCCAGTTTAAAGAAAGGGATCTAAAAGGTAGAGGACTTGACCAAATACTGTTTTTTATCAACAGCAGCAATAATAAAAATATAGCATTTAAGCTCCATAGCTCTTGTTGCACTAAATAGAATAGACTACTTATTTTTCCACTCTGAAAAGTATACACCTTCCCATTTAAAAAGCAAATTAAGTTATTTCTATTAATGAGAGTATTGCAGTTGAACTTTACACTGTTATTGTTAAAAAAAATATTAGTTATATTAGGGAAGCACTTACCTTCTATTCAAGAGGAAAATTTAGCAGCTACTCAAAGATATTAGGAAAGAATAATTTTTAGGTAATTCACATTTTCAGGAAAGATTTGTATATTGGATCATGACATCAATATAATTGCTGGACTAAACTCAAAAGACAAAGTGCCAAAGTTGTAGTACTTCCTATATTAAGATGTAGTAATGTGGTTCTTCAACCCAGCTGGTAATACAGGTGACTTCCAGCTTCTTATTTTTGTAATAATTGTGTCTTATTCTGCCTAGTTTAAAATATCTAATGTGTGTGATTATGATAGATTTTACTCAAGATACTGGAGTGAATAGACTGCTGTGGCAAATGGGCTTCCAGGTAGAAATTCTAAAAGTTAAGCCCCAAGTAACTTAAATATCCCTATTGTGAACATTCTAGAGTGGGTATTCCTAAGATAGGAGTATCATAAGTCTAAATTGAAATGAAAATTACAAGTCCTTCATAAGTCTTCTAACTCTTTATGAATCTTGGAAAATACTTCCTTGGCAAGAGTTTGCAGCAAAATTATGGATTGAAAAGATTATGGATTTTTTTTTTTCTTTTTATTGAGCAAGGGATCATGACTATCCCAAGGCTGATATTACTTCTCAGGACCTGAAAAATCTCCCAGTAGTACTCACTAAAGAGGCATCCCTGAGCCAATAATCACAAATTAAATGGAAGATTTACCCACCAGCTGGTGTAGTCTGTGATGACCCCACACTTCTTTATGGACTTCATAGGCACTTCCTGGACAGTTTTTTTGTTTGCTTTACCACAAAGTTGACCATGGCTCTCTGCTGGTTTTTATTGTAATGTGGCAGAAATCACAACCAAGATGAGAACAGGTGTAAGGTATTGTGCTGATTCCAGTTCCCTGACACAGTGAGACAACAACCAGCTGGAACTTAGCTGATTTGAGCTAGGATGAGTGTTTTGGGCTTTGATACTTCCCAGCTCTCCCTTGCTTTCACTTCCCCAGCTCAAACCAGAACCCGGACTGGAACTAGAGGTGACACATTTGTATTGATGATGACTTGCAAAGACTTTTGAAAAGGAATTCCTCCTTACATTATTACAGTACAGTATTTTTTTTGGTAAGCACAGAAATGATCCTCAGGTGCCAGGTAGGAGCAGACTTGCCTGGCCATGTAGTGCCTGTGCTGGTAGCTCAGTATGGTACAGGGTGTTACCTTCAACTGTTCAGGAGTGAAACATTACATGAGAAACTGTAATACATGACTGTTATATTAATAACAACCTATTTAAATTGTGATATGTTGTTTTTTTAGAGATATTAACTCTAAAAGAAGTTTTTCAAATTGCAAGCAATGGTAAGTGTAAAGCACTTAATCTTATCAATATTGCAAGACAACAGTATTGTTGTAGATTATTATTTGTACTTAATTAGTGGAGTTAAGCCTATAGGCTTAAAGGAACTAATTAAGGTATAATTTTTCTTAGTGATACTTAGGCACTCAACTTTCCCTGGTTCACTTGTAAATCCCTGCTTTGTGTACTGAAGCATTAAGGCAAATTGAAAGGGTTTTTTTTACAACAGCTTAAGTGTATGTAGCATTATTAAATAATGTAGGATTATGCCACCAGAATTACAAAACTAATAAGGTGCTAGCTCACTTCTTAAAGTCAGGACCGGATCAATAAAAAAATGCTACCTCCTTAAAATGAATTTCATAATTCTCTTCCCTATTGTCAGAAGTTATTTTTTTAGCTACCTCTAATATATCCATGAAGAGAACTTATTATTTAAGATTCTGCTTCTCCGAGTGAAAATTGCTTCACTGCTTTAGAAGCAAAAAAGATTAGATACAGTTTTTCATAATATAAAGTTTCTCTACATAATGGACAGTTATTTGAAAAATAGTGGATGTTTAGGGAACTTTGTAACAATTTTGCATACTTAGTGTCTGGTTAGAATTTTACTTCAGCCCAAGTATTTGTAGCAGTGAAGTGATTATAAGCAGACAAGAACAATTCATCGACGTGTTAATATGACAGAACTTAGCATTCAGCTGTCTGTGTAACACACTGATATAAAAGGTTTTCTGCTCTGTTTCGTAAGTCATTAATTTATGAAAATGATCATAAATTCTCTCTTGCTTAGACCATGATGCTGCCATCACCAGATACAGTCGGTTGTCAAAAAGAAGGGAAAATGAAAAGGTTTGTAAAACAAAATCTTAATATAAAGATTTTTAGAGAAGATAACAAATAATTTTTGTCTTATATATATTTATGATGAAACACAATATATGGCAGATTCCATGGACCATTTGATAGTTTGTTTTAGCAGTCTAGACAGAAAAGCAGGTTTCTCCAGTACATGCCTGTCCTGTAACATTGATAATGCTTTAGGAACTATATTGTGATACCATATTCAGTTTGTTTTTGTGAAGAAATAACCACACTTTCCAGGGAGAAAAGAATGCTGTATTTGTTTTTCATATATCTCATGTTTAAATTAGAGAAGCTGAATTGCAAAGTAAGATATGCAGCTGCTGGTGATAGAGGGTAGAACATGGCTGTGGGTTTATCCATACTGGATATAAAGCTGTCCAGCATGTGATCAATGCCAAGTCTCAAACATTCCTTTTTCTCCCTCCCCGTCTGTGTCTCTTCAGATCAAGGCTGAAGTTACAGAAGATGTTTATACTTCAAGGAAAAAACAGCATCAGACTATGATGCATTATTTCTGTGCATTAAATACTCTCCAGTACAAAAAGAAAATTTCTCTGCTAGAACCCTTGCTAGGATACATGCAAGCTCAGGTAATTTCAGATTCTGAAAGCTGTAGGTCTGAAAGAAGATGTAAAAGTACTTCATGATGGTTGATATACTGAAATCCATTGCAAGACCTCTTCTGCAATCCAAGGAAGGAAATGGAGAAAAAGACCCACCCATCCACTTCTCAGAGCTGCCAGAGCTGCTGCCCTGACTGTGCCATTTGCCGGCACTGGTCACTGCCCACTCACTGCAGGAATCTCTTCGTGAGATGTCCTCGCTGCCATCAGAGAGTCTTTTAGCAAAGTCTGGGTGACAAATACAAAGGTTAATTTTCCCCTAAAACCTAGATGGCTGGATTTGATAAAATACCTGAATTTTCATCGCTGGGCACTTGATTCCACTAAAGGGAAGAGCTGAGTAGAGCTTTCCTGTAAGTCAACATGGAAGTTTACCTTCTCATCAAGTAACATGGAGACAGTTAAAACTCATGGCAGCTATTCTGAAATGAGATAACCATCAAAGCCACATCACTACTGTTTTCAGTCAAGGCTGTGGAAGAGTCAGAATGCTAAAAAACATTCTAGTTTGGTTTTGCTTAATATAAATAAGTTCCTGATTGGTTTATTGCAGGATGGATGCATCAGAAAATACAACCATGATTATGTTATTTGGAGAGACTTTATTTGTATTTTCAGAAGTATGTCATTAAGCATGGGTTTTGGGGTTTTTTGCAAGTGAAACTTTCCAGTATCTGGCACTGCCACAGTGACCTGAGTAGAAATTAACTTCTGCACACTGTCTGAAGGCTTTCCAAAGGCAAGAACTCTTGCTTTCTTTTGAAACTTTGCAGCTTGTATTTAAGAACCAAACTCTGCATGTTGTGTGCAGCAAGCTAGTGCAACCTGTTGTTTAGGTGGAGCTTTTTGCTGAATCTGAGAAACAGAAGGGCAGGGCCATGTCCTGGGGGCTTCCTCCCCTGAAATTTCTCCTGGCTAACCTCAATTTAGCTGTGGCAGATTTTCTGGCCCATTATGGAATAACCTTTACTTAAAATACATATTGTTAGTTCCCTGTGGATGGCCGTGGACAAATCCTCACAGGTTTGTTCTCTCCTGTGTGCCCCAAATAACCTCCCCATAACAGCAGTTAACAGAGTGGTGGACTAGAAAAAGGATAGAGAGGCATTGGGAGTTTTTTCCAGGGCAATTCCTGTGTGTTTTTGTATTTCCTCCAGGCAGCTCTGGGTACATCCTTGTGACACAAATCCCACTGCAGGGCCAGCAGCAGCCTTCACCTGCAGCCACAAACACACATTCTGCTGCTTTTAGTAAGAGGTTTTGGTGGGAATGAGGGATGAAAACAGATTTTTCTGAGAAACTTGAACCTCCTATGACTTCATCTGTTAATTGTTAGTGTAGTTTTATAAATGACTAAATTCTCCCTTTTCCTCCTTTTTTTTTCTAAAGATAAGCTTTTTTAAAATGGGTTCAGAAAATCTTACTGAGCAACTGGAAGAATTTTTGACCAATATTGGCACAAGTGTACAGAAGTAAGTTGGCTTTGTTGAATTTTGAACTTTTATCAAGACAATTATTTTTTCTGTTTCTACTTATTAATAAATTATCTTTGTTAATAACACATTTTTTTATCTTAGTGTTCGCAGGGAAATGGATTGTGAAGTAGAAAACATGCAACAAACTATAGAAGACTTGGAAGTGGCCAGTGATCCCCTGTATTTGCCTGATCCTGATCCTACGAAATTTCCTGCTCATAGGAATCTGACACGGAAAGCTGGCTATCTCAATGCCAGAAAGTAAGGTTAACTTGTTATTTAAAAATTCCAGAGCATTTAATTTTGGGAAAGGAAAGCTAAAGAAGTTGAATTTTTTTTTTAATGTTAGCTATGCTGATTTTACATGCTTAGTTGAATAAGTCACATAGAGCTATTCTGGTTCTTTCTTTGGACTTCTTCACCTAATTAATATTAAATTCATTGTTACACTGATGTAATGTCGTGCCGGTGCAAAGTATAATTATCCTGATTTCAGTCTAATTTTGCCTGAATTTTCACAGTTAAAAAAAGAAAACTTTTGACTGTGTAATTTCTCTGCATCCTAACGGGGAAGTAACAAGATTCCATCTATTAAGATTCTTCTGGAAGTGTCTGAGATGGACTTTCTTTAAATGTCTTAAAGTCTTGGGGTGCAAGTTATTAATAAACATTGTAATGTTGACCTAAACAAGGCAAAACACTGTTAACTAAAATACCCTTTGAGGAGCTTCTGGGTTCCATGCAGTAGCAGCTCCTTGTCCACAGGAGGGAGCTTTGCTTCTAATGAAGTCCAACAGCTGTTTTTCAGAGTTATTAAATATAAGTCGTAACATTCAGATTTTTTTACTGTAATTTATATAATAAGATCCAAGAAATTAAAAAAAAAAGTAGATTATTTTTACAGCAACAGTTAAATACTCACTGAATGAGGCATGAATTTCTGTATTGGAACACAATTGCAGCAATTAATATTACAGAGTGTCTGAGCAAAAAGTGAGGCTAATTGAGGATCTCTTTTTATCTTTTAGTAAGACAGGGCTGGTATCTTCCAGTTGGGAGAGACAGTTTTACTTCACTCAAGGTGGAAATCTGATGAGCCAGGCAAGAGGTGATGTGGCTGGGGGACTTGTCATGGACATAGACAATTGCTCTGTGATGGCTGTGGACTGTGAGGACAGACGGTACTGTTTCCAGATAACATCTTTCGATGGCAAAAAGTGAGTGGTCTTACATTGCTGTTTCTTGTAGGAAATACTGCACTCACTAATGAAGAAAAGAAAGATGGTCTGAGATGTTAGCTTGATAGATTTTGTGGTTATTTAGAAGCAAAATCTGGGATGTCCTTTTAACTGTGTAATGTCTGGATTTTTGTTTATAAGCTCTGTGATGTAGCAGAGCAGTATTTCAGAATAAGATTATGATAATCAGTTGACAGTCATGTATTATTGCATTTTGTGAATACTTAAGTATTACATGGGCACAATTAGAATTTTGTTGCTTTTCTGTTTCTAATTGAAAGGAAAGTGTAGGTTCCTCCCCTCCCTAATTACCTGCTGACTGCACTCAGCACAAACACAGTCTTCAGCCTTTCATAACTTGTTGTTCAGTGTGTAAACATGAAAATGTAGTTTACTGGCTGACTATTTGTGAGGTGTTTTAAATATACAAAATTGTTATTTCCATTCTCCTCTTTCAGGTCTTCAATCTTACAGGCAGAAAGTAAAAAAGATTATGAAGAGGTAAGCTTATAGGAGGTGTGCATGGAGCTCAGTGATTTTCTGCTGCCCAGAAAGAATACATTCCTAACCATAGCTGCATACTGCATATTTTTTCTGTTTCTACTTATCAATAAATTATCTTTGTTAATAACACCTTGTTTATCTTAGTGTTCCAGTTAGTTTCCTCCTTCAGAGAAAAGTTGGAAAGCCAGGAACAGGAGCAGATGGTTTTCCAGAGCAGAGAGAGAAAGGAGATTCTAGCTTGCAGATCCAAGAAATGACCAAATTCCACAAAAGCCAAATTGAATTTTTATTATATCTTGAGGAAACAATGTCATCTGCAGCACAGAATAATGATGTATAGAAAGTCCTGATGACATTTTTTTTTAATTCCTCAGATTTCTGAGTTAAGCTTTCTTTTGTTTAGTTTTAGTATGACTAAAATACTTTCTGTGAGGAAAATCTAAAAGTGCAGTTTGTAGGTGGCAGCGAACTTAATGACAAACTGGGTGTGCAGAATAGTTGGCTTCCTGAATATACAAAAGAAATAGAAAACGTGTTGAAACTAGCAACTCAGGAATTGAACCAAGTTTGTTTAGAAAACATGACAAATGAATTTATTTTCTTTTTTCTTCCTCTTTTTCAGTGGATATGCACCATAAACAACATATCTAAGCAGATATATCTAAGTGAAAACCCTGAGGTAACTTTACTAAAATTTATAGTTGTCAGTAATATGTTTATATTTCTGTCATAAATTCATATTGATACAAACTTACATAATGATTTTTACTTGCTAAATCAGGGGAATTGGCCCAATAAAAACTGCTTTATAAAAGAGCACATATTGATATATGAAGTGTGTCTTCATGGGTTTTAGTTCATAGTTGAGGGCTGCATTTGTCAAATGAGATTTTTCTTTTTTTTCCTGGCTACATTTGCTTGTTTAGCCAGACTTGTCATTGGAACTTTTCTCTATTGCTGGCTTTTATTAATGTTGACAGTACTGTAAAGCCAGTGTGTTCACTTAAATTGAGAAACTTAACATCAGGATTTGTGTTAGAAGAAAAATTAGAAGAAAATGCTGTAGGTATGTTGGTGAAAATTTAAGAATGCAAGATTCTCATGAAGAGTTGAATTTATAACTTCTGCCAGCTGCATATTATTTATCTTATTTTGAGAAGAATATTTTCAGTTATTTTTTCCCATCTCTGTTGCAGGAAATTGCTGCCCGTGTGAACCAGTCAGCTCTAGAGGCTGTCACTCCTTCTCCTTCCTTTCAGCAGAGGCATGAGAGCATGAGGCCAGCTGTGTAAGTGAAGCAACCAGAGGGCATCTGAAGTGCACAGATTAAAAAAAAATCCTAGATAAAGTTCCAGGGGGGAAAAATAAGCCAAACAAACCTGCAAAACTTTGTGTTCAGAACTAAATCTTTGATAGGCCAGAGGAAAATTTCCTGAACACGCCTTTCACTGCTGAAGCACTGTTGAGTATCCATGGTTACAAGTAATCCCAGTGCCAGCAGGTGGGCAATTTGGTTGGTTTCAACATGTCTGTTTTGTTGTGTGATTTCATGATGAGATTTTTCTCTATGTATACTACTTCTGGAAGCAGACCTCAGATTGTATTATACTTTATGTGTGATTATATATTGATGTTAAAACAATCTGATGCAATTATTAAGGGAAGTAATAATTTTAACTTAAATTTGACTAGGTACCTGTATTTGTTTACTATACCTTGATCTTCAGGTTTTTAGTTTTTAAGTTCTGGAATATTGTATTGCTGTCCTCTGTGGTTTAATTTATTATCAACCAACCTGAACTCACATACCCTAATTTTGCCTTTTTGGTTTTCTTGTAGCCAATCTCGTCCTCCTGCAGCTCGTACCAGCAGCACAGGATCCTTGGGATCTGACTCAGCAGCTCTCTCAGCACTTTCCTTGGATTCCCTTGTTGCCCCTGACACTCCCATCCAATTTGACATAATATCTCCAGTCAGTGAAGATCTGCCTGGCCAAGCAAAATCTTCAGGGCAGTCGGGCAGGTAGGAAATGGAGAGAGAAGGAAAAAATCCCTAAAGTTTATGTTACTAATTCAAAACTAAACAAACAAGAAAACCACATTTAAGAGCAGCTCCATCACACACACTGCCTTTTCCCTGATTGATGACACAAATTTTGCAGTGGCCAGTGAAACAAAAGAATGTGTTTAACTGTTAAATGGAATTGTAAAAAAAGGCTTAATTACATCACTAGAGTCAAGGTGTAGTTTTCTATTTTGCAGCAGCTTTTCTTGCTTTAACAGCCAATGCTTTTATTTATTGATTTATTTTAAACTTTTGGTTTCACGAAGTATTTTCCTTTCCTATTGCTTGCTCACCCAGCAGCTTGGGTTATTTCCTCTTGGAAACTCAAGAGAAATTTGGTAGCCCTGCCTCCAGGTGATGATGGCATACGATGACACTCCTCTTAAGCTGAAAGGTGAGTGAAAATGATCTAGGCTTCTAGAGTAATTTCACATAGAGACAAGTTAAAATCATCTAAGAGTTCATCCCAAAACATAAAAGCACTTTCTCCTACTTGTTATTATATTTGAGTAGGAGAGGTACTAAAAACCAAAGACCTGTAAATCATCACTGCATTTCTAGAGCTTTATCTCTAGAATTCAGATATTAAGAAAATGTATTTGCAGATCTAGCTGCTCTTAATAACAACAAAAACAGCCAAAGAGATTAAAACTAATTTATGTGACTCTTGTCACAAAAATGTGTTATATCCCCCTGCTTCTAGGAAAATATTTGAATTTTGAATTGCATCTTACAGATGTAAGAGGTAAAATTACATCTACACAACTATTTTTTTTTTTTGACAGTTTTCTTTTTGTTGTTTGGTATAGCAGCATAAACAGTTGCTCAATTAGATCCTTCAGAACATACTGATCTAAAATAGACTTGAACTGTATTGCAGGAAGTGGAAAGTTTAAGACTTAGCTGAATTCCTGTGGTAAGCCTGGTCTGGCTCAGCTGGTCAGAGCAGGGTGCCAGTAACACCAAGGCTGTGGATTCAATCCCTGTATGGGCCATTCACTGGAGAGTTGGGCTCGATGATCCTTGGGGGTCCCTTCCAACTCAGAATATTCTGTGATGTCATCAGTTATAATTCTAGTCTAGAAAATAATATTTTCATAGCAGAAATGATAGAGTTGAGCTCAGTATTTTCAGTTAACCATCACCTTCAATAAAGAACTGCAGTGTTTGTACAGATAGGTAACACATCTGTTATTAAAAAAATAAGTACTTTCCTTGGTTTCTGATACTGATGACATATATTTAAATTTTATTTTTGCCTTTTTAGAGATCCTGTGAGATTTTGCATTTACTGTTCCAGTTTGATATTAAATGACAAGAGAAGTCTGAGAAGTAGAAGATGCTAGTGCAAAGAATTTGCTTTTAATGTAATTACACAAGTCAGCATTTGATGGGCTGGTTCTTGATTGAGTCCATGGTATCTAAACATTGTAGCAATGCCATCTGGACTCCAGAGTTAAATCTAGAAAAATTTTAGTATTTTAAACCAGACATCTCTTAGTTAAAAGATTTTTGATAATTGATAAAATAAAACTGGCAGTGTGATGGGTAACTGAACAATTTTTTTTCTCATAGTTCTGAAATCTGCTTTTATAACACTGTTGAGGTGACACTTTGACTAATCCCATAAAAAAATCTAATTTGAAGTATATTGAACCCTTGCCAATAGCTTTTCAGATATCAATTAGCCAAAGAGAAAAGGGTATTTTCCTCTACAAATTTTAAATAAAATTTCCCCATTTCCTGTGCTCATCCCTTTACTGTTTTTGAAAAATTCAGACTTGGAAGCCTAGAGTATTTTCACTTTTCTTTGTAACTGATAGTAATTCTGTCTTCAAGAGCCAAAAATAGCCACATTTCTCTTGACCCTCTAGGAGTAAAACCCCAGTGATGTTTTGAGAAAGCTGCATTTGAAACAAACCCAGGGGCTTTTCCTGAGTAAGTAATTCAGCATCTTGAGAGTGACGAGAAGTGGGGTGCTCCTATGGAGTACTGAAAGGGCTTTTGGCTGTGCTTCCTGAAGCTGTTCTGTGAAATTTCATCCCCTAAAACTACACCTTTTCAAACATGAACAAGGTTTTGGTTTGGGCTTAATTCAAATATAAAAAAAAAACATATGAGCAAAACTTTCTATGGCAGCAGTAGGTCAATAATATCTGGTATTTTTCCCTCAAATACAGCAATTTATGTCTCACTCCTCATGAAATTGCTTCTCCTTATGATTCATGACACATTATTCCTCCAGATTGCAAGTTTGTGAACTCATGAAATGTTGGTATTTGACAGAGCATGTGACTACTGCACTGTCCATGAGTGGTTCCTGTAATCTGACTCCTGCTTTAATGTTTTCATTTTTCAATAGACGCACAAATCCTTTTGGTGAATCTGGAGGCTCAAAACCTGAAACAGAAGGTAAAAAAACCAATTTATTTCAGTGCAAACTAAAATTCTGGAAATTTTAGTTCTGTTTTCATCTCTAGCTTCTCTCTAACACCAGTTTTAAAATGCTTCATTACATTGCACGATATTTGATAAGTTAAATCAAACTACTGTCTGAAGATCTGTTGTAAAAATGATTCAGTGCATTTTTTGTATTCATTAAGCAAATGAAAAGATATGTGTGACATGGTGTGTAGTTACTGCACCTCTAATTGCTAAGTGGGAGCAATCTCTTTCAAAGTTAGGAGGAGTTTGGAGTTCTCCTGATTGCAGTCCACCTTCTGTTTTGAATGGGAAACCCAAAATGGAGTTTGTTTTTTTTCAATGCTTTTCTTTTTTCTTAGATTCAATTCTTCATCAGTTATTTATTGTAAGATTTCTTGGCTCTATGGAAGTGAAGTCTGATGAAAGCCCAGATGTTGTTTATGAAACAATGCGTCAAATACTCGCAGCTCGTGCCATCCATAATGTTTTCAGGATGACAGAATCACACTTGTTAGTCACTTGTGACTGTTTAAAGTAAGTTTGCTTCCTGACTTCTACTGCTCTTTATTTACAGAATGATCTTCTTTCACTTTGGTAAAATTTACTTTCTGGTTTGTCTTTAAAAACAAATTTTTAGGTTAATTGATCCACAGACACAAGTTACAAGACTACGAGTAAGTAACTTTCCATTTTAAGATAAATACCCAGCAATGTAATTCTTTTACTTTAAAAATACTATTATTAGATGATAGCAAAAATCACTGATAGCATGAGATTTCCAGCCAAATTTCCAGTGCAATTAAGAGAGCAATGCAGACATTTGGAAATCAGGTTTACAGGAGTGATTTCAATAGGCCAAACTGGCTTTTATGGCTCCCTTCCCCCCATGATCTGAGAGGGTAAAAGAGTAAAGAGAGAGAACATTAATGATGGAGTCACATTAGTTCTGAAGTCCAGGAGGGTTTGTTTGCTGTTTGGTTTCTGTGTTTTGTTTTTAATGCATAATCACCTTGTGGGTGTTGGATGGTTTCTGGTTTGATTTCTTGTTTTTTCTACATCTTTATAAAAAATGCATTTGAAAGGAGTAAGTGGAATTCATGGTAGGATATCAAATAAGGCCAGCTTAATTCTTCAGTCTTTATTCTTCATATTTCAAAACTATTCCCTCTTTCCCTTTTTATGCACAATTTATGGTCTGTCAATTTCTTTGTGTTATTAAAAAATTCTGTTTTTTGGAGGCTCTGAATTGCTTTCCTTTTCATAAAAGGAAGTCTTGAGCATAGAAAAATATCTTGATATTTGAAGTTTGACGTTAGGTTCAAAAATGCTCCAAACCTGTAACCTTTTACAGGTGAGATTAAATCAATTGAGGGTATGTCCCATATGCTAAATGCAAACATCCAATCTTAGGAAAAACTCATCCTATCAGTTTATAGCTGCAGTAGGGGGTCTCAGAATTAAAAAAATTACCGCTTGGTAAGTCTTAAAAAGATAATTTGAAGTCCAATCTCTTTTAGGAATAAGAATGCAAAACTGTTTTCTTGTAACAAACTAGTGAGGGTATATGATTTGTATGAGTTGAGCTTTTTTTTCTTGCTTATATATTTAGGAGAGCTGAGCTAATTGCAGGAAGGGTTTTTGAGTAGTGCCTTCACGTGGAACTAAATACTGAAAGCTTAGTCACAAATGTAACTATAATGAATGATTAAAATGAAATAAAAAAGGAGTGTATGCACATTTAGGAAGGTGCCTGACTCACACTGCAAATGTGGTCCCTTTTTCTTACATGGAGTGTGTTTTCTGACATTTTCTGACATTCTAATAATTTCATCTTTGCTGTCTAATCTGGTTGTGTTTTGTAATTATGTTTGTGAGGTAACTTCTTGTGCTGTAGTTGTGCATTAATT
This sequence comes from Lanius collurio, assembly GCA_020086605.1. Lineage (NCBI taxonomy): Eukaryota > Metazoa > Chordata > Aves > Passeriformes > Laniidae > Lanius > Lanius collurio. The sequence goes on from JACBWW010000009.1 coordinate 5,639,513, forward strand.
AATGTGTAATATATTGAAACCTTGTGTAGAAAGTAATTGGAATCAGTTTTAATCTCTCCATATTTGATCCTTTTGGCAGTTTCCTTTGCCCAATGTAGTTCTGTATGCTACACACCAGGAGAACAAGCGCCTGTTTGGATTTGTGCTTAGAACCTCAGGAGGGAGAGTGGAGAGCCACCAGACTTCCATCTGCTATATATTTGAATCAAATAATGAAGGGGAAAAGGTATTGGTGATGGTTGACTTGTACCAGTTGTGAATCCGGATTCCAAGATGCTGGATCCATTCAGTCTGTCTAAGGAATTTTTTGTTAAACCTGTCAGTTTAAGTACCTGCAAGTGCTTTAATGTGCTGTTATATCTAATTCTGATGCTGGCATAAATTTAAAGGCATTTTTAATTATGTCCTATCTGCTTTGTGTTTAGATTTGTGACTCTGTTGGACTGGCCAAACAGATAGCTTTTCATGCAGAACTGGTAAGAATCTTTTTGGAGCAAGGGATACTTAGGAGTGGAAGGAAGGGGGTATATTTAATAGCTGATAGGGTTAATAGCTTGTATTCTGCAAGCTGCTTGTAGATGCAGTAATACTGTTGTGTATTTCAAGGGATTGTTTTCCTAGAATTTAAATTCAAAGACTGACCAATATCTACTGTAGAACAATATTCAATATAGGATTCATTTTGCTACTTTTAACAACCATACCAGTCCTTCAAAAGCAGAATAATCAAAACAGTTATGTCAGTCTTGAGCAAGCCCATGTCAGTCAGTAGTGTATCAGACATCTCTGGCTGTTGTTACTGACTTTATTTTTACATTTTTGCCCTTCAGGATCGAAAAGCCTCAGAAAAGCAGAAAGAAATAGATAGAGTCAAAGAGAAACAGCAAAAAGAACTGAATAAACAAAAGCAAATTGAGAAGGTACCTTTCATCATTATTTCTTATTATTAGGTTTTTTCTACTTACTTTCTTTTGCAGTTGTGTCCGAAGCTGTCCACTGATAGTATTGATAGATCATTTAGAAATCGTAATAATGGTATCTTGTGTCAATTGCAGATGGCTTTAAGGGTAATACTCTTTTTCTGATTTCCCAACTCCCCTTGCACCTCAGGACTTGGAGGAGCAGAGCCGGTTGATAGCAGCTTCCAGCAGATCCAACCAGAGCAGTGCAGAAGGACAGTTTGTAGTCCTTAGCAGCAGCCAGTCAGAAGACAGTGATTTAGGAGAAGATGGAAAGAAGAAGAGAGAATCTGAAGCCTAAGGTTGCCTGCTTCGTTACTATTGGAATAATGGATATATTTGGTGAAATGGCACAAGTTCTACAAGAGGTGAAATGTAGGTAGGAGGGTCTGTCGTGTTACAGGAAAGACTTCACAATATGTAGAACCTATTATGCCTTGATTTTTTCTTTCTCAGTTAAGTGATTTCCATTTCCTGTCAGTATAATTTCTCTTGTATGCCAGATGAAGCGTGGTGATGCTGCCATGTTTATGACAAACATATGTTTTCTCAAGGCTTCTGTGCAGTATGGGAAAAAATGTGGGTTTTTTCCCCACTTACCTCTGTGCAATTGACTGCTTTGGAAGCAAAACTGAAAACTCAATTGGCTTCAGCAGTAACACTGAAATTAATTTTTAACACTGCACTATGGAGAACACCTTGCTGGAAACAAAAGTGGATGTCCAAATAAGACAGTGCTAAGCTTTACCCAATTTGTTGCACGTACCTGTTCTTAGATTTAGAAAGAAGGATCCTCATGAACATCAGTGAGATGTGCAATAGTTCTAAACAGAAGGATCTTTTTTGTTTCATTTTGCACTGTATGATACTGTCTTGATTTTTTTTTTTTTTTGTGAATACAATGCCAAGAAACTTCTTTCAACAGGAGAAAAAGATACTGTCAGACCTTGATAAGAGCTGATGAGCTGCGGTTGAACTTTGCTGCATCAGGAAAAGCATTCCTCATCAAATTATAAGAGTAATGTATATAGCCTTGTAGCACAAGTGCCATGTTCTTGGTTTTTCCTCAGTACTTGGAACAAAAAGCTGTAAACCTTCAAGTTAATTTTTATAAAACATGCTTAGAGTTGAAGGAGCATCTTGAATTCCATCATATGAAAAATCTTCTACATATGTAAAAGCCTTGCTGCCAGTACACTGCATCTACTGAAAACGAGTTGAGGCTCTTTAGTCTTCTTATAGAAAATTATTTTGCAAACAGAATTTACTGGTTCTGAAGTGAGAGACGATACTAATCCTACATCCTAGAGTCAGTCCTGGAAAGCATTTTTCAAAGTGATGTCTGTTTACAGCTTGTAATCTGCACTCCATATTCCATACCCTGTGTAATATTTATTTTGTATAGTATTAGATGTGCATTCACCTTTTGATCCAGAAGAGAAATCTTGTTTGAAGAGAAATATTTATTTTTGCACTAATTACTATAAATATTAAAATCCAGTGGAACAGAAGATAGCTCTCTAATAATGGCATGAAAATTACAGGATATATAGAGAGAAAAGAATATACTTATATTCCAAGTTATAATATAACAGTTATGAGTGATTTACAGTTCATTGCAGGGCATTTCTGGTGTTCAGGAATGGAAGCAATTTTCAGAGTATCTCCTCAGCAGCTGGTGATGGCCCAGCCCTTCCTAGCTGGAGTTACTCAGTGCTGATAAAGTGAGGAATCTCAGGTCTGCTGGATGGCTGTAGGTGCACAGAGGGCTGATCTGACTCATGGGAGTGCCCTGCATTGGCCAAAGCTGGCACCTCCTCCTGCCCTGGGTACTGCAGATGTGACTGTGCAAGAGTTGGTTGCTTCAGCTCCTGTGACAGGAGAGAAGGGGAGCAGTGCCTGCCCTCCCAGCCTCTGGGGCAGGACCAGCAGAGGCAGCTGGAGCTGTAGCAGCTCTGGGCAGAGGTTCACCACAGTCCAGGCAGGGACTTGAGCAGCCCAAAGGGCCCTGCCTTGAAAAAGGAGGAGGAGGCTGAGGAGTGGAGAGCCCTCAGGTTCTCTTCCTTAGTTACCAGGTGCTGTTCCAGTGCATTTTTCATCCCCAGAGAACCCAGTCACTTGTAGTTATATCTGCTTTTGCTGTTGTCCAGTTAGGTCAACTATTACTGCCCTGTGGCCAAATTTGGCTGGCACACTGCCACATGGACCACACCAACCAGAGGTTTCTTTCAAAAGACAGTGGCATTTTTATTTCATATCTAGGCCTCCATTCTCACTCCCATTTTTAAGAGACTATTTTTACTCTTGCCAACAAAAATGTACAGAGGGGCATCAAATCCAGTTTTTTCCCTTTCTGTGCTTAAATCAAGACTTACAGAGTGGCAAGGTAGACAGTTTCTCTCTGCAAATTGTTCCAGTTTGTTTGTTTGTGTTTGTTTTTATTTACTGATATTTCTGTTTTCTATCAAATAATATCACAGCATAGCTCAAGGTTACTGTGTCTTACTTGTATTTTTCTCAAGTATTTACTGAGGATGAAGCAGTTTTGAAACAGCACAGGGAGCCTATGCAATCAGTGATCTCCAGTGTCTAGAATCCAGTCCTCAGCTTGTCAGGGAAGGACAGGTTGTGTTAAGCACTGGAGCTGCAGTAGCCCAGGCTCCAGGGGGAAGACAGATAATAGACAAGCACTCTCATGAAAAACCATTTCTGATCAATAGCCTGTTTTGCATTAGCCTTATTGAAGAAATGTCAGAAAATGGAATTACTGTATTTTTATCTAAAACTGACATTACTCTTTAGAGATACAAATCTGCAAAGATGAGGAATAATGAAGTTGGCAGGTGAATTTGCTGTCATATGGGATCTTCTGGATTTAGCAATAAATACTGGAATTATTCCATTTGCTTTTCATATATGCCATTAAATGTAGCTTTCTGAAACAGAGTAGAAGTGAAGTACATTTCACTTATGTTGGATGAGCCTCATCTTAACCACTACAAGAACGATATGCATGAATGAAATGTAGGGCTTGTTTTTTTGCTTATTTAGGGGAATTCCACTGGTGTAAAATGAGCAAGATGGTATAAAAGCATCTGGGATAATGATGAAAGCTGCAAGAGCAAAAGGCATGTCAGCAGAGCTGGGGAAGTCAGACAGGAATGTTGATTGAGTTAGCAGCGAATGAGAATTACTGAGCTTTGCCTAAGGAGGAGAGGATCACACAGGTTGTAATTAGAACTATCTCAAGGCAAAAATAGCTGCTGAGGTTTTATCCATGCCCTTCTTCCCAAAAGGAAAAGCTATTTGGTACCTTTTTTCCTAGAAGCTTTAGGACTGCTTCATGAGAAAAGAGCTTCATTGAAAAAAAATCAGAATGTTTGGTATTTTCTTTGTTAGTGGGAACACCTCGTGGTCTGCTGGGAACTGCTGTGGTAGGATTTTACCACCTGAGTATTTTATTATTGTAACTAAATTACTAGTTGGCTTCGTCTCCTAAATTACAGGAGATTAAATATACTCTCCTGTTTATTATTTCTCATTGCCTTTTATTCTCACCCTGATCTTTCAAGCACTTTCAGCTGAAGCTGTAGTTTGCTTCATGTGCATGTACTATTATTTCAGTCACTTCTGAAAATATTCTTTTAAGTCCATGATTTTGAAGTGACTTCATGTAGGTACTGAATTGGCAGTGTTGTTCAGGACTAACTTGTTGTGTTGCTTATTGCAGCCCCATAATTACTGCCACACTTTTATCCATTAGGTAAGAGGATGTGAAGCTTCTTACACTGTGTAAATTTACACACTGCAGACCAAGCCAGTCTTGCTGTCAGTTGTTTCAAGCTACATACATTATGTATGTAATGGCATGAATATACAAATATAGCAGGTGTGCTTATGGGTATGCATTTTATTGCATTACAGATGATAGCTGGCACTCCTCTCTGGCCACTTCAGATTTGGCCAAATCTGAAGCAGAGGACAAGGTGAAAGTCGTGTACAACTTAAACATAGCTAACTGGGTATGATCAGGTAGTGGAAAGTCATTTGAATGTCAGTCTTACTTCCTTAATCTGTGTGAATGGTATCAAGATAATTTACTGTCTAATAGTAAAGTAATATTTCAGAGTTAAGAAACATTCCCATTCTAGAGGGCTGTCAGATTTCCTCTTTATATGGATATAAACCCAGAGCTGAAAATTGTGAAACAGCTGAATTTATTTATGAAGCTGTAATTGATATACATGGATATAAAGAAATAAATTCAACGGTTTAAGATAAATTCTGTCTGTGTTTAAGGTAAATTCTGATTCATTAGTTGCACAGCAGTTGGGATAAGCCAATGGTGAAAACTATGCTACACTATCATCTCTATTATTTAGGAAATAGTTCACCTAGAGAAAGAAAACTGTCACTGCTTAGTGAATTTAATAGAGATATGTCTAGTGAACAGCATAAGCTGATACTTTATATTCTTTCTCTTGCTCTGTATTACAAAAGTTCTTGCAAGTTAATTAGTCCCCAAGGCCTTTTAATTAAGCACTAAGGTGACATTTTTTCCCTGCCACAATGGTGTCTAAGTTGTCATGACAAGAGTAAGTCAGTGTGTCATTGTGAATGCACTTGTATTCCTAATGAAGTTTATATTGCAAGCTGAGGATTTTGTACAATCTTTCTGGTCATTTTTATAACAGAGTGGAGTGGTCAAATTCTTATGATGGTGTTCTGGATCGGTCCTGTTCTGGTGAAGTGTAAGTGATTTTTACAATGTTTGAGACTGACTTGCACATTTTCCCCGAATAGCTGTATTAAAAACCACCAATGGCATATTTATGTCAACTCTGATTGTTGTGTCGTAATCTTGGAAATATGGATAGTAATCCTATTGTGCCAGGGTTCCAGTCAGCATTTTGTATATTAAATAAAAGCTTAACTATAGTAACTTACTGAGTGGGGCTTGTACTGATGCAAAAGCCTCCTGCATTCTTCATCATAGGGACTTTCAGGAAGTACCATTATTGGTGACAGGATGTGTTCCCTTCCATTAAACAAAGTTCTCACATGCAGTTATAGCCCTCTGTTGTCAAGTGTAGCTCAGTTTTGTTAATTTTGATAGTATTAGCCAGATAACCTCAGAAGTTGTTACACTTGGGAATGCTGATAACTCATTTTTGCAACAATCAGAGACTGAAGGTGAGCAAGAGCTGTGGCAGCTGGCTAGGCAGGGCCCGTGGTGGGGCAGTGACACAGGGCAGCGAGGGCTCTGTTGAACAAGCTGAGTGCAGAGGCTCTACCAGCACAACCACCACCATGGGCACTGGACATATCTTCACAGGGTGAGTTAGTTTCTTATGTGATAAGCACCATGTAAAAAACCATGGGCCATAACCACATTATGAATTTGTATTTTATAAGGTTTCTAGATTTTTCTGGGGAAAAGCAGATTTTTGAATTCTGTAACTTCTGTGATAAAGTTGCATGTATAACTAGAAAAAAAAAAGATCTATGCTTACTTGATTATGAAGGAATAAATACTACTAATGCCAACTGTGTTGATGAACTACTTTTTTTCTAAAGTAGGGACTGACATCTGCAGTATTAGAAGGAACAGGCATACTCTAAGACTTCTGTAAGACTTGCTACACTAAAAGCTTAAGCTCCACCTCCATAGAGAGATACTGCAAAAAGTGCAAGCATGGCTTTGTGGACAGCACTGTAAAAGGAAAACCAGTTCTAGAGAGAATAGTCAAAGGCCATGGTGGACAAGACATATCAGTACCTGAGAAGGAGCTGCAGAACTAACACAGCTTTCAGCAGTGCCACCTTGTTGAAACATTGGTATGTCACACAAGCTGCTATGAGAAGCAGAGATTTCTCAAGCTTAATCCCATTTCATTGGTTAGAATAGGACATTACATTACTGGGTGAAAAAAAGAAATACTAAAGCTGCTCTTCAGAACTTCACTGTAGGACTTCACAAATGAAAACTACTTCTTGTCAAGAGGAGGGAGGAAAGTGCAAGAGAAAAAAGAACTGTGTCCCTTTCTGGTTTTAGTCAAATCCCTGACCTTTAACTAAACCCTGAGTTTAACCCTGGACTGGTGGTAGTGCTATCTCATACAACAGGCTTTAACTTAGCCGTAACACAAGGCTTGCAGCGCTGTTTTACATTTCCTTAACTTGTCACACTAAGCATTTAAAATACTGTTGCCATAACTTCCAGATAGGTCATAGTCCAGGAGATCCATAGCATGGGATCACCAATACTTACTTTTTTAGGTTCTCGCCATTTTCTTCGGGGAATAAAGGGAGAATGTTGGCATTCCCTAATACGCACAGGAGAGAAAATCCCAAAAGAAAAGCACAACAACCTTATCCACATTAACAATCACTTCAAAATACAGGACTAATACTTATGCACAGTTGAGGTTGTAGATCCCTGTGAAGTTTTCCTGTCCATAAAGATCATATTCCTTGTACAGTATGTAGTCTTTCAAGCAGTTTGGCAGTGGAAGGAAAGTCATGAAGACAGGACAGCGGAGACGCAGCCGGCCCATGCACGCCCGGATCTTCAGACGGCAAAGGTGCTTCAGAGAGCGAGGATTTGCTAGAAAGAAGAAGCAAAATTAAAATGCTACCACCCAAAAAGGCTCCAATGCCCAACCACCATGTTTTTATTAAAAATGTAAGCAGATATTTACTTAAAATGAAATGGATGTCTGGCCAGAGTTCCTGTTCTTTGAGAACTGCTTCGAGCTTCCAGCAGATCTTAACGTGATCAACATAATCTAACATGACTCGCACCACTTTCCCAGACACGTGCTTCAGCCAGGCCAAGGTTATCACTTCACAGAACTGATAGAAACAAAACGTTTAGTAGGGTAATGTTCAATACTGCAGTAAATGACTTCTGTCTCCGAGGGGAAGAACAATTAACTAACTTGAGCAGGGTTGCCACAGCTTGCATAAGCCTCACTAGTAGAATCTAAAAATCTGAGAGATGGTTATTTTGTACTAGATCCAAAAATAAACTTAAGCAGCTGTATATTTGTGAACTTGGTGCTTGAAAAGAAGTGCTACTGTGCTACCACTCAAAGTGGAATTTAGACTTGTGTCCCAGGTGCTTAATAGGGGGATCTACCCACCCAGTGCATGCATCATTCCCTTATCTTTAGGTTAAAGAAGGGTTTGTTAGGTTCAAATGGATTAACAAACTGCAAAACAATGACACTGATGAGTGTCTAGGAACCGTTTTTAGTTTGCTAATTTCTGCTCAGTGCTTATGCTACCAGCTCCAGAGGTCCTTTCAACAGCTCTCCAGTGTTGGTGTTGTGGTACAGGACAATGCATAGAGCCAGCCTACAAATCTTTGCTTTCTCAGCATGGACAAGACTGCCCTGGAGAGCCAATTCCATACTGGTCATTAGCATATCATCAGCTATATTTTCACAATTCAAATTACTGTTTGCAACAATTTGCTGTCATGAAACAGGCTTCATAGCAACATCTTAAGCTGCACCAGGGGAAGTTTAGGTTAGACACCAGGGAAAAATTCTTCACTGAAAGAGTGATTTGGCCCTGGAATTGTCTGCCCAGGGAAGCTGTGGAGTCACCATCCCTGGACATGTTTAAAAAAAGATTGGACATGGCACTCAGTGCCGTGGTTTAGTTGATGAGGAGGTGTTAGGTCATAGGTTGGACTTGATGATCTCAAAGGTCTTTTCCAACCTAGTGCATTCTGTGATTCTGTGATCTATTCAATTTTAAAGCCTTGTCAATTCCTCTCTTTATGTGCCAACTGTCTTCAAAACTTCCTTTTCTGACACTGCATTAAGCACCTTCCCATGTAGTTTTAGGAAGGACAGTGGTGGTACCTGTGACACACATACCATGGTGTCCTTGATAACGGTGGAGGTCCAGCCGTCAGTCACGTACTGGGAGTGGGCCCCGTTGCCCCGCAGGCAGTCGAAGCAGCGCTGCACGTCGTAGCCATAGTTCAGCAGCATCCTCAGCATGACCTCATCTTTGAGGGCGTACTGCAGAGCGGAGGGGAAATGCGTGGTGTTCACACGGCAGAAGTAGTTGACGTTGGCCCCGTGGCGGAGCAGCAGATTCATTAACTCGTAATTGCCCATTCTCAAGGCTATTTGGAGGCAGTTGATGGGATCTTGGTTTGCCAGGGCTCCGGCGTTCAGCAGCAGCTGTGTTGAGCAGATATCGCCGTTGGAAACAGCAAAGTACAGGGCTGATTTCCGGTGGTCGTCGTAGCCTTTGCGAATTCTCTGAGCCAGCATAAAATTGGCATCAAAGCCAGACTGGAGGAGAAACTCAAGGCACTGAGGATGTGCTCCTGCTGCTGCTGAGTGAACTGGACTTATCCCACTTTCTTTAATGGCAGCAAAATCAGTCACTGGCACTAAATATTTTAGGGCTCTGAAAAATTCAAACCAGAAGCATCTTAGAATCATAAACATTTTGGTTCACCTAACTCATCTCTGAATTTCTCTGTATTGTTGGGCTTCAGAATTCATCATGGCTATTAAAATAGTCTTAATATATCAAATCAGTACCATGGCATGCATTGACTTGAATTACTAACATTTAAATTGTTAGGAGGAACGGATACCGACTTTACACCTACTACACATAAAATACTATTATAGTATACTATTATTCATGAACAACCCATTCCTTGCTACAGGAATTAATGATTCCTTGTCAACAAAAATTCTTCCTGAATGTTGAAAGCGCATTGCTCAAGCTATAGGGATCATGGAATTAATAAAACAATATATTACAACATAAATATAACAATTAATATATAGAAATACAGAAATTAAGAATCCTCAGATGCTTGTTTCTCATTTGTTAGTTGTGATTTTAGCATATCTTCCAGTAGTCTTACTCTCTTTAAAACAGGGATAACTCTTACTCTCTGTTTGTCTGCTTAGTATATTCATCATTCACATTTCTGTGATGGGGTGGAAATGAGACATTGAGAGAGAGTGAGGATGTCCCAAGAACCTCACCATCAGACTGGACAGACAAATGGGGAAATACTGTAGGGATTGAGATGTACATCCTAAAATAATGAAGATTTTATCCTGACTGGTCTCTTACATTCAGACACAGAACAGTCATATTTACAAAGGCAAAAATAATTCCTTGTACAAAACAACAGATTTGCTGCCTGCTTTGAATAAGGTAAAATTAGTAAAATTAATATTTTGGGTGTCACTATTACTTGATTTTTAAGTGTATTAACTCACAGAAAGTGTCCTCTATATGCAGCTCTGTGGATTGGCAAATGACCCGAGTGCTTTGGTACATTGGCATCAGCCCCATATTCTAGTAAAAGACTCACAGAATCTGGATTTCCTCCTCCTGCTGCTTCAAACAATACAGAAGCACAATCCCTTGCCTGTGAAAGAACATCTGCACCTGGGAAGAAACAGTAAGGATTTTCACAGTAGTCACTGTAAATATCCATCTGTAATTAATATCTCCAACCTCCCAGTGATAGAGTATTTTGAATTAGATTCTTCACCAAACAGAACCACTGTGGGCATAAACTTTCATGTTGGATCCTTGATTTTAGATTAAATGTTTTTCTAATCCTGGGAACAAGAAGGTCCAAATTGCTTTGAACCCATAGGAATTGTTCCTAGAACTGGGCCAGTAAAGGGTTTGGTTCTTATTCATCAAAACAATTGCATTTGGCTTACCTACAATGCATTTCAATTCTTTTACTTTACAAAAAACAGACAGGTGTAACTGTAAACGTGAGAGAACCCAGTATCTGAACAGTTCCAGTGCTGCTGAACCATCATGTAAAATTCCCCACAGAAAAGTCTTCTCAGGCATGCCCTAAGCTGATCTGTCTACATGAGAAAATTATAGTGCATTTAAAAAACCTTACTCAAGCACTTGTAAAAAATTACAAGCACTTACTAAAATATTAATATATTATTAATATTTTAATATTATAAAAATTGATATTTATTAGGCCTTCACTACATCAGAACAACCCTCAGTGCAGATGGCATTTAATTTTCTCTAGTCAGGTGGGTTACTTCTGCTGCTGTTTTAGAAGGTGTATCTGAAGCCTTCTCTTCCTTTGAGCTCCCATATAACAAAGTCTCACCTCTGTGCAGTAAGAGCTCCATAATTTCTGTATGTCCCATCTGTGCAGCCAGTGCTAGGGGTGTGAGCCCATATCCACTGCGGGGGTCAGGATCTGCTCCAGAATCCAGGAGAAGCTGTACCAGATCCTTCCTGCCCAGTCTGGCTGCCTCATGCAGAGCAGTTCTCTCATGGACACAGCGCAAATTCACTCTGGCACCAGATCGTAGCAACAAGGAGGCAATGTCATAGGAATCAAGTTTAATTGCTGTAGGACAACAAACAATGAATCAGACAGAATGTTATTCACTGCTATTCTGTGCACGATGGCTGCTGTTACATGGCAGCCCAGGAAAGCTGTTCCTGCCGGTTCTATTTATACAAGGAGAAATGCCACCTTACATTGAAGGGTTTAACTCATCAAGTCTCTGCTTTGTTTCCAGGACAGCACTAAGTATATAAATGAACAATTTAATGGTCATCTCTTTTCCTCGCTATAGATTTTTTCTCTGTTGCATTTGGTGATGGAACAAAACACAGCTCTCCTTGCCACTAGATGGAGACCACATCCAGGGTCTTGGTGCTCAGGAGCTGCCACCAGAACTCTGTTTAATCTCCATAAGCAGTCACCATAATGTGAAACAAAGCTCATACTGACTGTTTCATATGCCTTCTTAGTTTAATAAGCCTGAACTCTTAAGTCAGTGAGGATCTTAACAGATAAATTTGCATTAGCTCCAGTGGATGGAATGATTAGGCAGTACCCTTCCCTCCTTCTCTCTTTGATCTTCCAGGCTGTGCAGTATAGAGTGTCCTTCAGCAGGACAGATTAGGCTGAGCAGCTTCACGTGCCACAGCTGCTTGAACACCAGTGACAGCATTCTGTGACAGAAACTGTGATGTCCCATTATCTGTAGCCTACACAGCTGCTTTAGATAAATCCCATGCATCCCCTTCTTGGGGGATGGTGCATTTTAATGTCATGCACTTCAAAAGTATCTAGGAGTTCCCTACATTTTTTTTAAGCAGATGGCCCTGACTTGAAGCTGCAGCCATTTCACAAGGATGGCCTAAGGGTTCTACAGATGACTGGTAGTTTTTTTTTCTCCTCCTTTAACAATAGTTTTGAAAAAGAAACCACCCTTCCAGTACAGAAAAATGTATGTGATCATCCAAGAAACTTAAGAGTGTTCCTTTAGAATTCAGATAATGAGAACATACTTTACTTCTTTCAGTGAGATTCAGTAAGAATGAAGGCATCATAGCCCAGAATGAGGGAAGCAAAAGAAATGAACACAGAACACTTCTGAAAAACATTTTGGCAAAATAGATTTCTTTACAAATCAAGAATTACAGTTCTTGTGCATGATCAAATTAAAGTGGTATTCACACAAAGAGTGTGGGTATGAGACTATACGAGGACTATACTAGGTATGGGGTGTTATTCCTAAATTACAAAATATTAAAGAGAAGTTAACAGAGAATGTCAGCCTGTCTTCTTCACTTGACATCCTTGGACTAATGCCAGCAATGTCTAAACAGGGACAAACATTGCTTCACTCTCTACATACTGCAGATACATTAGGCTGGTTGGCTACAATTTCTGAAAATTAAAGCCAACTACCATGGGTTTTAGAGAAAGGGAGGCTGATGCAATGAAGGAGATACCACGTGGACAGAGAATATGAATGTTTTATGCCTGCAGACATGAAGAGCAGTCATAGCATGAAGAAGGAGAAGGACTTGCTACCTGGCACCACTGCATTAATGATGCCAAGCAAAGCAGAGGATGACACTCTGCACTTCAAAGAGAAAGCTAAATATCACGTGAGAAAAACAGACAGGGACAGACACATTCAATGCTGAGATTAACAATTTTTTTCTTCTTATAGCAAAATATTTTAGGCATTAAAGTCAAATATGTCGCATTGAAACCTAAAATGTTTAACTATATTCTCACCTCATTCCCTCACCTCTCCACCCCTAAAAACAGTATTCACCTATAACTAAAGGAGAATCTCCCTCTTCATTTTTAACATTGGGATTGCAGCCATTGAGCAGGAGAAAGTGGACATTTTCCACAAAACAGTTTCTTACTGCCACCAAGAGAGGTGTTTCCCCTTTTAGAGTGGTCTGTTCCCACGTAATGTCACGGGAGGCTGAAATACAGAAAAGCAGAACACATTTGAAGTTGGATGATTCATCAAACTTTACTTTGTAAAACTTTTTGGTGGAAAACTAGAAGGACTTTGTACCTTTTAAAGTTATTTCAAGGATGTTCTTATTTAGCTGTGCTGCAGCTTCATGCACAGGAAGCCAGCCTTGCTGATCTGCTTCTTCAAAAGCAGAACTGTGCCTCACCAGCTTCTTCAGGGCCTCCTCTTGGCCTGTTATATTTTAACACAGACATATCCCATTATTCATCACAAGACAAAATTCAGGCAACTAATACATGGAGTGCCATTTATCCCACCAGTGTATCTTGCTCATATTAAAAGAAAGGCCTGGACTTTCCCCCTGATTTCAGGAGACAAAGCACTGGAATTTCTGAAAGGGGTGACATTTGAACCCATCCCACTTCCATGATCCTATCTAATAAGTTAGCTTTTGGATGTCTTTGTTTTTAGCTTCCATGCTCCTCCCAAGACATATAAAGAAAAACTGCCCTCAAATCAGGTGATCAAATAAAATGTAGGCATTGCTCAGCCATTCCTGGGATGTAGGTTTAGTGTGGTGTATTTGTACTTACCTGTCCGAATTGCTGCAATGATCTGCTCATGTTCTTTGCTTGCAGTATCCTGGAAACTGCATAAACAGAACAAGAATAAAATGAGAAGTAAAAATTCATGTGAAGTTCAGGGTATAATTATACCTTAATTTAAATACTCTAATTTACAAGACATGTTAGATTTCTCTAAATTATGTTGGTTTTGTGAGGTTTTAACACATTGAAACACTTTTTTTGTTGGTCTTTCCTTGACACAAAAAATACTGAATTTTTCACACAAAGGCCAACAATTAAATGCTAAAATGAGGGGAAGTTCCCATACCAGTCTAATTTTGCATCACATACTTATCTTCCTCATAAAGCCTTATACTCATTTACATATTGATGTAAAACATCATGTGAAAGTTTCATACATCCCATATTTTCAAGGAAACCAGTACACTTTTCAGGGAGAATTCAAAACAAGTGAGCTACCAGTGCTTTCCAAGGTCAGCACAATACAACACATGTAGTTACAAAGGAAAAGAAGGTCTACTAAATGTTACAATTATGCCGAGAAAACACCCAAAATAGAAATAGTAACTTATTACCTTTCAATCTCTGTTGCACTGCCACTTGTTTCAATTTTATACCTATCTTGTAAGCTTTCCTGAATAGCTCGTTGGGTAGGTATTTCCTCATCAGAATCACCATCAATCATATACACAGAATTATTCATGGCAAATCAGCACAACATGGATCAGTTTTGTAGGAAAACACTGCTTTTTAATTAGAAGCAGATGTTAAATCTTCAGGTTAGATCTGGAGTAATAGAAAGAGCAATCACTGTGTCAGTATAAAGAGAAATGAAACGTAGTTAAATAAATGACTATGCTATTATATGCTTAAGCAGTCATGCTGTTCTGGGCATACTCAAGAACTCAGATGTTCTGTTAGGCTCAAACCTCTCATCTGTTTTACCTCATCAAAGCTTCTACTTCTGTCTTTCAAGAGAGTTGGCCTGAAAAAACAAAATAAAACTACAGGGCAAGGTAAAATAAAATTAATAAGTAAAACTGAAAGCAAATAAATACCTTGGCAAAACAAATGAGCACAGGAAATTTAAGGAAGTTGTCAACATGCCAACTACAAAGCTTGGAAAAATTCTAAAAACATCTTAAAGTTGGGCAGCAGTAATTCACAGCAAACCTGCATAATTTAATTCGTTACCTGATCCATCTCACAAGGCCTTGCTCTGTAATTGCATATGAAGAAAAAAAGAGAAATCCATTAGTAACATATACAACAAGAAACTGTTAGTAATTGATTATACTGTGCCTCAGTGACTACACAAACATTTAAATATAGATGACATTTTTTCCTAAAGATACTACTAATTTTCCTATGAATTGAGACAATACACTGGGTTTCCTCACCTGAAAGAGGGAAGACCTCAGCCTTTGAAGAAGCGATTATTAAGTTGAAAGTGACATTTTCAGGATTGTAAACAGTCTCTGCAGAGCCCATGTCCATTAATAGCTCACTATAAATACCTGATCATAAGATACTCTGGGACTTTCTCCACGTTTCTTTCACACACGTCAGTTATGTTTAATAATCTGACCTGATAAGTGGTGCCAGCAAAAGAAGGAATTAAAAGCCCAGTATTCTTGCAACAATACTTTTAATTTTTGAAATAAGAATTTCAAAACTATAGCAGTAAGTACTACACTGTGAAAATTCTTTAGTGCTGTCCTAGGAGAGCAAACTGAAGGTAGTGTTAAGAGCTTGCTTAAGAGTGAGACAGCAGAAAAACTAAAACAATAAAAGTAAACATAAACAAGCAAATAAAAATCAAACAAAAACTCCATTAAAATTATTACAGGTTTCTGATTCCTTAATCACAATTTGCATAAATATAAATAAAAAAGCAAATTAAAAATAAACATAGAGTTTTTAAAGGGAAAAGCAGTTTCAGAAAGCCAGACTTACACTGGTTTAACACCCAAAAAGCAGGGAAATGGAAGACACAGATGCCCAGTTGTAATAATGATGGGAGGATGGAGTGGGGCCTTTATGTGCTTCACTTATTCCTACTGTATTTTATAGAGAGATCCATATACAGAACTGATGATAGTAGTATCTGAATGCAAGGTGGAAACAGTTCTTTGCTAGAGGAGATCAGGAAAGAATGCTTCAGTAATTTTTAAAAATTATTTTTAAAGAAAACAAAAGTGCAGAATCAAGTTTATTACCTGTAATGTTTCTCTCAGCACAGACTACTTTCATTTTCCATGAAAATATATTTTGTGATATTCAACTAATGCACAAAATGGAAGTTCACACTTTAATAATATTACCAAGGGCTAAAATCCCAGCTGTATTGCTTATAGATTGTAAAGATGGTCGTAATAATAATACCTACTTAATTAAGTCGAAAGCTTGAGGGTCAGAAAGTATTTGTGTGCCCTCTTACAATACAAAAACCTCCAGATGTTTCTTTTACACACTAAGTTCCACCTGCTCTGTAAGCCAACAAGGAGAACAAGATGTTGTGAAGTCTGTATGTGAACTGTCCCCAGTCAGTCGTCCAGCTGGCACAGCAAGGCCACACCCCTCTTGATCCAGTGCTGGACTGGCTGGTCCGTGTTGAGCTTCAAAGCAATGACGAAGTTTGTGGAGTGCCCAGTAGTGGACAAGACCCCTTTGCGCTCACTTGTCTTGTAGAGTGGGCAAACATAGGCATTAGACTCCTTTATGTCCGATTTTACAGCTTCAAAAAACCCAAAATAATACATTATATTCAGCAGATCTATTTGGCAGAAACATAATCAACATGCAAATGTTAAGTATTTACAGTAACACCTTTAAAGGTAAATAAAAATGCAAAATGGTTTTGTGAGCAATAGAACAAAATTACCTGTTTTTCTTTTTGTGTTTTCTCTTGTGGTTTGTTTGGTTATTAAGCCCAACTAATTTAGCTACAATTTATTTTCAGGACTCAATGCCTTCCTGTGGTTGTACCAGCTTTGTAATACTCAAAGACACATTAAAATCTGAATAGTTACCTAGTTAACACATAGCTTATACACGAGTTTTTCACAGTTCTAGAAGAATTCTGGTCCAGTTGCCAGAGAACCTCACTGCAATTCAAGTCATGTGAGATCCAAGGACAGAACTCTGCAGGAACCCTTTGTATGGCCAGACTGCTTACATGGAACATGTGCAAAACCTAAAACCATGCAGGTCTGAACAAATTCATCCAACTCCAAGAGAAGGCTCAAGCAGAAAAAGTAGCAAAGTTTAATACTGCCCATTTGCTAACACCTAAGTTGCAACACTTGCAGTAGTAAGTCCTGATTTTGTGCAAAAATAAAACCAGGGATTTAGTCCTCTCAATCAAAGAGAACAAAAGTTGTGAAAATTATTTTACTAGGAGGAAAGACAGCTAACATGGAGCTAAAAATAACCAGAGCAAACCCTGCTACATCACATGAGGTAAAACACTCAGTGTCTGTAAGTCAGTCAAAAGTTCTCCTCAGAGATCTCAGAGCAAGAAAAGGAAATTACTGTTGCACTTTCTTGTTGAATAGCTCAGACAACAGAGAAATCATACTCACTTGGCTTTATCCAAATGATCGGCATGGCATCAAAGAGCACTTTGGGATACTGCTCAGTTAACATTCCCCTAGAGAGAGAAAGCAACAAATTGTTTGTGGCTCGAGGGTTTGGTGGGTGTTTTTTGGTTGCTACTTGCTTGCTTGTTTGTTATTTCTTGTCCATTTTCCATGCATGGAAGAGTACTTAATTTGGTGTGTTATTTCAATAATATGAAAAGTAACAGTTAAAACATTTAAAGCAGTCTTCTTTGAGCACTGACAAAAGCTTTCCACAACTACAATAAAACACTTGGCTACTGACTTGGTCCTGTCCCAGCGAGCTCCGTCTAAAAATAATCCGTGCACATAAACACCATCCTCTGGTGCAGTATCAGCAGTGTCCTGAGGAATAACCTGCAAGAAACAAGTGTTTCACATCATTCAACTTTAACAGCTCTTTTGCTTTTTGAGCTATTATGCCAACTGCCAGTTTTCAGATCAATCCAAATTGAGAATAATATCCCTTCCTTTCAATGCTACTTTTAAATACATCTGTAGAGAGAGCAGACCTCTCTGGGTTTGTTAATTACCTTTCTTGTAGGTTATAAAAAGAGGCTTTAATCACACAGAAAAATATACACTGATAGGCTGTTTTCTTCAGTGTAGTTCTGCATTCAGTGATGGAATTGCTTTTAATCACTTCAAGAATACCTCTTCTACAGATGTTTTTTGAGCCTGCCAACCTTACCAAATAATTAATTGCATGTCTTCAGACTGCAGTCAGTTGCAAAATGAACTTTTCCATTAGGATTTACTTACTACATCACACCACATCAGGAGTCACATTAATAAAATATTAATTTATAACTTATCCATACCTCAAATTCATATCCTAGAAGGTCAATAGGGATCCTGTGCTTCCTAGCATAGTTTTGCATGGCTCCAGTTAGGAAAGCTTGAGTAAAATAGAATCCTGACAGCCAAAAAACTGCAGGCTTCCCTAATTCATACCAATCCTGGAGAGAGGAAAGCAAAACATTGAATAATCAGAAAGAGAGGAATCCCACACTCTTTGACTATTTTATACATAATTGTACTCTGAAAATCTAAACAAAGCCCATCACTCCTTTCCCAATAAAGACAAATTATATGGAGAAGAAGATTAAATAATTGGCAGCACTGCCACTTGTATGTTACCTGTAAAAACTTCAGCCTTGCTAGCAAATCGACAACATAGCTCCCTAAAGGTTTTAGACTTGGATATGAATGCTGTGCCCACTTCTCAGGAACTTTTCCAACAAGGAGGCTTCCAGACAGAGCCTCCAGGTCAGCATCCATAACAACCAGTCCTTTAATGGCTTTCTTCAGGTTAATTAGTGTAATGCGAATAGTTCGGACTAAACTAGAATTAAAAAATAAAACAATTTTCACACATTTTGCATCATTTGTTAAACATTACAATGCCATTGGAAAGAAATAAAAGAAGTGGATTATGGAGGCATCTGTAGTACTTTTACAGCTTTTATGTCTATATAACTCGATAGATACATGCACAATAAGCCATGTCTGTAAAGTCATGGATTTGTGCATTTGTGCAGATTTATTTAAGACTAGGAACAGTAATAAATTCTTTTGTTATCTCTGATATCCTCTGAATTGTTTGGCAAGAGGATAATTTTGGAACTCCAAATGTATCCACCATATACTAGATGAAGTGAAGGAAGAGGGTTTAGATTGAAAAGAAGAGGTGGGTAGGATCTGCAATAAGGATAACTTGGAGACTTATGGCCAGAGAGCATTTGGGAGAAAATTAAGTAGCAGATCCGAAGAGAAAAATGGAAAAGAAGGAGGCCACAGAAAAACCAGAAAGAAGGAATGGAGAGGCAGGCAAAGATAAAAAGGAAAATTAGGAAACAAAGTCAAAAAATAGATTGAGGACCCAAGGAGAAAAATAAATGCAATTTCAGGTTTGTAGTCTTAGGAGAATAATTGTGAAAATCAGACATAAGGAAAAAAGGCAACAGAAAAAGAGGGGAAAAAAGTAAAAACTTCAAACAGAGCACATATGGGACAATAAAGAAATACATAGAAATATCTCTACCATGGAAAAGCTTTCAAAAACTATAATTGTGCATGTATTACAGTTTCTAACTCTGTTACTCTATAGACCAGAAATACAAGAAAAATAAAATAAAGTTGAACATAAAGATTGTGAAAGGGAAGGTGAAATTAAAAGAAAAAGCATATAAAATATTATTTGTTTGCATTCTCTTTTCCCAGTACTTCCTCATACTCCCTTCTTTCAATTAATTTTGCCACTACATTTTCCCTGACATCTATCCTACACTCTGACTGTCTACAAGGAGCAATGCTGCTTGGACTGCAGATATCACTGCAGGCAATTAGAAGGGAACAAAAAAATTATTTCACACAACACAGGGCTTAGACAATATGATTGGTAGGAATTTTTTCTTTGTAAATGGAATATTTTCTGGTAACTTTAATAAAATAGAACATTCTTACTTGTTAAATCTTTCCATTTCTTGCACCAGCACAGTGTTCATACTTTCTTCATATCTCACAGGATATTTAATTAGGCAACTTTCAATGTCAAAATCCTTTGGAAGCTGTAAATGACAACACATTCAGAAAACATTCCATGTATCATTATGATTTTACATTAAAGGAATGCAAATGTGAAAATCTGCAGAGCAATAGATTCCACTAAACTTTCTGATTAGTATCTTATCAATACAGTGTTCAATAGTTCAATCCAAATAAAAGTCAGGGGTGTTTTAATGTTCATAGTTTAAAAGATTATTTTTAATATAATGAAATATCATGAAATTTTTAATATTATGAAGAGTTATAAATACGCTTCAATTTATTAATTTCAAATTTGTTCATGTGAACAAATGAACTGTTCTTTCAAGTTCTCTTTGCTCTGTTTTCTCTCCTTCTCCTGTCTTCTGACTTTTATTAAAACTTCTTTCAACTGAAATATAGCTGTGGTCTGTTACAGCCACACCAGTTCTTACTTTCACATTGCACTAAATTCCTTCCAGAAAGCTTTTCTTTCAACATGAAATCTACTTTACACTGACTCCAGTTAAGGAATTTACGAGATTCAAATTAAGGAATTTCTACTTTGTAAAAAGATAAATTGAAGTAATTTGTATAATACAATACCTTGCTGAGAATATCATCTGCAATTGCATAAAGAGTGCTGTCACCACCCCCAGAAGTTCCCTGAGCGCCTCCTCCTTGTGTTAAAAGCAGAGATTCAAAGAGGGTCTTAGTTTGCTGAAGATCTTTTGCAATATCCACATTTTCATGTAAGCCAAATACCTCTGGGTGCTGAGTAAAGGGAAGATTCTAGGACAAAATAAAAAAAAAAGTCTGTGTGACATAAAGCAGCAGGAATCTCATCCAAGGTTTCTTTAAGAAGTCGAGTGAAAAACTACCACTGACTTCAACTGCAGGTGAGTGAGGACTCCAGGGGCAGGTATCTGCAGCCAGAATTACTGGTGATACAGCCACCACCTCTCGTACAGAAAGCCATTTCCAAGGAATTCTCAGTTGTCTATGCTACATGTCCTCCTACCTACTTATTGATTCCCTCTCAAAAACATTCTAAATCACAGCAAGGATCATACAAAGATGCCAGGCAGGAACTTGAGCACACAATTTCATGTGCTGCAAAACTACCTTTTGAAGGCAGAGAAGCCTTTAAGGATTGCTTTCTTAGCACATCATCAAAACAGCGCAAAATCTCGTTGCTACTCTTTACCTTAATAAACTCAATGTACTCCTCATATGTGCCTTTGGGTGGAGCATAGTAGTTGCCACTGGGAGAAAAAGTGTAACGAGGATTTTCAATTATATCTGGGTTATAGAAGTCATCCAGCATGGTCAGCAGCAAACGTCTGTCCCAGTCATCTGTCACTCGACCTCCATAGTTACACTCCCCAGTTAGATAAGAGACAGCTTCAAAGGGAACACGGCTATACTCATTGATGAATAACTGAAACAGAAATATGAGCAATTCTAGAGACTTGCAATACCTGCAGAACAGCAGTGTGACCTAACAGACTAAAATGCTGGAAGCTATAGAATGTGTAAGCTGCAGTTTATGGAGTTCTCTCCCTAGCTGTTGGAAATCCAAATTCTGAAATGTTATTTTCAGGTTAAATTATTTTTTAAAATCAAGAAGAGTTCATAGTAAAAGCCTTTTACGAATATCAAAATTACTCAGTCATCCAAGTCATTCTTGATTTACAAGTGGATGGTTTATACAGTTTAAACTTTGTAGATGAACATGTTACTGCACCAGAAATAAACATGCATTTAACTTAATTTATCTTTTAATCTTCAGTACCCTCCAATTTCTTTTCATTAACTTCTTGGTAATTTTCCAGCCTTCAGCCTCAACTTCTGTCATTCAGTTTTAACCCTCCTGACTTTTCTACACAGTGCCTATAACAGGTTCAGGGTCAAGTAGTGTTCACCATTTCATCTCAGGGAAGGAGAATAGTCTGAGGTTCTGTTTACTACCAGTACACATGTGAAAAAATTTCATCCTACTAACCACCCTAATAGGGGACTGTCCTTGACATGTCGCTACTTGAAGAACAGTGAGCTCTTATACACAACTAATTTAACTTTTATAATACTCACATACATTCATTATATTTCATATATCTGTAGAAATCTGAATTTTTTGTAATTTTTAATTTTGAAAATTTATAATATGATTGACATTTCTTGCCTTTACAGATGAAGTCCTGAATATCTATGAACACTTAAAATAACTTTAGTGTATTGCTCCTTGTGACTCCCAGCTGTGCTTTGCAAGATCAGAGTTAGGAGGTAATCAGTGATTTTACCTGCAGCTGTCTGATACTGATTCGCAAGTCAGATTCATTAAATCCATAGGGTATATTCCAGCCAAGGGGCCCAAACTTCCTCCTCTCCTGAACAAGAGCATGGAAGAAACAAACTCCAAAGAGCAGCTTCTCCCATATCTTTGAGAAAAGCAAAAGAGAAAAGTATTATTAAATAGTCTATAAGCTCACAGTAGTGTGTAAGCTGTGTAGAGAGCACCTTTGGATTACCCCTCTGCATCCAGGTGTAAATCCAGGCCACCACTAAGTACCTTGTGGTTTTTGCCTTGGGAACAAGAGTACACACAGTGCCACATATGCAAGCACACTTAGCCAGTCCCTCAAGTACCATGATGTTCTTTCATCTATAGGGCAACTGACTTCACAAGAATTCCAACAGCACCAGGTATTTATTTTTAAGGTTCATTAGATAAACACACAGTACAAATGTATTTTTGATGCAAGACCTTAGGTGCAGTGACACCTATGTATATTGATAACTCATATCTCTGATCCCACTGTTCTTCACTCCCTTCACAGACAATGATTAGCTAAGGGATCAATAAGATCTATGGGCACTGCAGTACTTGGTGCCTGGTAGCAAGAAAAGGTCTCCTCAGTGCTTATCACCTCAATAAAGACAGGTATGCCCTTCTAATCAATGTTCAGAGTCCATGTACATTGTGTACTATGTGTGTGCAACATGTAAGTGATTTAATAAAGCCTAAGAAACCATTTTAAATATTGCTACATCTAATTACCTGGCAGAGGTAATTCTTAACTATCTTCATCATTGCAAAACTTAATTTCCAAAACCATAGTAAAAATTTTAGCTTGTAATTATTCACTGAACAGAAATCAATATATCTGTGGATAAAAAATCCCAAACTCCAAAAACTTCTCAAGAGATAAGCACATTACCAGCTCCTTTCCAGGGCATCCAGCAAAGAATTGAGGATCAGAAATAGGATCAGAAAGAAATGACTGAAGTAGGTTTAACCGGAGACCAGTAGGAGGTTCATTTGTCATCTTCACCCCATTCTGCAGAATGGTTACTGGAAACTAGAAATAAAAAATAGCAAAACTGCATTCAGAAAGCATGGAACAGATTCTTTACTAACAATCTATCATTGTTCTGTTTGTTTTACATAAACAATTATCTGCAAGAAATTACATTTGAAAGATCAACAGCTTATAAAAAATTCTCCATGGCATCAAGAAAGTAAAACTCTGCTGTAAATAACAAACCTGTATTTTTAAATGTTTTCTTGGTGTTCAGCACTTCACAAATAAAACCCAAGATTAAAGTTTTGAATTTATGTGAGAGCAAAAAAACCTTCTTAATCATATATGCTAACAGAATGCAGTTCCACTGAGTAGTACACAAAACATTGCACATCACAGTATCAAAATATTACAAAGGAACCTTGATATAATCATGTTTGTAATTATTTTTTAAATTTCCTTTTTTGGTTAAATTATCTTTTCCAAGCCTCATTGCATTTCAGAGAAGTTTTGTATTGTCAGCTCATTCAGGTATATAAAAATTCCCTAAAAGTGCCATCAACTTTCCCTGTCCCCAAACAGAGATTATTGGGCAACGCATATACCTTTGGTGAAGGGTAGCTTGTAAGCCAAAGTCTGAATTCTGGGTGACATTTTTCACTGTTAAGCTCCTCACATATTTTCTCCAGCATTGGCATCCAGGAGACAGCTAAATGACAATTTTGTAAACAAACCCAGGTTCCTTCTTCCATTCCTGTTTGAATCATTTTTGTAGCTATTGGTCCTTGTCCTTGTCCTAACGAGATGGACTGAAACTTATCTCCTACCATCTTTCTGTCACTTGCCAATTTCAGGAGGCCTTGAACAGAAAGCACAGGATTTTAGCACTTCTTCATTAAAAACAAATTATGTCAGAAAAAAAAAAAAATCAAAAATCTTCTATTACTATTTTATTTACATGTACATACAAGTTCCCATTTTTAAGGGGCACAGAATTCTACCAGTCTGACATAATGCACTCAAATCTACTTGCAGAAGTGCAAAATAATCCTCATTGTTTATTGAAGGAGAATTTCAGGCTCCTAAATTGGAAAGCTGTGCTGTATTTTCTGTTCTCTCTTTCTGTGTATACTTACTAGACATGGGATCTGCTCCTGGAGACAGCACAAATATTAAAGGGACTGTAGCAGTTGAATCTAAGTAACTTTTTGCTAAATCAAAAGGCGGTGGCTCTACAAATTTCTTCCCCAGCTTCTCAGTAACAAATGTTGTTATAGCTGGACCAATCTGGTAAAAAAAAAGGCAAATACAAACTGTTAACATAGACATAACTGAAGATCTGACACCATCTTTTATGCCAAATTCCTAAGCCCACAGACACTTCTCTGATTTCCAGAGATTTGAGACTAGTCTTGCAGAATGATCCAGAAGCAAGGGTTTCACCTCTTGTTGACACCTCTCCCCTTAATTTTTGCTTACAAGAGGATAATAATGTTTTTAGAAAATAAAGAATAATGTACCTCGTATAGACAATATTAAATAGCATTAAGACTTTGATTCAGACTTTTCCTGATGTGGAGGACAAGCACATTCTCCCTTAGGAAATACTAATGCAATTATTTTTAATTAATTCTAGAGAGCAATTGCAATATGCCTAAAATTCTAACACTGATAGTTCATAAAGAAAATGCAATACAATTTGTTAAGTGCTCCAAAGGCAGAATTTGTTAAAAGATCATCTTGGCTGTTCGAATCAACACACTTTATCTCTTTTTGCTTTAAAAATCCTTTGTACAAAAGCACATGGTATTAGGTAACCTGTGTACTTTTTTCAGGCTCATATGTCCTGTTCTCAATTATATTGGGTGCACCAGGGAACAGCCTATCCACGAACAAATACTTCAAGAAAACTAGAACAATCAGAATCCTCCAAAAGGTTCATTAAATCACATCAGAAAAAAAGATTTCAGCTGATGCTTGTGGAGTTTGTATTGGTCACTTGAAAAATAAGAATAGCATTTACTTTCTTAATAAATATGATGAAGAACAGATCAGTTACTGGAACAGGCAGTGCAAACCATGTTACAAGGCATGGCACAGTCTACAAACACTCTGTAACAGATAATTTTACCTTGTCTGGTCTTAAGCACCGAAGAACTATAATCTTCTGTAATTCAGTTAATGTATCATTCAACTCCTCTGGGAGTGGAAAGTTGTGAGGCTCTTTGCTATCATACATTTTTTGCCATTCACCTATATTTTCAGAGACATGACTCCTAGAGAAAAAACCCACAAGTATTATAAATACCTGCAGTCTTTTTTGTATGTTTATCAAAAGCAAACTACATTGTATTGTCATTTAAGCCACCTCATATCTACATCAGAAAATAATCCCACAGTAGAGCTTCTCCATGCTGAATGGTGAACAATCTTTTTCCACCATTGCTGCTAAGGAGAGACTCCACCTGAAAGGTTCCAAGCTGACAATAAGTTCTGTCTGTTCCTCCAGTCAGCACTGATTGGACCTTCATAGGTTTGGGTAAATTTTATGGCTCTACTATTTCAGGAAAACACCACACTTTAACTGAAGAAAATTACCAGGAAATTCAACTAGGCAAAAAAATTATTTTCATTCATGCAACATGCAGAGTATGTCCTCTGCAATGGGACAACTCTCAGACTATTTTAAGGCTGGATCAGCATCCAAATTGCTACTAAAACTCCAAAGGGGGCGAAACACAAATCAACCTCAAAGAACTTCTAACAGAGCAGTGTTACTGCACTCAGATCCAAATGTTCCAAATACTTGCACTCAGTCAGCTGTTTTATAGAAGTCTTGTACAGACATGCTGGCTCCAGCATTTAGGGTCAAATCCTATTTAAACCCAGGGTGAAATTGTACTGAGTTCAGGAGAACAGAGTTTACCAGAAGAACTCCTTCCCCAGAACTGCAGTGGAATCCTACTACATGTACCACCACAGGCTTTCACTGAACTCCTAGAACACTATTCCTCTACCATGAAGGCAATTCACAGGAAAAGTTTCATTAGGCAATGCCTCAATAATTAAAAAAAAAATAGTTTTATTAAATATATTATAATTAGTGATCTGACTGATTAGAGTAAGTGAAGCAAACATGATAATAAAAAAAGGGGGCTGGTTTTATCCCATTGGTTATTCTGGCATTGATTTGGAAAACATATAGTAAATATTTCTTTCAGCATGTTACAGATGCATTGGTCAAAACCAATTCAGGCTAATTCATATCAGTATTTTACTATACCTCAGTCTTTCCAAAGCTGGGAATTCACTTGCACGACATAATTCATCCCAGCTCTTATCTGATAGCCAAGATGGATCTGGATTCTTGTGAATATTCTTGAGACCCACACCTCCAGTTAGTAAGAACATAAATTCTTGATGTTCTATTTCATTTTTAGCCCTACATTAAAAAAAAATCAGTAATTGAGATACAATTTTACATAATATGAACAGTTGTTAATTAAATTAATTGCAATTCACTGCTCTTTAGGAATGTTTCTACTTAAGTAAGAGCAGACATCAGATCTTAATATTCTATATTATTAAAAAACTGCATGGTAAAAGTGTCTGATTAAGACTAAGGTAAGGGTTTCAAGAGGTAAATCTTAGAATCAATGAATCTCATAGGTTGGAAAAGACCTTTAAGATCATCAAGTCCAACAGTTGCCCCAGCGCTACCAAGCCACCACAAATGCACGTCCCTCAGTGCCACACCTACACAGCTTTTAAATCCCTCCAGGGATGGTGATTCCACCACTGCCCTGAGCAGTCTGTTCCAGTGCTTGATAGCCCTATTGGTGAAGAACTTATTCCTAACACTTGCCTTTTTTTTTTCAAGTGCAGTTATTCCTGATTTTTAAAGAATTTGCAGAAAATAATGCGTTCTGCAATTACAGTAGCCTTATAAACTGGCTCAGGAAGAACACCCATGTACAGATGAGTACACACTGCAATAAATTAAGTATGCACATTATGGTTGTGCAATTTTGAACATATCATTCCTTTCATAATGTATTCACACAAAATTAAGAAGAGAAAACTAAAAAGATGGTGGAAAGGAGAAGATTGCATCTGAGATCTCCTGATGTTTTGCAAAAACATAACAGAGAGAGAAGAGAAAAAATGAAAAACAAAGACAAAAATCTAGATGTTGTTGGCATTGCACATTACTGCCTAAGTTTTCACTCTAAAATGTTTTCTTAAATAATAGCAATAGTTTTTGACATAAGGATGCTACGTAAAACTACCCAGATTCTTTAAAGATAGATTTGTCATTGACAAAATCATTGACAAACATTTTTCTCACAACATGTCCTGTAGTAGTGACACATGCACATACCCTTCCATTTGTTAATATAACACATCTTAAAAAACCCAAAGTATTCATGACCACACTTCAAAGGCATTATTATCAGTGTGCACAAGAACATTCCATCTCATCAGTACCTGCTTCCATGATAGGAAAATCATTAGTTTCTGTTAGTAAGAGACTTCACAAAAATGAGCTTACATGAGCAGATTACAACACAGCAAAAACGAGAAGAGCAGCTTGTCCGTTTCAAACAGGGAACGACACACTTGGCAGTACAGATTGTAGGTGAAGTGGTCATTTAGATGCTGAAGTCTCTTCTTCAAAATTTTGGATTTATTACTAAAAAGAAAAGAAGTGAGAAACTGAGACTTCAAACTGAGTAACAAGTGCAATTAGTTGAGAAACTAGGGTTGCAGAGGATTTATATTAGATCCACATGCTCCACAAGGGACTTAGGTGCTGATTTCTCCACAATTTCAACTATACTCCCTGTCTTTTTGAAATACTTTAGCAATTTTAGAAGTCCCAAGCAAAATAATGAGCTGAAATCAATTTGCCACAGTTAAGTAGTGGCACTTAGTGTTCACAATGGAGCCTATGTCAGAAACCAACTTCACACTTTAAGTCACAGTCTTAAAAATATTTTAAAATATTTAAATATGGCACGTGCATCATTTGCTTTAACAGTAACTACAAAGAGCAATTAATTTATTAATAAATCATATTTTTCTTCAAAAGCCTGCATTTAAGGAAGTAAATTGTTTCCAAATGGAGAGAACTATTCTTAGGAAGAGAACAAAGCCCCCTTTTTTTTTGCAGCAGAGTCTCTTTACCTGTCATGAATGGAGCTGACATAGAGGTTAACAAACCAGCTGAGGGAGTACTGGTACATGGGGTCGATGTTGGCCAGGTCTGCGATGCTGAAGAACAGCACGGCCGAGTGCTGTGCCACGGGCCGGTACGCCTCCCGCGACTCCGCCAGCTTCAGCTCCGTCTTCTCTGCAATCTACTCACCACCAGCAGGGCAGAAACAGCTTTTAACAGTCTTAATACTCTTAATATTCTACAGAAACATTACTATTTAGTAGTAGTACCAAAATAGTTCTATACAGCACGGTAACACCAGAGTAATGTGACTTTTCTGCTCCAGAAGGCACCACCTCAGTTGGCAGAATGAGCACTTGGCCCTACCCCATAACTGCCCAATCTATTTACCTGCACTACAGATACACATGCTTTAAAACATTTCAAAGGCTGAATGAACAACTAGTGAAGATTCTAGAACAGACCCAATTTTATTTCTCTTCCCATTTCACAAGTACAGAATTTGCTCTTTGTGCTATGTATCTAATTCAGAGACCTTCTGCTGGCTGCAAATTTTAACATTTAATTTCTCAGTATTATTGAGGGAAGCACACATACATACTCCTTACCCTCTGTTTTTTGGTGATCTCATTAGCCATGACTTTGGCAGAATCCAAGACCTGGATGGCAGTCTCATCTTCCAGAATATCACCTTCAGATGACTCTAAAGTTTCTAAAATTTTTTTCTCAATTTCCTGTAGATTCTTTTTATTGGCTGCAGACTGAACAATGAGAGCATTTCTTTCCTCTTCTAAATCTGGCCTGATGAAGAAAACCACCAAAACCAAAATCAGTCAATGTTCATCTTGCACTGGCTGCAAAAGAAGCCCAGGAAAATGATTCCCTCTTCCTACAGGAAGTTATTTGTGAATATTCTTTTCAGTTTAAGCAGGGTTTTACAGTTTAACATCGATTTATACTGGTGAGTACAGATTTCTTTGCATGACTTCTACTCAGTAGCTGGAAATTATCTAATCTTTAACATCTTAGCATTTTGCAAACGACAGTGCATCCTACTTCTCCTTTACCATATCCCTGCTTCCTGAAAAAACCCACCAAGGGATATGCAGAGCCAGTTCACTGCTGGAAACACTTTTGTTAGCAAACAGTTTAGCCCAATTGCACAGACATGTCTGCCCAACCCAGTTATTACTTCTCTGTACCACTGTGAGGGTTCAGATATGATCCATGATCAGTTTCAGAGGTACTTCACATTTATTTCATACAAAATTAAAATGAAATCCTCATAATTCTGCACCCTTGTCTGGCACTTTAGCCACATTGAAAAAATAACAGTAATGATTTAAACTCTAAATAATATTTACATAGTTTTCTAGCATTCAAGGAATATGTCAGGAGAAAATTGCCATAAAAAAAAAATATTTCACATCTGCTATTTTAATTAACTTGTGGATACTTACCCCTAACACTTCCCTAATAAACTTTTAAATTTTTATTTAAAGCTGTTTCTGAGCAACATTTACACCATGTAGCATCCATTTTTCTACACAATAAATTAAATTCTCATTTCCTTGGAATTATGCCATAAACACCTTTAATGGCTGTTTACCACAAAGAGAGACTTACCTCTCTTCTGCTACGACAATACCTAGCAGCTGATCTTCAAGTCCCTCTGGTGTTATCATAAAATTGAGTAATAAAACTTTTGTAGCAAGTTCAGGCATATAGTGTGGATTCCTTAATTTTGTGGTAATAAAAAACTTGAAATCATGGGAATACTCAATAACACTCTCACCAAGCCTGATACACTCCACACCTCCTAAAGTTAAGAAGAGAAACATTAAAAAAAGTTATCTACTCCAATTATTCATTAAAAAATACTTTTGTCATTAAATACATTTCCTGAAAAGTAAAAATAAGCAAATATATCTGATAGTCTGAAAAATTCTCACAGACTTCAGTGGGGCCACTTATCACTCTTGGCAGATGAAATCAAGTCAATCCAATTACTACTGTACTTCCAATTTGCATATACAAAAACTAGAGATGGCAACAGAGAGCTGTGGAGTTATTCCCAAATATAATATTCTTACAAACTACTTTTTCCTTGAATTACTTGCCTGAAAGAGGAAACCACAGAGGAAAAGATAGTGTTTGAGCTTTCCTTTCCTTTTGCTTTTAATTCTGAACAAGAAAACCAATAAAGACAAACTAGATAAGAAGGAAGGAATGCTTTTCTTTATGTGCACTTTTCTGTCATCGAACAGGAGGAGAAGTTGAAAACCAAATTCATAGCTACTTGCTAAGTACAGTGAAAACAATGCCTTAAGCAAAATGCCTTGACAGATTCCCTTGATCTGTGCAAAATTTAGCAAATGTTAATGCTAGTAATTAAATAATAATTAAACATTATCAAAATGAGCAAGCAAAACAATTTCACTGACAATGTTTCCTTTGCAGAACTTCTTTAGTCTCCTATAGCAATATGGTGAAGGTTTTCACATAAAACCATTATCATGATAGACAGGAATGACATTTACTAAACTGTAAAACTTCAGGCTGTTGTGCAATTACCCTGCTCTCACCAGAGGCAGAGGTAAGGCAAGAGGAGAGCAATATGAAAAACATCAGGCAGTGCCAGAGACTATAAAATGAACATTAATGTCATCTCCTTCAGCGTTCTAAGTCAATTTTGCTGTACCTTGTTTAAAAGTCTGTTTAAGCAGCAGAGGTTCAAGAGATGGGTCTAGCTCTTCTCCAACATTTTCTAGCAGCAGTGGAGTCCCAAACTGAATGCAGTTCTCCACGGTTCTCATATAATCTGTGTCACTGATCTTGATAACATTCAGACGGTTGTCCTTCTCAAAATTCTTGATCCATTTATTTGCTTGACCTTGAGGATCAATCATTAATGGCCTAGAAAATACAAGACAGTTTTCTCAGTGCTTGCAGGCATTTTTCAAAATTTTACACTATTTAACATGTTTCTGTCAAGAAGATGTGGTACAATTTAATTACAGCACAATTTAATTACATTATTTTAAGACATCAGTGAATAATGGATGCATAAGTGTTTTATGATAATTTGAAAAGTAATAGCAGAAATAGTTTTTAAAGTTGCAAAAACCATTTAACATTTTTCATAAAATAACCAGAATGCAGAATTCTTGTAAAATATTGCTCTACATCCCCCCTGGAATATAAAGATTCCACTCCTTTTTCAATGATATTGGTCTATGGAAGCTACATTGTTTTGAGAGTTTTTTTTTTAAATGAGAACTTGTTCGGATTTGAAAATTAAACCTTTTTGTCACATACCAACGTCTTGAATTGTCAACAATGACCCCATTGTCTATAGAAAATATGTCAGTTGGCAAACCAGCAATATTCCAGGCTCTTATTTTTATAGGGTCACCAAGATTCTTGCTCAAAGAGAAATTCTCAGAACAAGGGATATCTTTCTCCTGAAAAAGAGGGGAAAAAACCCCACAAAATAAACATTTGTCTTTATTCTGTGTTTATTTACATCTTTATTAAATGCCTCTTCAATCCAAAGATGACAATGTGCGTTTTAAGAGATTGAAATAGGTCATGTATAAGTAAAAATCTTGGGGATAATAAAACCATGCTTTCAATAATTAACTAAATTTTCCCACTAAATATTTATGCTATCCTCAAATTTTGTAAGATTGGTCCAGTTTTTGGTACATTCATAATGTGGGAGATTTGTTACATTAAGTCATGACCTAAGAAATTCATACACTACTGGAAATACCTAATTGTATCTTCCATTAACTCAGTACAGCAATCCAATGCTGATTTGTTACTGCTTAATGCATTTTTAAGTGATTCCAAAACACTTGATTGATGAATTATGGCATTCATATAAGTATGTTGGAAGAGTCCCTTTGCAAACAGCACAATCAACCACCTAATTAACATACAAATATTTGATGGTGTAAGTTACAGAACGTTTTACATTACACATAACTGCATTTTAAATTTAATTCTTTCATTTAAAGGCAAAATAGTTCAGTAACAATCAAGCCTTGCAAAATCAATTATGGTCTCTAGTTCCTGATATCCTACTGTTAAGTGTCGGGTAAATTCTCTAATTTAATTAAATTCAATTCTCCAAAATATTGGTCATCAGACTTGTTACCATTGCTTTACCCATGAGGTTTACTAAGCTCATATAAAATAAATTACAAGGGATTTTTATAGCCTTTTGCAGCAGTCTCAAAAACCCCAAACATGTATTTAACTCTAAGATAACCTTCTAACCTTGCACAGTTGGCTCCAATCTTTGATACATTCTTGTCGAAAGCCAGCAGTAAAAGCTCCCAGATAAGCTATTACACCAGCTGATATCAGAATATCTCCTGTCAGATTATCATATTCCTCTTGAAGATCATGTGCAGCTTGATTCCATCTATGACAAGCAGATTATACAGAAAAAAAGTAATGCTGAAGCCTCCACATTAATGATATTAATGCGAAAAATTAACTTGTTATTGTTCATTTTAGGTGAGAATAGGTGAAGAATATGAAAACCTCATTTTGAAGAGATTTTCTCTACAATTCTCCCAATGGTGCTGCCCTTATTTTTATGTTACAAACAATTAGGAATATGTCAAGGGCCCAGATATTCTTTAGTGTTACAGTCCTCAGACAGAAATACAGCATCAAAGGCTTAGAGAACTGAATTTCAAATTCTATTTCTACATTGGTTGTTTTATCTGATATTTGAACTTTAACCTGACCTTGTTTTCTCTCCACCAAGGCCTCCAATCAACTTCTCTGCTCGTTCCAATTTTTTAGCACACAAATCAACCTGGAATTCTAAACGAGACTTTTCTTCCGTCTTTTCAGCGAAGGTTTGCTGCAAAGCAGCCAAACGACCTTCAACTG
The DNA here is from genome assembly GCA_020086605.1 of Lanius collurio. Lineage (NCBI taxonomy): Eukaryota > Metazoa > Chordata > Aves > Passeriformes > Laniidae > Lanius > Lanius collurio. The sequence goes on from JACBWW010000009.1 coordinate 5,672,878, forward strand.
CTGCAAGTTCTTCTCTCTTCTGATTCAACAGTTCCATTGTCTTTGCCAAGGACTCCTCTGCCACTTTTAAACGTTCTTTTTTGGGTTCAATCTCCTATTCAATCACAACCAATAAACAAACGCTTTCAGTACATTTTTGTTACTTTATTATTAACTACAATGCTTAGGGTGAATACATGGAGCAAAGGAAGATTCCATAGCACCGAGGGGCAAGGATCAAAACCACACCTTTGACACCCTGTGAAACACTTCCATTCCCTTAATCCATTTGCATAAACCCTCTGCTGCTGAGGAAGCTTTAGCCACCACTTGTGGATCAAACTCTGGATTAGTCAGGTACTCAGTCCGAATCTTCTGCATGACAGCTTCCTGGATAACAAAAGCATTATAGCCCATCAGATCTCGTGGCTGACACTTCAAAATTAAGCTGATTAATTGCCATTTCTCTACACAATGAAATAAGAAAGAACTATTCAGTATTAACTGCTGGAGAAATCACTGCTCATTTGATTTTTTTGATCTTCCCATCATGTTTCATGGTCTTTTTCTGTTTTCATTTTCTAATCCAATCCTTATCCTTTCTAATCATGCATTTGCTGTGTCTTCCATGTGGCAGCTCCCTAAGTGCTAAGAGCATTACAGTCACCTAGAAGCCTTAATTTACACAGCCTTTTGTGTAAAACACATCAATTCCATTATTTGCTATCTTTTTCTCAATACACAACTTTGGGGATCACTATAAAAATGCATTTCTCCTAATGTAATACAAAATTTAACTGCTTGTGCCACCTTTAGGGGATCAGTTTTATAAAGGACAAAGCACATTCAAATCCCAGTGAATCCAGCAAAGAGCACGACTCACACTCTTGGATAGCAAGACCTTTGGGAGAAATGATCATATTTGAAAGGTGATATAGCTAGTACATTTCTGCATTTATTGTATATCTATCAGTATAATCAACAAAATATTACCCATTTTGTCATCATTCATTCAATCAAAATAATACAATTAGAAAAAGATGTTAAGAAAGGTAGCAATGGGCAGTGAATTATAAAAAGAAGTTTATAATGCTGAATGACTAGCAAAAGAAAAAGGCATAGGAAGGGTGGACATGGATCAAATGTCCACTGGTCCCACCAAAAAACCCCAATCAGCTCCCAAACCACAATATGTGAAATGAGGCTAAGAGGACACATGTTCAGAAGAAACTGATTGATTTGGACAAATGATGTCTCCAATATAGTATTTTCTCATTTTCTTTTTTGTTCCTGCAAGAAAGTGTCTGTATGGTAAAAATTACTGAAAAAGCCTTACTGGAATGGGTTTCTCAGAACAGGCTTTCAACTCCTTTAAGAAATTGATGTTGCCCAGCATTTTCTGGCTCGCAGACCAATAATCCAAAATCTACAAAACATAGTAGAAAATACCTTTTCAGGCTTTAAAGCAAATACATATACAAAAAATTACAAACCTCTTTTAATTAAAACTCATGAATATTTAATAATGATAACTTAGTATCTCCTTGAGAAGCCAATAAAGCAGAAAGTCTGTCAGATCAAACATTTCCTTCCAATCATACTTAAAGCCAAAAAGCAAACATTGTCTCAGGGAAGTTATGTATTATCTATTCTCAAGAAATGAGTAAAGTAAATTAAACCTGGCACATTACAAAATTTGGAAAATAGGGAATTCTGAAAGTTTTCAGTAAAATCCTGGGTAGAGGCTGTAAGTACTTGCCTATTTTAATGGACCTCGGGTTATCCTGTTTATTGCATAAGTGTTGAGAAGAACATGAATTCAATTTTCATTTCAGACTATTGTCTGCCATTTTACCTTGCCTCCAGATCCTGAAGGATCTAAAATTCTTTCAGGTTTTTTTTCTCTTATGACACAGACAGCAGCCATGACCAGTTTGACACCAGATGGAGGATTTTTCATTGTCTTGACAACTGCTATATCAGAAGGCTAAAATAAAAAATACATGAAAAAAATTATGGCAAGTATTATGTCTCAGCACCCAGTAAATGAACTGATAGGAAAAAAAGAGGAATTATAACACCATTACCAGTGAACATGAGTGGTACTTGAGGACTTCTAGAAGGGGTGATACAGTGTTACTATCGTGGTTAACAATATCCATCAAAATATCCCTTATGCAGGGGAAATAAAGATTAAATAAATGCTAATAAACTGTAAAATAATGATTAAATAAAACTATGTTTTAAAAATTCCAGGTCAGAATATTTTTTATACACTTTTATGTCATCTAAGTTATCTCATACCCTTCTAAATTCCTACTTCATTTTAGAGAGTTAAACAACATTTTAAAATGCTGAAATTTAGATCAGCTTGCCTTCAAAGTGTCAAGAGCACCAATTGCAGCCTCCATGACAGGTAGTGCCTCTGCCAGGTCACTCTCACATTCATTTTTCAGTGCCTGAGCTTCTTCAGCTTTTGCTGTAGCAAATTCTTCATCCACTTTTACAATTTTTCTTTTTTCTTCCACTTCTGCAGATTCTACTTCTATAGTCTAAAGAAAAACCATGAGTAAGCTTTATATTGTGCTGTGAATGATCAAATAAACTGAAATTACCTACTACAGGACTCATGGAATACCATAAAACTTAAAGAGAACATTGAAGTTTTTAAGTATTTTAACATAATTTCAATTTATGTAAAGTGAATAATTTCTTACCATATTACAACATCATGGAGTTTTAACAGTAGAAACTGCATGGTATCAGATAACTCTCAATAAAAGTTATTTAAAATATGTTTGAAATTCAGGAGAAAGAAACTCTTCATGTTTGTGCATCAGGTCATAACTAAAAAGGACTAGCCTTTATAGGGAATTTTCATAGCTTCACAGTCTTTAACACTGACTATTGAAATTTATTTTCTTTTCAGGGATAAGGTAAGCCTTTATCCAACTCCCTTTGCAGTTCTAGAGAAGTGACTTTTAGTTTTCTTAGAGGCAGAAGAGATATCACTGTATCTGTAAAAAGACTTAGGAATCAGAAACAAGTGTATAACATACCAACTAAATAATACGTTTTTGGTCATGCAACAGTCACATATTATAAGTATGTGTATATTTTCATTTACTGGAATTCCCAAAAAACACCCAAGATTTTTGATCCTTAATTCCCATGAAATTAACTGGATTTAAGACCCTTTTATAAATCAAACATATAATTCCTGCACAAGCAAAGACAGTGTCAAACTGTTCTTGTTTATTTTGTCATCTCTGGGCATATGGAAAGACTATTTGAGGTTTTCACAACGTTTGTGAATCAACTTGGGAAACCTGATTTAACCACTATTAGCATGAAAGTTCCTCTAACATCCTTCAGCATGGAGCTTAGGCAAGGACTGTGTATCCAGAGAAAGTATTTTATATAAAGAACGAAATTTTCTTTCTGTTCTAAGGATATAAACATAAATGGCTAGTTTCACAATACTGGAAACCTCTGGAAACAAGAAGTGAGCTCAAAAACCTCAACTCAACTCTTACTTTCTGAAAGTCCCACATCAATGAAATAAGAGACAGGCTTACATTAAAAGACACAATGCTGTATTTGTACAACTCTACCTTCATCATGCTTGCATTTTCCACTTTAGCCTCTTCCAGTTTGGGCTGCAGTTCAATTAATTCTTCTTTCATCCTACCAACCTATGCATATGCAAAAGAATCAGATGGATCCAGAAGGGTCAAGCATAATTTCCAACAATTTCTTTAAGACCTGTATTTTCCCTAATGACTAATTTATTGATAGAAGGATGTAACATTCAGTTTCAAATCAAAACATTTCCAAGACTTATTTTTATCTCATACATACAATGTCTAATTTTAAGAACTATGCTCACTTACAGCCATCTGTTTACCACCAAGGAAAGGGAAGCTCTGTTCATATCTACCTAACAATATATGGTTAGAGATGGCCTCTAGCACAAGTTGTGTGATTGTAGGAAAGAACAGGCAAAATATATTTCTTAGTTTTACTGTTGCAGATTGAGCTTAACAAAACCTGAAATAACACTTTTGACTGACTTCTCCAGAAAAAGACCTGCATTTGACAAACATTTTCCATTTTAAGTTTCGTATTTGTGCTAACTCACCTGTGACTCAGCAAAAGCTAGTTTATCTAGTCCATTCACATATTTCTTCTTGGCTTTCATTACACTGTCTCGTTTTTCAGTAAGAAGTCTCTGAAATGCAGCAATAAGCTCAAGATAAGAAGTAGGAGTAACATAATTATGGCGTCCCAGACTTTGCAAGAACCTATCAAAAAAGAAATAAGAGAAAGAGTAACTTTAAATTTTGATTTATTTTCTTAGTTTATCATTAGCAAAGTTATATAATTGTTTGATAGGAGTTAACAATTTCAACAGTTTTATGTAATTTCTATGGAAGCAAATAGTTGTGTTAACTTTTAATACATAAATCAGTAATAATGAAACTCAGTCACCTACTATTTTATGATTGTTTGAAAAAGCAATAAACTGACCTTTCAGAGAGTGACAGAACTGAAGTATGAAAGTATTTACAGATGGGCACAACTCCTTGACGCTCGGTGTCTGTGAGCTGAAGCGTTTCTAAGAACTTACTAGCCACACGTTCAAGGGCATCTTCAGGCCACGGCTGAGGGAGAAGTGAGGAAGAAAGAATTTGCAAAATTCAACTGTTAGCAGTCTGCAAAGGTCAAAATCAGATTTTACCATTCAAATCACTAGAATGAGACACTCTAGTCCCAGGTGTGCCTTAAGAACAATGAACTGATTTACGGGTCGGTTAGCTCAGGCAGCAAGGTCACCACCCATGTAATATTTTCTGGCAACTTCTAGCTGGTCTTCTAGTTCAGAGCTACAAATTATCATTCCATCTAAACAGTTCCGTGTCTGTGTCATCCTTTGGCAGAAAAATTCATTGACATCAGCATGAGGCCAAGTTATAGAGCTAACTGTGCTTTATTGAGAGCATTACTGCTTACATCAATACTGCTTCTCCAAGTTTTATTCTGCTATCAAAGATCTACTGATAAACAACAGGATTTCTATTTGCTAGTCATTCCTATAACAGATGGAAGGAATAACAGATAATTACCTGTTTAATTGGCAGCCACAATTAAAATAATTTTACAGTCACAATGAAATGGTTTCTCTAATCCTTTAAAACATACACATTATGCAATAAAATTAAAAAATGCCATCATCAAACTAAGACTATTCACACTTCAGTAATTTATAGAAAAAATAATTAACTTTATTTAGTTGTAGAAATGTTGAGATTGCACATCAAAGAGCTCCCAAAATATTACAGAAAAGGCCTATGGAATTTTAAAATTTTGAAAAACAAGGAGTACTTCTACAAAGAAGACAAAAGAAAATCTGATGGCACTTAGAAATATGGGGTGCTAGAAAACTGAATCAGATTTTTGAGGAAATAATATAAATGTTTTCCCATACCTGGAACCAATCAATAGTACAGCAGTTGATGAGTGATGGAAACTGTCTCAGACGATTGCGGAAAGCATCTCCAATTGGGCTGAACGCCACCACAATATGGAGATTTTCTTTGCAGAGGCTCACAAAAAGTGCAAACAAGGCCAAGGGACTGAGTTCTTCACCTTTATCACCAGCCTGAACTGCTGCACGAACACCCTTAGGAATAATACATAGAATAAAAAATGTTATATAAATTGTCATTAAGCACATCTGAAATCCTGTAGCAATCCTGTTAATGGTAGCATCACCAGGAAATAGAATTCTTTAGTGGAAATGAAACAGGCAAAATAAAGTAGAAAGCCAGAACAAGCAGCAAATACTGCTAGAGAAAAGGACTGTACTATTTATCTGCGGCCCTGACAACTCAGTCTAGAAATGATCATCTGCTGCTCTGAGCAATAACAATAACAGCATAACAATAGAGTAAAAGCAGACTTCTTTTGAGGGAGCAGATTTAAATGAGTAAAAAGCAACTTTGGTCCAGCTGCCACATTGTGGATAGCTACCAAGTTCCAGCACACACCCACTGAATATGTTCACACAAACTGTAAAATTGGAAAAGAGCCATATTATTTTAATATTGTCGCTATGTACCTGGCAAGAATGAAATACTAACAGACAAAGATCACAAGAATTATAATCTAACTTCTTTGAAAGATACATGAATCCAGGTATGAACATGCTCCATAACTTAAGTGCAAGAAAACCCTGTAGTAATATCTATCAAGTGATACAGGTATTGCAATAAAGAACATTTGTGTGTGTACTAAGAACCACTTTGAAAGACAACTAGAAGCATACTTAGGTAATTTATTAAAAACACCACAGTGATAGGAAGACAGCACAGCATACACTTCCAAATATTGTTTGCTAACATTAAGTGTCCTACTTGATGTATACAAAGATTGATGCCCCTCCCTCCCAAAATGTGACTGATATTGTGAAAATCCCAGTCTGATTTTAGTTAATTTTTTTTTTAAATTTGCCTGAGTACATTGCATCTTTACTTCTAATCCTAAATTCATGGAGCACCTTTGCCCACCTTGTCTCTGAGTAAAGTGTCAGAACTATGAAATCCTGTCTAACAATGCCCTAGTGCCTCAGAGAGTAGGAGTCTATTGAGAAAGGCAGGCCATGTTTTCTAAAAAAAACATCATATCTTTGCACTTCACTGATCAATGAAAACATTATGATGTACATCCTTCTCCTATACAATACCCTACAAAAATAACTACAGCTATAGGGTATTTGTAGAAAACCCAAGTTCTTTACATGCACAACTTAATGTGTTTGTGAACAGAGTGCTAGGTCAGAATTAAAGCTTGTAGTTGGCATAAGCTATTCCATAAGTTTTCTAATAATGGGTTTATTTTTCTAAGGTCTCAAAAAGAAGTCACAGAATTAAGCACAAATATCCAAAAGCCACATTTCACACAGAACTGACCAAGCAGATTAAAAGGGAGGTGAAATTAAAGAGAGTTTCTAAAGATACCTCTGCAATTTCTTGTTTTTCATCTGCTGGAAAAAGATTTGGTACCTCCCCTGTGTTGAGGAGACTGTCAACATCTTCTAAAAAGCTTTCTTCTTTAATTTGTGCATCTGTCATTAGAAATACAGTTTTCAAGCCTTTTACACCTGCATTCTTCAGAAGTCTCTGAAAATGCAACACAGTTAAATTTGTGCATTCCAAAATATCCTTCCTCAAAATTAAGTCAAAATGCAGACAGGTTATTAATACACACTTTCAGATCTTCTCTCCACTCGTTTGTACCATAGGTCTTAGAAATCTCTGGTTGAAAAACACACATTCTTGCCATGAATGCTGCCAGGCGAGTCAGAGACTGCCGTCCACTTCCTCCCATTCCAACCAGCAGAGCGTTCCCCCCGGACTGCTTCAGAATGCGGCTTAACCGAGACAAGTGCTCCAACATGTACCTGCAGTGGGAATGTGCTCATTACAACAGCAGAAATACATGTACATTTATGCATCTATTAATCTGGGAAACAAATCAAGGAGTAGCAACTCCAAATCTCTGAAAGCAGGGTGGGGCAAGGTAGAGAGGAAGAAAGAGAGTGGGCATGAACCACAAAAGAAAATAAAAATTACAATTCTTCTATTATACAAATACCAGTGTTTAGCTAAATTACTACAAATTACTGAAAGGAATGAGTAGAGGTTAAGAACAGAAGCAATATAAGGATAAATGTGTTAAAGGAAAAGAAAAATATTAATTCTCTACTTCGAAATTACAGCAGTATTACAAGTTTTAACTTTCTTGAAGTACAGCAACCTAAATAGCTTTTTTAAGTAACCACTGGGAGAACATGGTTTTTATCAGCAAACCTCTCCCTTCCCTCTACCTCTGACAGTGATTTATAACTTATATGTGGAATTGACACTGGAACATCCTCAGGATGCAGTATCTGTACATTACTGAGAGTACTTGTCAAAATTCAAGCATGATTTATCTCAGAATATGCAGTGAGGCCTTTAGGAAATCACCTGCTTAGGCACAGGACATGGGGTAATTAAAGCAAGCTGAGCAGCTATCAAAAGTGGTCTCATAAAAGCTTCCAAGCAGTTCAAGAAAGATAAATTCTGGTTTTACTGGTTAGAAAAATAAAGGAAACAACTTCAGATGTTATCTATGAGATTGAACTTTAAGGCTACAGTCAAACATGCTCTCCTGGATGCTGTTCAGTGAGGTCACTGCAATATTGCTTCTATACCCAGGAAGTGGCTTTTGATCAGAGGCTGCCAGCTCTTCGAAGTCCCAGCCTAGCTGCATATACAGGCAGCTTGGCAAAATGATCTAGACTAAAATAAGCTGATATTAGAAGTGTTTTAAGTAACCCTAATCACCTTCACGAAATACTTAAGTGTCAAGTTACCCTGGAAAATATGAAGAGGCAGTAATCTCTGGCAACAGGGAGGAGGAAGGAGTTTGACCTCCTAATCTCTCTCAGTTGTAGCTCTGCATGACCATAAATTAAGGTAACAATAACGGCCTGCAGAGTCTAAAATTTCATGGGATTAGCTGCAGCACCAGCTGTGCTGAATAACAACAGAGCAGACAGACAGCTACGACTGTGAACATCTCACTCTTGGGATGCTTGTCCCTGGGAAATGAAAGTCCAGTGACATCCATCTTCACTGGTGACAGAGGCCTAGGAGAAGTACAGTACCTACCTGTTGCAGTGCACAATGTTTTTATAACAACTAAGACAAATACTCAAAGCCCCTTAAGAGAAAAGCTTCTTCTTATTTACTTTCAGATAGAGAGAGGCATAAGAGAACAATCAAAAAGCTGTAACACCACAAACACTTTTAAGGATGCATGAAGGGGAGGAGATATACCAAAAACCTCAGTCCACAACATTGAATATACTGAATTATCAGCTACTTAAACTGCTAAAAGATCTTAATAATACAGGTCAAAAATACCTGAAAATGACAAGGTTCATTCTTGTTTTCTGGGTTTGATTATATTCATCCAGACACTGCTCCACAACATCACTGAACTCATCAATGCTTGGAACCTCAACATAAAGTCTTTCATCTCCCTCAAGTTCTGGAACCATGTAGTCACCAAAACACAAACTTCTCATGTTTTCTTCTGTTACCTATGGTAAATATTCAACAAATTATGATGTCAAGTTTAATATTAAATGAATGTATTCCTCATTGGAACTCTAGAAAACAAAGTTTAGATTTGTTTAGACAAATTTAGACAAATACCCTAGACAAAAGAATAAGCACTCCAAAATATTTTGACTCACAAACAACACCTCCCTCAAAATTATGTTTCCTGAATTGAACTATACACTTGCTCTTAATTGGTTCTGGGAAAACAACTGGCTCAAATAGCCACTAACAGTCTCATAATCATGACTTCAGATTACACCAAATTCATACAGATGTGTATTATGACATGGACAACTAAGACCACAAAGTTATTTCTCCTATACATCAATGAAATTACAAGGAACATAAAAACCAACAGAAAAAAAGGAAGACAAGGCATAAAATATAACACAATTATACAGGATTTTGGATAGTAAAATTTAATAACAATATCAGGATGTAGATGCACAAACTTCTTTTAAGGAGAAGTAGAAGGTTTACTCATTTTAAATTTAATATTTTTTGAAAAGAAGGCTTATGTACAACAGTTAAACCCTCCCAAACAATTTCCATTTCTACATCTTTTTCCTCATTAAGCCATTTTTCCAAATTCAACTCAAACTTTCATGCACATTTGAATCAAAATTACACCTATGATTAACTTTCTAGTCCTAAATTTGCAAGAAGGGCAATTATTTTGCAACAGGTTAAACGTGATACTCACAGGTGATGATCCTTCCTTCAGGTGTGCAAAAACTTTATCAAATGCTTCTTTGAAATGTTCTTTCACAATATCTTTCACTAGATTGAACAACCAGGCTCTGTCATCATCCTCCACCAGACGGTCATAGAAGACACGAAACACCTCGTGCACAAACAGCCGAATCATCACATGTTTGTTGTCAACTGCACTTTTCTTAATGAGCAAACAGCCATGGATAACCCGTGAAAAGTCACGCAGGTTGAAGGTGTAATGAGATTTGGCTGGTGTGGGCAAAAGATTTTTGATGGCTTTCTTATACACCTTCAGACAACAAGAACAGAGAACAACAAAATTAAAAAAAAAGTAACACTGACCGCATTATTATCATAATTCCTTAATGTCTTCTAAAATGTTATTTCTCAAAAAAATCCCTTCACATGACATTATTGTAGAGCCAAAGGAACTTTAATGAACAAATCGAAGGAAATTTCCATTAAGGTATTTGCCTCTCACCTCTAAAGTGGCAGTGACAATTTGATTTCCAATTGTTAAGAAGTCAAAAGGAAAGTCATTAATCCTTAGGTAAAGAGCCACCACAGTAGAGAAGATGCGGATCATGGTTTCATCGCTGAAAGAGTTGATGGAGCAAATGTTGAAGTGCCGCAGGAAGCGAGGGGTGACAGGATTCCTCCCACCGCCGGGAGGGCCCATTGCTGCCACCAACTGTGTGTCAACAAGGGTGATTTTAGAGGTGTCCTTAAAATCATACCTTCAAAATAAAAGGCCATGTGACATTTAGATATGGATGTAACACATTTGTTATACCTTAGATGCAGCTGTATGACACTCTCTGCATGCATTAAAAAGTATTCAAAAATATTAAAAAAACATAGTAGGCATTACATAATATAACATATATTACTATATATTTTATATTTTAAAATCAAACAATCCCTCCTCCCCAAAAAACAACCAGTCCTTTAACTGTGTACCAGTTAATCTTAACATACCATTTTCTGGCCCCAAAAAAAAAGATTATTTGTTTAAATTCCATTCCATAAAACCTGATATGAAATTTTGACACGAGTATTAAAACTGTAACATGTCAAGATATATTATCTCTATTCAAAAGCAATAGATATTTGAGCAGTGCCTGGAATCACAAGAGTAGCTGTATTTGAGAAGTGCCTGGAATTGTGGAATGATCCAGACTCAGGAAAACACCTGCTCCAATCTTCCAATTTAAGCAAAGCCAAAAACCTCAAAAGCAGGGAAGATCTTCAACTTATTTTATTTCATGCCTATTATCCAATCTGATTTCACTGTGAATCTTAAAAAAATATTTTGAGATCTTGTTAAAAAAATTTTTAGTGACTAATAGAATAATGAATAATAGGGAAAGCTAAGAAATAAAATTGGAAGTTTTATATAACTGGATAAATATAGATGTGTACAGAAAGCTGCCAACTCACTCTAATGAGGAAGAGAAAGAAAAAGAAATTGCACTGGAAAAGAAAATTAAAATAATAAAGACATAAATTATTAATTTCATTTAATGTATACTACCTCTGTTTAAATTCAGCAATAGAACATTCTAAAAAACTCAAAACAAATTTCCTAAACTGAGAAGTCCTTAGAGAGTAATATACAAGTTGCTTCAAGTTTAAAAAATGGATTTTTATATAAACTAAATCTACCTTACCATTTACATACCACTTCAAAAAAGTTTTGAAAATAAAATTCTCAGGAATAAATAAGTATAACAGCAAATACAGCAACAAAAAAAATTCAGTTGTGTTTCAAATAATTACCAAAATCCATGGTCAAAGAACTGTCTTAAAAGTTCTATAGGAGGCTGTGCCCCATACTTCTCCAAAGCAGGCATATTCATATCATCTACAAAAATAATGCACTTTTTTCCCACTGGAGGGCCAAAGACTCCTTTGCGCCTCTTGTCCAGCCTGGCCATAATAATGTTCTGCAATGCAAACAGGATCATTCAGAACACAGATTAAATATTCACATCCACAATCTCCTTGAGACATAAACTATCTGTTCTACTAACCTGGGTCTGATTGGCACTGGTTCGAGCCGAAAAATTAATGAAGAAGGGGAAGTAGCGCTCCTTTTCCAAGTTATTCATTAACTTGTCCTTGACATACACAGATTTCCCAGTTCCTGTTGGTCCCACTAGAAGCAGTGGTCTTCACAAAGAGAAAAATAAAGCACACAGACTGCAGAAACCTAACTCTGTAAACTAAATGCAGCTGGAAGTCCAAGGTTTTACTAGCTTGCCCTCCTTTTTCTACCTCTAAAAACATTAGTTGCCTAAAGAAGAAACCAAATTCTAACGCATTCATTAAACCCTCTCATAATTTTAGTTTGCTTCACCACCAAGAAACTGGGAGGAGAAATAAACATTTCTCATTCCCTCATTCTACTGGTGTTGGAGTATGTGAACACATAGGACTTAAAGCTCTTGTGATAGCTCTTGCATTGATTCAAACTTCATAAAGCTTTCAGCCTTGGAACCTGAGGCTGGTTTTTATTTCATTCTCTTATATGATCTGATCATGGCTTATGTAACTGATTTTGATATGATTAATCAAAGAAAATAAATTAAAATATGTATTTAATTGCCAAAGTAGAAAGAGGATGCAAAAACTTTTTGGGCTGTCCTAACATCATCATCAGAATGAGAATACAAAAGTTAGACTACAGTAAAGTTTCACAAAAAAAAATAAAACCAGACTTCTGGGCAAATATTTTTGTTTGTAGTAAATGTCTGTTTTAAAATAGCCAAAGAAACTGAGGGTTTGATACAAACAATGAACTCAAAGGAAAGAACAAGAGATATTTCTACCTATGATCAAATTTCACTTTAGAAATTTGTAGTGAAGCAACTTACTTTCCATGGGTAATGAACAGGTCTAGCAAATAGGTATAGCGAACTGTATCCATGGTTGGGACTATAATATCTTGAATCTTGAGATTTTTATCATTGTAACTAATTTGTTCAATAAAGTCATTCCAGTGAGCCCAACCTACTTTGACTTTGAGCTAGGAAGAAGCACAGATGTAGAACAGACTAGCGTTATACATATGAAGGGTTTTCTCTACTATGTCACTTTTGAAAAATCAGATTAATGGACTTCAGAAAATTAATGAATATTTGATGATTCAAAAGTTCATACATTTAGTTTGCTTCACCTCACTAATAATGTATTAAAGTACATACCTAAACTTAGACTTCTTTCTTTAAAATTTTATTCAGTGAAAACAAACAAAAAAACCCACAACAAAAAACTAAGAGAAGAACATTTATAATAGACACAATAAACAAAAATTGTAACATAAGCAAACTGCCTATGGGCTTAATATTCTGCTTTCCTTCTGAACAGTTCACATTCCTTCTACACAAAAGCAGTTTTGAATCTGCCAACTAAGCTTGAGTGACAGAAGAACTATACTATGGCAGTATTACAAATATAACTGAAATGTATATCTCGGTATTTCATTGAAAAATGGTCAGTACACTGGTATTTGAAAAAGAAATTGAAAATGTATTGTAGGATTTAATCCAACCAACATTCTACAACATCCAACAGGCTTCATAAAGTTAAAATACCCACCTGGATGTATTTTCCTTCTATTATGACTACAAGAATCTATTTAGTGGATGCAGAAGCCAATCCTACCTCATACACGTAGTCATAGACCAAGCCTTTCTCTTCCAAAGGACACTCCCACTTTCCCAAACTCTCTGGTACAGGATTTGTTTTAGATTTTCCAGACAAAGTTTCTCTCAAGAAATTATCAAATATTGCCCTGCTGTCACCATCACAAGTCCCACCAATGGACCAGATTGTGGCAAAAGCAAAACAACCCTGCAAGTGCAAAAAAATCAGCAACTGTCTCATAAATCGACATATTATACAAACCTTGTACAGTCTGATTAACAAACATAATTCCGAAAAATATTGTTAAGCAGAGAAATGTTAGAAATTGCCCTTCAATAGCCCTGGCCTAAAGAGATTTAGAAATTTGGCTACAGATAGAGCACACAAAAAAGTCTTGCTCAAGGACAGAAAGAGAAAGAGATAACAAAAATTAAAGGCCACTGACTACAGTAGTATGTCACAGGACAAAGTCTGAGAAAAGTTCTAATGACAAACCAGGATCTAGGAATTTTCTAATTCAATTTTAAATAACTACTTTCATATTCTATTTTCTTCAGTTTTTCATAAGAAAAATCATATAAGATCAGACAGAAGATCCAACTAATATAACTGTCAGAAAACCTTCTCCCAAGAAAATGTTGCCCAAACAAACAAGCCAATCAGTGTTGCATGAATATTTATTTCCTTTAAGAGAAAGAAGACACTTTGCTTCAGCTAACTTCTTGGTTACTTAAAAAGTATATTTAATAAAAACACTATTCCAATTAATTGGAAAAATAGGAAAATTTTTTAATCATATTTGTCACTTGTAAGACTTCCATCTCGTCTGGGCACCTCCAGAGTGTGAGGAGAAAGAGCAAGGAAGTAATAAAATTGTTTCACATGTCTCTTCTTCACAAATTAAAGTTATTTTGATTAGTAAAATTGTTTTGAAAACCTGCATATATAGAAACAAATAAACATTTCACTACATGTTAAAAAACCAACCATAATCCAGGCACGGATGCTTTTGTTGGTGGGATCTTCTTGCACAGCTGGACAAATTAACATTTCAAAAATCCGTGTGAGAGCTACTACAACATTGATATCACTTGTAGGTACCAGTTCCTAAGAGATTCAAAAAGTTGGATGTCATACTTTAAATCCTCAGCTAATATATCTTTTGGAGATAAATTAATTAGATCCCTAGCTAATTCTGAACACATTTTAGAAGGCAAGGTGTACACTGACCTTTACCCAAAATATCATTTGCCCCCCTCAATCATTTAAATGTCAAGATCCTTAGCTTGTTAACCGAGTTAATGGCTACCATCTGACCACTACAATTATAAATTTTAAAACGAACCAAAACCCACAGAAGTAACTACAGCAAAACATGAGCAAAATTCTAAGCACTGTCACACCGAGCTTGCAAGGAACTACAACCTTCCCCTAAAATTTAAAAAAGCACTTCCTTATACAATGTGACATCTTTAAAGAAAAAAAATGTACAAAATTCTCTTGGGAATACTTTTTAATCAGTGTTTTAAATACAAACTGTACTTTCAAAAATAAGAAGATGAAAACTATTATCAAGTTTCAAGTCTTAGCTGACATTCTCATTTTAACTTTCCAAATTGGTCCCAAGAGGTGCATATTCATTCCAACTGTGCTTGTCATAAGAGAACAGTCACTTCCTACCAAGGGTAACAGTATGGAAATGGCTACTGACTACTGCAGGAAAAAACATCAAATAATACCTTGCACTGTTTCTGACGGACTCTTAATGCTGGTGGTACCAACCAATCAAAAAGTCCCTGCAGAAGAGCTTGATGTTCCTCTGAGTTCAGAGGTTCAGGCAGTTTATGAAGCCAAGAGGTAACAAGTGGCCTCCAGCCCAGCTGAGAAGGCTCCAAATAAATCATGCCACAACGACTGACCGTAGCAGGCTAAGGAAAAATGTTAAACTCATGTTATTGTGCATTTAATATGCTGAATTTTGTTTCATATTTTCATTAAATACAAAACTTACTGATGCCTGTGAAAGATCCATCGTCTCAAAAATAAGAGTCATTTGAGGGGACATTTGGATGACTTCCCCACTCATCAAACAAAGCTTGAAAGATAAAAAGTAACATGCAAGATGAGAAAAAAATATTTGTTGTAAATTACACTTCCTATCTCAGAAGAGCTTTGTATGAAAATTGGCAAAACCAAGTAAAATCAAAGGTAAGGTCACTAGATAAAATGTTGAACCACTTGTAGCAATACATTTTTATCAAGTTTTAGCTAAATTCTTCACTTAAACCATGGTACTCCATAGTAACCTACCAGTAGGTTCATCACAATCAATCTTGCAAATAACAGGATAAAGAAAAGAAGAAAGGACAAAAGATATCTGCAGCTATTGTTGCTAATACTGAAGCATTCCAGCTGGAGAAACTCTACCCTCTCGTACTAAAGAGTCCAGCTTGAATATTTTGACACATTACCATCCAGAACTTAAAAGCTCAAATGTTGTCTCTCACTTTATATTTACTTTGAGATTCCTAGGGCCCATTTGCAAAACTGGTGTTACAATTTCGACTGCAGAAGCCATTATTTTGAAAACGCAAACCTTTGTGTCTTGGGGTTATCTTGAAATAAAAGTGTCTAAGTTTGTGCAGGTTTAGAAATTATGGAGTTTGTAATATACAATTAATTGTAATTTCTGATGTTTAAATTTCAATTATTTATGTTAGAAAATTACATTATGACATCAGGAAATACTATAGAATTCATGTCTTTCAGCAATGAGTTGATTTTGTGATTATGATTCCAATAAAGTAAAACAAAACAAACAAAAAAACCCCAACAAAAAAAAAACACTAAAAAAACCAAACTTACGACTTGTCACCAATGCCATCTTGTACTTGCTGTTTTCAAAAGTCAGGCACTGCAGTTTGTAGTAGTGGTTTTACATGTAGAAGAATATTTGCAGAATGTCACATCATTTTATTTAGGCATTTATTTCACTGACTGATACCTTTTTGTTGTCATCCAGAACCGTGTTCATGCTTTCTATCCACAGCGTATCGATGGGGCCATCGAAGATGACCCATCTGCGCTCCGGGCTCTCGGACAACGCGAATTCCCTGAAGGTTGTAGCGACGACCCCATCTGTCCACTGACAGGGGGGACGTGGGAATGGGGAGTGAGACAAAGAACACAGAGTACAACCTGAACTGCCAGTAACAGGAACCCTTCTCTTTGCTTTCCACTATCCCTCACTTTTAATTATTCTCCTCTTATGCTGCCAAGAGCAGCATGTTACTTTGGAGTTTCACCGAGGGTCTTAAAACATCAGCAAATTTTAAAATAGATTCTTTTTCCACTTGAAAAAAATATTGTAACAAAAAAGACCAGGAATTCATTTTACTGAATATTCTGCTCTGTCTTGCATCTGTTTCTCTCCAGAGTCACTCTAAGTTTCACTGTTGCACATTTACTACTTCATATCCTTCCTTCTCCAAATCTAAGTTTCACACTTGGGAACTCACAAGTTTATAGTTTTCTAAATAGTTTTTGCACTACTTTGATTATACTGGTTAAGAACAGACAGAAAAATTAATTATGTTTGATGTGATTTCCTAGCATGGATGCAACTATAAGAGGACAATGACCTTCAAAATGGTACTGTTTTTTTCTGCATATTTAAACCTATATAATTGCATACACGCATGGTACTGCATTTTTTATATCTTAATTAAAAACAGGCCATAAAAGCATTTGTTAAAGCAAAATTTACAATTGTGTTCTCATCTGTGTTTTAAATTATAAAATTATTAATTCAACAGTTTACTATCCATAATAACAGAAACATAACATACATGAAACATTATTTTTTAAACATACGTTACCTCATGGGATATCAGATCAAACTGCCCAAAAAGCTGGCCCATAGTGATTGCTTTTGGATTCACAGTTCTATAAATGACTTTTTCTTCTTCACCATAACCCCGCTCTTTCATAAGAGACAGCGTATCTGCCAGCACATGTAGAACTTTGGTCTTCCCAGAAAATGATTCCCCCACCAGCATGAAACTGTTAGATGGAAAAAAAATCCTGCTATTAATACATTTGTCCTGCAGTTTAGACTTTTACAAATCACATGAAGGCCAACAGTATCAAACATATTTTTAAAGCTAATTTTCAAAAAGTGAAGCAAGTAAATTTTCTTTGTATATACAAAACATCTTTTCCACCAAACCAGTTTATTTGCACATGCAAATTTGATTGCATGATGTCTTATGGAGAAGATTAATTAATGAGTTGAATTGTTGCCTGGTTCTCTCAGCTTTCTGATGTTTTACTAGATGTTGCTCTAGGACATGAGAGAGAACACATGTACACAAGAGATTTCAGAAGGGCTAAAAGAGGCCTATGTTTATTAACTTCCAAATTTATAGATTTCTTAACCAGGACAAGGATTGGGTGAACAAGGTCACTTCCTCTACAAACACACTGACTGCAAGAGATGCCCATCAGGGCACAGTCACTGTGCAGGTATGTAAACATTCTTACAGTTAGAAAAACATAGCTTATTGTTTACATGAAAGACTGTGAGAACTCTGACTCCAAAAGTAAAACATCAGAAAGCTGAGAGAACTAGGCAACACTGAATATTAACCATCACAAGGCTAATGTTATATTTTACATATTTTCTCCACACAGTTGCTATTCTGCAGTAAAAGCTAGGAATAAAATGGCACAGATCTGACAGCCAGTATTTTAATACAAATAAGCTTTTACAGTCCTAAGTTTTCACCATACTGGTATCACCACCTAAAATCATTATACATGTGAGAGTACATCTGATATCAGGAAGAGTACAATTCCCCAGACATACATCCACAAGAATTTTGGGACAGGCAAAAGCAGTATCAGTAATCAATTGCTGCAATACAAAGAGGAGAATTTTGCCACCCTCAAAACCTTCTATAACTTCATATAAATAACTGCTACAGTATAAGTCAGAATTACAACAGACAGTGCAGTGATGAGAATCTTACCCGTGTCTAACAATCATCATTTCATATGTCTGTATCATTTTCTGCATAAAAGTTTCTACAGGTTGGACATTATGTCGAGTGCAACATTCATTGGCACATTCCAGAAAATCCTAAAATCAAAACAAATCATAATCTTATTCTTGCTACAATTTAAATTACTGTCCTGCACTACAGTAGAAGAGTTTATGCTCATCAGTAAGGGTTTCAAATTAATTAATAAGTGAAATATTATTAGTCAGAATACAGTAAACTTCCTGTGGGGAAAAAAACCCACTTCTGTACCTCATGTGCTAGAACAGGATTTAACTACAATTTTTATCTCGAGTAGAAGGCATATCGCCCTCAGGAAACCAGCAGTGTGCTTTGGAACCATACACTTTTATCAAGATTGTAGTATTTACTTAGAACTTAAAAGTTATTCCAATTTGTTCATCCAACATACTCATCCTTCTTTCCAGCCATCCTCCTACAAAGGATGTTTTAAGTGTTGCTATAAATAAAATACAAGCACAAAGCTTAATCTCATTTAATTATTTCAAAAAATGAAGAAAGAAATTAGAAAGTCTAAAATTTGGCAAATGTGCAGGTCAGTTCCCAATCTGTAAGGCACAACTCTTCGGAATGTAAGAGAACTTAGAAGTAGATTATATTCAGCACAGATAATAGAATTCCCTTTGCTACAAAGTTTCATTGCAAGCATTCAGCAATTATCCTCATCTTGAAATACCTCACTGCATTAATTGCACTTGATTAAAAAGCAAATCACCACAAAACAATCAACAATGATCATGACCAAGGGAAAATTACAAGACTACTTACATTGTAGTCTGCCTCAGGAAGCTTGATTCCAGGAAATAAATCACTAGTTATACCCATGAACAGAGGTATATCATGTGACAAAAATTTGGGCTCATTCACATCTTTAATTGATCTAAGAAGCTAAAAGAAACAAATATGCATTTTACTGTTCTTATTAAGAGACAAAGCATGAGGTGTTCAGTGACTAAAATAATCTAGTATGTAACAAAGCTGAATTCATTAAATGGGGCCTTTGATAAGAAATTAAGCCCAACTGTGTAATCCCCAGCACAGCCCTGGAAATTGCAGCATGTATTTTACTATTTTCATTTCACAAACTACAAAACACAGATCAGTGATGTGACAAGATGTGCTGGAACTGCCTTCAGAACTCATAATGGCATGCATCTATGAAATTGCTTAAACAATTATTCCCTCGGAACTCACCAATATATCTTCATCTTCTGTAGGAAATTTTAACTTCAGATTCCCTGCGGCCACAAGCACAGCTTTGACTGCCCGCATGCCATAGTCATAGTGATACTGAGAGGAAAGCTGTTCTGAGCACAGCCTGTAGGTCATGACTATCTTCACTGACAGGGACTTAGCATTCAAAAATCCGTATGAATAGAGGGAAATTTCTGCTATCAGAGCATAGTTGGGAACCATCATGGCTACTGTTCGGAAAAGAACCTGAAATACATACCCAAAGAAATATCTTTTAATACGTAATTTAGGAATGCAAAGTAATTCAGAACTTTTACAGGTGATGGATCAGTATTCATCCCACCATGAAACAGAATTATCAATACTTGGAGCTTATGACTCCCTAGGAAGTTAACCTAAGTGAGCTACCATCAATATCCATCTCAATGTACTATGCAGTGCAGAAAAGATATTGTCCCTCCCAGCTCTCTTCTGTCAGCAGTGTCTCCAGAATGGAAAAATGCAATTTGCCCCTTGCACAGATCCATTCAGCAGTAAGGAAGGAAAATGGCAGGTGAGAGAATGCACTTCCTTTCCTTAAACAATCTGCAGTTGGTGTGCTCCTCATGTTGCACTATCTCTGCTTTCAGTTAGCAAAGCCTCCTCATGGAAACGGCTCATCTGGTCAAAACAATCATCTCAAAGGTTACTGACACATCTATTTTATTATTTTACCTTCAGATTATCTGGAAGTTCAGAACGTCCTGCATAACCTGGATTCATAGTAATTGCTATGAAACAGTTGGGGTTAAGCTTCAACTCAGTTCCTTCAAAATTAAATGTTTCTAGCTTTATCTGTATGGCTCTCTGGATGCAAAGGATCTGCTGTGCCACTACAGACAGCACTTCCAGTTCAATGCGATTAAATTCATCAAAACATGCCCAAGCACCTGATGAAGCCAAACCTTTGAAAAACTGCAAATGAAGAAAGAAACCAATCATATTGCTAGCAGAACCTTAGAAGATTCAAAAGAAATTAAGACTGTCATGTTGGAAGTTTAATTAGATTTTAAAAATACAATTATGATAATAATGCTTTAACCTGTTTAGATCATAGATCAGTGATGTACTGAAGAACAAAGTTTTTTCTTGGTTCTAAAGCAAGCTAAATCAGAAGCTCCCAATCCCATGAACTCTTGTTTCTTTCATGTTTTAATTAGCAAATTAATAAGCTTCCATAAAGCACAGAAAATGAAACATGTAGAGAACAGCATACAACATTCAAGGGTAGTAGAGCACAGGTGCCATATTAATTTGTTTCTGCAAAGTAAGGACCCTAAAATTTTCATGGCTAAAAATAAAATACAACATACATTTATTTTCTATTTACCTTTCCCATTGCCAGGTAATCAAGGCCATCAGAGCAGTTAAAGACAACACACTGCACAGCAAGAGCTTTAGCCAAATCTTTGGTGGTCTCTGTTTTACCTGTTCCTGCTGGACCCTCTGGGGCACCACCGAGGTTTAAATAAAAGGCTCCAATCTAAAGTACAGAAATAGTTTATGGAAATTACTTGTAATTCATTCATATGAAATTATTCTGAATGCAAATGGTAAAATTAAATTGCACCTGATAGTTTCATACACTCATTTTATATAACATAAAAGGTACAGTTTTACTAATTAAAAAGAATCTGAAATATACTTACAGCTGGGAAAAAATATACAAGAGAATTTAATTTTTACCCTATCAGAGAGTTTAGTTTTATTATCATCATGACCATGGTTACTCAAACTTTATTGTACCCAATTTTTCAGATCTTGTTTAGATACACCTTTCAAGTTATATTTGTTGCAGTTACTTGTTGCTACTCTTTTCTCTGTTTGCCCTTTAATATACTTTTTTCCTCTTTTCTTTTCTTCCCATCCCATCCCCCTTTATTGTATGTGCATTCCATTGACCATTCCATATTTTCTCCTATACCTCCAACTGAAGTAGGAGGAAATCTGGCAGAAAACAAAAAATTTGCAGACTTTAAAGAAACAGTCCAGTCTGCAGGCTTTAAACAAACAGTTATAGGGCCACATCTACACTGACTGACAAATTCTGGGAATACTTTACTAAGACTTTAGTGGGCAAAGAACAAGACTTCCATTTGCCAGAATGCCAGGCTTCCACCTGCTGTGCTCTGATTCAAGGTTTGTGAGCCTAAAACCAAAACAGACTAGCAGCTGCATCACCCCCTCACATCAATGGACCTTCATGTTTTGACAAACAGACACCAAGCATCAGCTACAGCCACACCATGGATGCCTTGCAAAACTTGAAACCATACTCCAGCAAAGAGACTGCAGTAAATGATAATGAGCAAAGCTGTATCTGAGATGACTTTGGTAACTTTCAGTTGTCAGGTTAGCTGAGGTTAAATCAGTACAATAATAAACTCCTCTGCCAAGAGCAAGGATACTAAAAGGTTGCCAAACTTATACTACTCTTAGGAACAGTGTGATCACAAGTGAATCTTTGTCCACTTAACGTAGTAGCCACAGAACACCAGAAAAGCACTGTGGGTTCTCACAGTCTGTGCAGCAACCAAATATTGCCTGTTATTCCTGCGTGTTTAAAAAAAGCACAGCCACAACAGAACAACTCACTAATGTTTCAGTCAGGTTGGTGGGCTGTCAAGATTTGTTGTTATGAGTGATTTTCATGTTTAGCATTCTGTAAAAATTACAAACCTCATTCTAGCAGAAACAGCAGAGTCTGACAATAACCATAAGCCCTAAAAGGGCAGCTGCACTGAACAGTGTAAGCAATAGTACAGCACAGTAAATACAATTTGCAGTAGCCCAGGAGGAAGCTCATACCAGGGTGCGGTAACACCTATCTGTGAGAGGAGTGATCACCAGGCGTGGGGAGTTTCCAAGGTACTCATAGGCGTATTTCACATTGCAGTTAATGATGCACACACGAACGTTCTCATTCTGCCAATAATAGCGCAGCTGGGCAAGCCACTGAAAGTCTGTTTCACTCTGCACACCTGGCAAACACAGAGTTGACAGCAATCATAAAAGATGTTGCAGATAACCAGATTTTCTATTATGGTTATATTTAAAACAGCTTTGAAATTATTAATGTTGATGCTTATGTCCAAATACTCACAAACCCATCTTAGTACTGTACTGTTTAAGGCAGTAAAATCTGATTGGTTAACGATTTTTCATTAACTATGTGTTAATAAAAATGTTTTAAAATGTAATTACCGCTTTCAATCATTTCCTTGATGACATCTCTAGCATGAACATCAATAGTAACCAAGGCACCCAGTGTAGTCCTTGTTTGCTTTGACAGTTTTCCTCTCACCAGCTCTACAATATCATTAAGTTGAAGCTGAAGTGTATCATAATAACCCTTTAAGCCCTAGGAGACAAAAGGTTATATCACAGTTTCAAGTGTTTCAGACTTCTTCATGTTGACTAAATAGGTTAACAGAGGTTGCTTATTAAGCTACTCTTTTATACTGTCATAGTTTTGCCTCAACTTCTCTCTTATCCACAGTTATGCATTTATGTTGCAAAGCTACGTTTTAAACTATGATTGCTCTAAATAAGAATATTCAAGTACTTGAGTGAAAGTTATAAATCACTATACATAAATTTATGTGTGTCAAACACACATGCTCATAATTTTTCAAATTTTCTTTTGACTGTAAAAAACTGTTTGATTAAACAAAAATACATCAGCTGAAATGAAACACTAAGAAAGATTGTTTTAAAATTATGCATTACACAGTACCTTGGGTCCATCGCGAAGAACTTCATGTACCTCACTTGTCCAGTACATTTGAGACACACACAACACCACTTGGCCAGGCCACTCCAGAACCCAGAGCTTTCTCTCAGTCTCTAGATATGCCTGAAAGAGTTAAATACATTATAAAAATGTATTTAACATTATAAAAAGTGTCTGGGTATGTATATCACAATTTAATATAGAAGCTTATAATGTAATCCTATTAATATTCTTTGCTAAGAGAATACTATTTTCCTACTTGCAATGTCCAAATGGAGCTTTAAATGCTCTTTTCCCCTTAGGTTTACCCTTTTTTACCCAATAATTTTAAATATTCTTAGAATTATCTTTCTGTATTACAGAAATATTCACAACTTGTTAACTTCATACAAAGAAACATATTCTGTCTAATGATTTTCTTTTAGGAGGAAGTGAGCATATTACAAGTGTCATATTTCTAATTCATAAGAAACCTGAACTATTACATCAGGTCATATATCCTGTAAAATACTCTTGCTGTGAAACTTTTAGAAGAATTTATATCCAGTGTTAAAGGAAAATAACTTGCTTCTTATTCAAACTAAACTCTCATGTATACTGGCCTATAAATACAAGTCATGTTAACTTGGTCCTGGCCCCATAACTTAATCAACTCCTGTGTTGAGGAAGAATTTTAGAAAGCCAAGAGGCAGCCATAAGACAAAGATAGGTGCTACAGTTCTTAAATTATCACAAACCCCTTACCATTCTTGATCTGGCAATTACATCTCGTATAGTCTTCAGCATAATATCTTCTACTTGAATTAACCACTTCTCCACTGCACCTCGAGCTTCAGAAGTAGAAATATTTGAAATCAGCTGTACATGCTCGCCTTCGGAACTACACATTCCTTTAATATCCAAATTGCAAAGGAAATCCAGCTTAGCAATGCCTTCAAAACACTTCTTCAAGTGAGGCTGAACTCTAAGAGGATCCTTAGTCTCCGACAGGATCTCCAACATTTCATCATTAGACAAGAAAAAGAAGCTAAAAAATTAGAAAAAAAAAAAGGAAATACAACTGCATTATCAAGCTATTTTTAAGACTGATCTTATTCACAACAAAAAAAAACATTCAGAATCTGTAGGTTTTAAATAACCAAAGCTCATCATACCGGGGAAAGAAGAGACGTTTTTTCTCAAGGTAAGCATTAAGCCCTTTCATGATTTTGTCAAGAAGCTCGTTACAAGTCTGAAGCTTCTCTGTTAATCCTGGCAAGGAAGTAGCAACAAGAACCTGTACAACAAACACGTGCAAACTGTCAGCTATACATGAGATATTTCAAACAGTAAAAGTTAATCAAATAAGGAACAACATAACTTTGTTTCTAGAAAGCCTAGGGAACAGAAATTGTAGTTCACTGTATATATTCTGAAAACTATGCATCCCCTCCTCAAAAAAAAGGCAATGGAAGCTACTGTTTCCCGTTAGTAACAGCTATTTCCCTTACCTTTGGGTCTTCAGCACAAAACTGCATAATCTCTCTCCACAGCCTATCCACAGTCTGAAACTGCCGCCCCTCTTCTGGCATCTGTTGCATAATATCCTCAGAAGAAAAGATGGGTTCCAAATACAGCCACTGTGCCTGCACTTTCAGCCAGTTATCAGTGTTCTCCTGAATTTCAATTAAGCGTCTTTCCCATTCCTTAATAAATGTTTAAAGAATAGTTAACTTGACATTTCCAAGCAAATAATGTTAGAGACGACAAATCCAGGAAAGGTAGACATTGTCCTATTCTAGCTCCCAAAGAGAAAAAAAAAGTCTACCAATAAACAAAATGAAAGAAAAATATTTAGGAGTATTTAAGTTCTTCCACATGTACAGATGGCCAAAGGAACTCAGGAATTTCTACTTACTTGGAAATTAATTTTCAAAAATGCACTTATCACTTTACTGCTATGAATTTCCAACAACCTAATTTAAGCAATAGCCAGGAGGCTACCAGTGATAAATTCTGTTTCATTTCCCCACAGCAATGGCTCTTGTAGCTGAATGGCAGCAGGGACACAATACCAAAAAAGCCACCTCAGCTCATAGGACAGATCCAGCAAGTCCAGCATCCTGTTCCTTAAGTGGACAGTAGCAGATACCACTTGAGCAGGCTGGAGAGGCTGCCTGTAAAGTGTAAATACTATATATGTTCACTGAGCCTGCTTGAGCCTGAATATTTCCCACATAAGCCAACAAAGAATTATGGAAGGTAACTGCAAAGCAATTCCACCAGCTTCTCTCCTGTCAACAGCCATGGTGTGAGCACCACAAAGACTACTCTAGCCCTGAAATTCAAAATCAGGTGTGAAGTGCTGCCATCATTGCCCTGAGGTCTGATTAACAAACATTCTCCCAGCCATCAAGAAGTTTCTTTGCCCAGAGGAAAAAACTGTATTTCAAAATTTTAGTCCAAAACTCAAGAATTAATAAGTGCTCTTATTAGCAACAATAGAAATATAATTTCCAGTTATGAAGAAGCAAGGGTAATCGAAATAGTGATTTTGCAAAATATGAGAAAAAATAATCATGTTCTCTTGGTTGCACTTGAATCTGAACGGAAGAGGGAATTCCAAAACAGAAATAAGGTAAGTATGACTCACATAAACTCAAAAGATTCTTGCTGAAAAATTAATGAAAGCATTTCATTAACAACTCAAACAACAAAGTTGTAATACAATCAGTATACTATAGCACTACAGTTATCCTACAAATAAAAATGGTTGAAAAAAAGTAGTCACTGTACCCTGATTTCCTTGTCAAATGGTTTAATGAAAGGTGATCCTCTCATTGTCTGAGTTTTCATAATCTGATCATCGAGAAGAGCCTGAATATCATCCACTGAAGACAGAATATGAATACCAGTCTCACGATACACATTTGTGTTGAAGGAAATTGAATCCCAGGCTTCCATCATAGAACGCATTGCTTTCTCCAAGGAAAATTCCTATTTAAAAAGAAAATATCTTGGTCTAGTGGCTAAATTGTTTTTTTTTCAACTCACTAATTCAATATATAAGCTTATCTAGATGAATAAGTTATTTTGCTCTAGCAGCACAAATTAACTACTTGCTATTACTTTTCCTCAGCATATCCTTTTCTTGCACACAGAAAGCAGCACTCTTTGGAAATACTAATGATTTCACATGAGATCCAAATGCTTACACTCATCATTGACATATAATGGGCCAAAGTCTCACCAAATCTCTTCTGTTGCATAATGGCAAAGACAAAAAATGCCAGTAAGTCATAAAAGTATTCACTGAGAGACCTGACGTCATGTTTGTCACTACCAAATCTCTGTGCTTACCTTGCTCGCAGCTACGCTTATTGTTGTAAACTGTTCCAAGTAAGAGGATAGATTCTGCTTTAAAACTTTTCTCAGGCTACTTCCAGCATCTGGTGTTATATCATATCCTACTATATCTGACATCTGCTGCCAGTGACGTTCTCTCATGCCAGGGTTACAAAAGACAGCCACAGTGGGAATATGCTCCTAATTCAGAAAAGACATTTATAAGGTAAACACTGTCATATACATTATTTCTTAATTTTTTAATAACCTTTCATGTGCATTTAAAATTCTGCTACTGTGGCCAAAAACATGAAAATCTTTTCCAAAAAGTGCAGATGGCTCCATTCAGTTATTCATTCCATTTCTAAATAATAGTAACTATGAAGAAAAAATACAATAGACTATTAAACATAAGTGTAATTTTCCAGTGATGCTAAATTTTGCTTCTATTAACATAATAGACTCCCTTTTCAAAATTCCCATCTACATCCTTAAATGTTTTTCTGCATCCAAAAATTACTTTTCTCCTGTATGTGTTCAATCACTAACAATTCCCAAAACTACTAAAAAAATACTAAAAAATCCATTTTTATTAAAATGAATGGGACAGTAAAATCTAGAAATGGGGATTCAGAACATTCTCTCTCTCTCTCTCTGACATGGCATCATTTACATGTACTGAGCCCTGAATTTAGCATTTGTCCCTCAGCATCAGATATTAATATCTCTCCCATTTTCTTACCTTAAAATCTTTAATCTGATCCAGAACTGTAGAACACATTGTAAGAGTTGGATTACCCTTTACAGCTTTGTGTCGCAGTGCCTTTTTCTTGTCCGATGCTGCTTTCTTCTGCTTTTGTTGGAAGAGTCTTAACAGTTTGTACATCTCTCTATAAAACTCATCAATCTCAGCCTCCATGCTTTCCCCATCTAGTTCCAAAAAGGTCCCATCCATCCATCTGAGAAAAAACATAAGGTCACAAAACAGAATTACAACTGCAGCCCACAAATAATTATCACTGTTTTGCAACACATTAAAAGCAATTTAAATTAAAGCAAAGTTCTCCTTCCATATTATTGTTATTCTTTGCAAAATTCTAATGCCCAACTAAAAGTGGCTCAACACATTCTTCTGTGTATTTGTGTAATTCTCTTAATTCAGTCACATAATGAAACTGAGTAACTGCATTAATGGAGAAATATTTAAGTTGACCTCTGGACAGAGACTGACATATGACATTTAAAAATACACTAGGTCTTGTATTTTCAAACCCCCCACATTTTCAGCCATAGCACATTATAACTTCTGAAGAATGCATGAAATGATAAACTATCTCCCTTAACTTATACATAGAGTACAGTTTTGTGGTAGGATCTAGCCACCAGACAGCAATGCAACAATTTGAACCCACCATTTTGGACAGCTGCTAGGTTAAAACCAGTTTTGGTTACATACAGATGATGAGCTTTCTAGTTGAATTTCTTCCTTTTCTGGAACACAAAATGGCTCACAAAACAATTTTTCTCCTTAATACATTTCTTTCACAGAGCTTATCTTATTGCAGGCTACACCAGCATGACCAACAGAATTAGAACCTAGTCTGAGTTATGCTTCTCTGCTCTCAGGCACCTGGTGTAATTCTTGGGGCTGTCCTGTGCAGGGCCAAGACTTGGAGTCAATGATCCTTGTGGGTCCCTTCCAACTTAAGAAATCTTATGATTCTATGATTCCATGATTATATTTTAAAAATAAAAACAAATCAACATTTTTTCTAGCTGAATTAAAAATAGCAAGCCTGATATGCCTTTTATTTTACTTGATAATAAGATATGTTAACAAGAAAACAAATCCATATTCTACATCTGACATGAACGAGACCAGCATAAGCATTTTTCTCACTCTCCCTCTCATAGAATTAAGAGCAGAATTACCTTTTTTCTGTTCGTTGCCATTTCAGTATAAGATTAAAGAGTTTCTGGTATGGTTCTATCTCAGCTTTTAAGTTGTTGAGAAGTGGGAACTCACTTGGCTTCCATCCAAGCAAAGTCTCTTCTTTATTAAGACCAACTACTGTTTCATCAGTGTCCTGTATTGTTTTCTGCAATGTCCTCAGGTCAGTCACATACTGGAATCAAATAAAAATATGTTTGAGAAATAACCAAATTATGCTCTGAACAGCTATCAAAATAAGATCTCAAAATATTATAAGCTTTCATATTAAAATTTTAGAAAACAAGATTAAAAAACTAGTCTGCTTATTGATGAGTACATAAACTGTGAAGAACCCAGATGGACATTATGAAAAATAAAATTGGTTCTCATTACTGAATTCTAGAGTATCTCCAAAATGTTTGTGCTTTAAAACTCACTGTTCCAGGAAGCAGGCATACACTTTTTTATGTACCTGGCATATCATATTGGCAACTGGGATGAATTAGCTTAGGATTTCTGGTTTGTGCTTTGAAGTGTTTTGTTTTTAAAATAAAACCAAAATTTCTTACTATGCAATATCCTCCAATTAAAGCACAAGACATGCTTTGGAAATTAAAAAATCCTGCTAGAAATTCACAAAGTTTTGGAGCCAGTGGCCTGCTCTTCACCAGCATAACAATGAAGTTTTGAGGTTTGTAGGAAAAAAATATCAAATTGCTACCAAACGCTTTCTGAACTGCTATTATGATTACCTATCAGCTAATTCAACACAACTTTATAGCAAACATTTCTCTAAATAAAATGTTAATTGTCAATGAAAAACAAAAATGGGAGGAGGACAAGTGCAATTGTATGAGCTTGTTCACTGTGCAAGAGGATAATAAATGTTTCAGTTCACATTTTTTAAACTGATTACTTTTAATTATATTTTTTTTTCCATGGTCCCTGTGTATTAAACCCAGAAAACATTTCTACCAATTTTATACTATTAATCAAACCTGTTGCATGCAATCCAGTTCTGAGTATTCTTCTAATTCTATTACAGAATTATAAAGCTTGTCTAATTCAACATGCAGGTTATCACATTTCTGTGCCACTTCTTGTTCTTGTTTAGTTTTAGACTCTTCAATCAGCTACAAAAGAATTGATTTTTTTCATTACAAAAAAGCAATGCAAAGGCAGTTGTAAGTCCTTTCAATGATTGACATACACACTGACATCTAAACATTTAGTGCAAACAGACAGAAAACAAACAATGCAGATAAATTACTATCCTTACAACTATTGACATTTCTTCT
This sequence comes from Lanius collurio, assembly GCA_020086605.1. Taxonomy (NCBI): domain Eukaryota; kingdom Metazoa; phylum Chordata; class Aves; order Passeriformes; family Laniidae; genus Lanius; species Lanius collurio. The sequence continues at coordinate 5,702,994 of JACBWW010000009.1, forward strand.
CCTATGTCCCACTTAAGTGTGTGCAACCTCTATATGCTAGCATGGAACCTTCATCTCAATAATCAGAGCAGTTAGGATTGCCTTAAAGGCCTCCTTCAGGAGTCAGACAACAGAAAGGAAAACATTATAGAAAAAAAAATAGATATTCTTATCTTTGGGATTCAGTATTTTACTGCCAAAAAGGACACCTACAGTTGTTGAAAGCCAATGCTATCCCATATGTACCTGTGGATGTAAAAGGCAGAAATTCTACAACATAAGACCACCTTAAAGCACTGGGGCTGCACACTCAAGGCTTTGTTTTAAGGTACCAAAGAAAAATCAGTCAAGTGAGGGGAGACCTCCTAACACCAGCGCACCTAAATTTGTGAAGCAGACAAACAGAACTTCTCCAAAGGAGGAACTAATCCTTTTGCATTAGAATAAGAACAGACTCATATCTGAGAGTACAGAATGTAAATATACAGACTCATGAAAACTCGATGTGAAACTCTTCTTGACCTCCACCTCTAGCACAATGCAAGTCACTTGACAGCCAGGTACTGCTGAGGGACTCTCACTAAGTAGCCAGATTCACTCTGTACTACCTTTTTCATTAAAAAGGGGTAGAACAAGTATCATGGACTCTCTGCACAGAAGTGGAAAATTAATTGTACTGATTTATTTTTGGGGGATTAAAAGAATACTTCGTTTGCATGGGGATAACATACAAATAAAGTATTTTACAGACATAGCAGTCTCCCAAGCTGCATATCTTATCAGTCAGAGGCATACTTACTACCTTGAACATATGCCTTGGTATCTAAACAAAACTATGTAAAGGAGAAATCCTTAATTCTAATATTTAAAAGATACTGATTTTTAAAATGTTAATTATTAATTCTTTTAAAATTTTAGAAGAAATTATTAGATCTATGCTATGTTACTACAGAGAGGGGAGAGAACCCTTAAAAAGCTTGACTGCATCATAGGCAGAGACAAAGCATGCTAAGCAAGATGAATACAGACCGTGGGAGAAAACTGATCTACAGTCACACAGAGAAAATGAGATGTTGTGTATTTTCTGTTAATGATTGCTAGAAAACATTGTTCCCACTGGGTTTTTTTTGACAGGATAAAATACCTTTTTAACTAAATGACTTCCTGTCCAGACACTCGGTCTCATTAAGGGCCTGGCAATTATATTTTCAGTACTAGATATGTACAGTGTAGTGAATTTTCATCTACCTACTTATAACCTAGTACTGACCACAAGCATATTAGGATAATAAGACTTGCTGAAGCTTTTAAGTTACAGTGACAGTTTTAAAATTTATCCACAAAAATCCCACTTTTGTTACAAAAATCTGGAAATACATTATTCATGCATGTCTAAATTAGTATGTTTCATGTTATATGTGTATATACATTTTGCCTGCTGAGGAAATAAATGTCTCAAGTAAAGTGTGAAGTCTAACAAGCCAAAATATACCACAAACTAAGAAAATGCTCTTACAATATCATGCTCTTTAAAAATGAGGTTAATCTTCTTTGGCCATAATATAGCTGTTGAACTTAGTTCAATGTCTTCAGGAGCAAATGGAAAAACATCTATCAAGTAACTCATTTGCCGACAGCACTCCTACAAAAAGAGATTTCACAAAACTTTAGGTATCATAGGTCTGTTTAAAATATGGGGTAGGACAGTATTATCCACAAAAATAAAATAGAACTCTACATTTCATGAACTTTTCAGAATTCAGAGCTACTTCAGCCAATAGAATATTAACATTCAAAATATATGAGTAATATTTTTCAAATCTTTGCCCTGCTCATGAGCTTGTTTCTCTAAATATGATTCCTGTGGTCTGTAAATCTATATGCAGAAATACTAACGTTGTTAAAAATATTCAAAATATAATTTCTCCAGATATAAAAAGAACGTGTTATATTTATAGACCTATTGCAATAACAGAAAATCTGATACATATTCACACACACACACAAACTACTCCTAATGTAATATCACCTGTATTCTGCTCAAAGAGTGAACTGTTTCTCATGTGTTCAAAATCTGTTGACTGTTTTTACACATAAAGTGTTCTATATACTTGTCTGTTACATTTTCACAAATAGATTTTTAAGCAGCACTGAAGTAAGATACAAAAAATAAACTGAGTGATTTATTAACAGCTGCATTTCCTCATGGACATGCAGAACACATGGGAATGGGAACAAAAAGCAAAGGCATATGGCAAAGAACAAGCTGGACTTCCCACTTCTGTCTGAAGTTACACTGAGTTTATTCACACAGGTAGACAAAAGTCTGCACTCCAGAATGAATATTTGTATAGGCCAGCATATCTAATAAAAGATCAAGAATTAAAGAATAGTCATTTACCTTGCTCCTTTCTGCCAGGTCCCGAATATCCTTGGTTTTGACCCTCTTTATGTAATTCATTATTTCTACCATTTCTTCTGTTGACTCAGGAACTTCTAATGCCCGTTCCTTAATGGTTTCAAATTCACTGCATATCCTTAGTTTTATTTTACATAAAACATCAACATTTTAAGACTTCAGTTTGACTGACTTCAAGCTCAGCTTTAATGTAGTTAAAAACTCAAATTACTTCTTTAAGTATTATCCCCAAAAAATTCCATTACTTATGAAACTAGAAAGGGAATATGATCAAGTCAGTCTAGACAAATACTGATTTCTGACTTGCAATAATTTCTTTGTTTGGATTTTGGGGTATTCTTCTGAAATAAATGCTTTGGTTACCTGTTGTTAGTGAAAGAACTTCAGAAAAGTATTATTAGTGTACACACAAATACTGTTCTAGTAAATATTTTCTCACTTTGGTAATGTGGAATCTGTATAACTTGGCCACAATTGTTCATTTTAACTAAAAAATGTAGTAAGAGTTTTCTCATGACTTAATCCATACCTACAAATTAACCTCCTGTTTAACTAAATTGATATCCTAGGATAAGTTCACTCGTGGAAGATGAAGGGAAGGTGGTGGATATAATTTTTCTCAGTTTTAATAAGGCTGTTGATACTGTCCTTCACAGAATCCTTCTAGACAAGTTGTCTAGATGTGGGATGAGTGGGTTCATGGTGTGCTGGGTGAAGAACTGGTGAAGTGCAGAGTTCAAAGGGTTGTAGCAAATGGCTGGTGACTGTTACCAGCAGTGTTCCTCAGGATTCACTTCTGGGCCAGTTCTGCTTAATGTGTTTAACAATGATTTGGATGCAGGAGTTGAATGCATCATTGGCAAGTTTGCTCATCCTACAACTGGGAGGTGCTGCTGACTCTCTTGAAGGATGGGACACCTTGCAGAATGAAACATTTCACTATGATTAAGGGGATGGAATGAAATGAGTTGAAATGCCAGATTGTGCACCCAGGATGGAGTAACACCTGGCACAAACACAGATGGGGAGGAATGGCTTGAGAGCAGCCCAGCTGAGGTACCCATTAGGTAACAAGAGAGTCTAACCAGCTTTTCCTTTGACAGTGCAGAAATACTGTAATTCACACTTAAAAATCCAGAACAGTAATGAAATTCTTTGGTCTTAGTTCTTTGATCTTTTAGCTCCTCCATTATCCAAGTCTATACTAATATGTTCTCCTACCTTTTAACAGCAGAAAAAATACAACAGCTGGAGCAAACTGCATTAGATCATTATAGTTAGCCAAGAACCTTCAGTAAACAGAAGTATGGTATACCTGCATTTCTTCTACATGTTTCTACTATGCATTTAACACATAAAGCATTCACAAGCAGAAAAATTCTACTTACCTTTCATTTTCCTCTCTGTAATCTGTAAATATTTTGTCCATTAGCATTTTTGCAAAATTGTTTACACAATTAGCCAAAGCTTGCTTTAAATCCTCACAATTCAAACAGATCATAGGGAAATAAATCACCTGTGGCAAACTCATGATTTCCTTCTTGAGGGTGAAGAATTCATCTATGAACTTCAGAAAAACATTAGACTTTACACTTCAGAGCTGTTGTTTAAATACTTAGCTACACGAGTAAGTATTAGACATTGAAGAAAAGAAGTAATATTTCTTCTATTTACCACACATGTTTAGGGGAAAAATGAGTTATGTTGTAGGTAGTCCATATAATTTTTAGCTAAAATCTAAGTACCTGTTATCCTCTGCTACCTTTTTATTATTGCTGTATGTATAGTAAAAATTATTTATAAAGTGTAGAATTAAAACTTACAGTAGTGTATTCATCAAAGCTGGGTTTTTCTGCTATAAATCTGTTTATACGTTCCTCTGCAGTTCCATCTACAAGCCAGCCATAACTTTCAACTACAATTCAATTACAACAATTCATTACAATATGTCATACAGCAAATACTCATAACAAAGAGGTAACACAGCTATTTACACACTCTTCCATCACTTACCATAGCCTTTAAAATGTTCCTTCGGGCCTTCTAAGTTGTCTCTGATAGATTTTTTCAGAGTGGATTTGGCCCATTGTGCAGTGTGAGCAGGAAGCTCAGCATCCACAGTTGCAGTGCCTCCTGTTAGCCAAGCACGCACCGTTTGGACATTCTAAGAAAAGTGCAAGAGTTGATTGTTTAAATTTTAAAAAGCAGTGCAAGGATACATATACTTTAAAAGTAAGTTGCAATCTGCAGAAGACATGATCACAAAATGAGACCCTAACCATGACCAAGTTCAGGTGCTTCATACACATGCAGAATTACTTTTCCTGAAGCAAAAAGTTGAACAGAAATTATGTTAAAGAAAAAAAAAATTATCCAGCTTTGCATAAGATGAAATTATATCATATGTGCAAATACAGAAAACCAACCCCAAAACACTTCCCTGAAAGTACCATCACATGTGACTAGTGACCAATACACAGTTCACATCTAAGGCCCCCAGAGAAGCTCTCTTCCCTGGAACCATAGACAGGTTCCCAAGGCATCAATCTTTTGATAATGTATATATTAATTTTTAGAGATTTGAGTATTTTCTTTATCTTAGAAAGAAAAAGTATATCAACTCTAATTTTCTTTGTCTTTCTCTGGAGATCTTAAATGCAAATTTATTGTAATATTGTAAATTTAATATAAATAAAGATGTTATTATTATAATTGCAGACTCTAAGAGCAGACTAAAACAATCACTAGTAGGTGCACCAATTTTTTATAAACAAGGAATGACAAAATTACTTTAGAGCCTGGAGTGCCATTGGGCACCAAGATTCATGATGTGACCTGTATAATGATTGTGAAAAATAAATACAAACTGCATTCTGATCCCATTGCCAGGGTAGTCAGACTCCTAAATCACAAATATTTTCACATACTGAGCATCTTAACAATAATGTATTTAAATGAAAACAAAAGCACACCTGGAGAGTCTGTCCTATACAATCTACAACGAACAGAATTGCTTCTTCCAGGTCTTGTAAGCTTGGATAAAACTCCATTTTATTTTCATCATAAGTCAAGTCCATCTTAAATAACGGCAGACGACTTCTGTCTTGAGGATCAAAAAGTTTCACAAAATTTTCAGTTGTTCTTTGCAGTAATCCTTTCAGCTAGGTAATAACATAGATCACCTATTAGTTGACATAACAAAGACCAAACCCATTTTCCATTCATCCAGTAAGCCAGGATTTCCATTCACTTTAGTACTTCTGGCCTGATAAGTGAAGCAGTGTCAATTTTTCTAATAACTCCAGTGGGTATTAGTCCAAATCCTTAAATGATGAAAACTAATGAAAAAGCAGACATTTTAGTAGAGCCCATGCATTTATTTTTGCTACAAAAGTAAGCCTATTACTAATACATGTATGTAGAAATGAAATATCTTGAAAGCATTTTCCTCTCTTTTAAAAAAAAATTACAATGGTTTGATTAGACTATTGTTACATTATTTTTCTACAAAGTAAGCAGTGGTTTAATCCCATTAAATTTATCATGGGGAGGAAAGATATTTACCTGATTAGACATAAGCACAGCCACACAGTTATAAAAAGACTCAAGCTGATCCAACTTTACACCATCTAAGGCCTCTGACTGACTAAAGAGGCCAACAACTTTTTGGTACCATGTACTCATTATCTCCTCTTCTGCTTTAGAACAGCTTAGAGAGGCATCAGTTTTAAGAGATTTACAGTCAACTGGTCCTTTCCGTCTAGAAAAGAAAGTTACATGCAACTTCATAGACAAAATTTAAACAAACCTAACATGGAGTAAGGTAACAATACAAACTTTTGTATTACAAACTCAATCTTTCTCTACCAGAAAGCAGAGTGGGAACTTAAGCATTGCTTCAGTAAAGAAAAAGCCTACCTCAAACTCCAGGAAATACAGAACAATTACCAGAAAAAATAATGAGGAAAAATATTTTGAAAATTATCTTTTTGAAAACTATGAACATGTAAATTTCCAAGATTAAACAGAAAATTCAACAGATGAAAACCTGCAAGAAGACTGATCTTCAGGGTTAGCACAGAATTCCCTACGATATCCTCTATGATAAATAATAGAACTGAACAAACTCATCTTTGCCAGCTTCAAAAACTTATATGTGACAGTAATTTACCAGAACAGACTTTACCTGGAACTAGAGAAGTCCACTAGAAGAAAGTTAAAGAATGCTGTATAACCAAAATCCAGTAGAGTTTTCATTGTGGGGTGAAGAATATGTAAGGTGGAAATGATT
>JACBWW010000009.1:5719625-5797540 GCA_020086605.1 Lanius collurio
TCTTTCTCCCTTCAGAGCAGGGAGAGGCAGCGCACAGGGAAGCTGGAATCTGCAGGAAGCAAGTGGGGAGGACAAACACGGCACTGGAACAGGCCCTTGCACATGGCAGATAATCCTTTACTACGTGTAGGAAGAAATTCAGCCCCCTGAGCTGGTGGTGGGCAATCTCCAGACACAGTATCCTCCATTTAATTAGGAACTGCAGCAGCAGAGGCTGACTGCCAATAGCAGCCTGACAGGAACCTGTCAGCATGTCTGGAATGAGAATGCAGCACTGGAGTTTAGATTAGGAATGGCACAGTTCAAAAAACCTGGGTTTTTTGGGGTGTAAGACAACCCTTAGGTACACCTTTGGCCCAGAGCCCCATGCTCCCAAGCTGTATTTACATCTGTGTGAGGTAACATATGGTGCTTCCTACTGCACATATGGTGATTTTAACTCCCATCTTAGCTCTTCCTACATCTCTGGACTTTGCCCAGCAATTAATTCTTCCTAAATATCATCCAGAACCCACATTTGTGGAAGTCCCATTCAGCTGATCTCCATTTTATTTCATAAACCTAAACTCACCTGTATTTATTCCTCACCCAGCAACTGGAATGCTCCATGTCCTTCACAACAAAATATTGGGTAGGATTTTCTTTGCATCTTTGTAAATGGGTGTGGAATTTCTTTTTGTTACTCTACTTCCTCAGACCAGCGATTAAGGAAAAAGGAAAATCTCTTTGCCTTCTACTTGAATTTCCCATCTCTGATTCATTAAACTCAAGAGAGACTGTGCTGCCTCGTGCCTGCCTGTTGTCTCAGGAGGGAGAAGTTTCTTTTATCACACTGGCTCCTGCTGTAGACAAACTCCCCACTCGCAGTAACATTACAGAATTAAGGACACTGAAGCACCAGCCTGCTGGAGGCAGCAGACTTGGCTTGTTTTTAGGTGCTGGGTATTGTGAAATGTTTACCTGTGTATTTGATACGTATAAAATCAACCAAGTTCTGCCAGATCCTTCAGACTGGTCTGGCAACTTGGAACTCCTATTATTCTTTTACCTGACCATATCCATTCCACACAAAGGGAACTCTTAGCCTCCTGTGACAGTACTTGAATTCTGGCACATCTCTTGTGTCATTGCTATTTTTGAAGGGTATAATTCAAGCATTGTGTAAAGTTACCTTCATGTATCATGATAAAGCAAGCAATGATGCTAAATGAGACTGAAAGAAGGAGGGAGGGAGGAGAAAAATGGTATGAAAAACCCAAAGGGAACAATATCCAGTGTCCTATGGTATCAGAGCTTTCAACATCTCTGTGTAGTTCCCTTGTTTCTCACATTCTTGGTATAAAAAGAAAATAGTTTCAAGTCTTCCAGCTCCTACCCAGTAAGAGGAAAACCCTTAAACGTTTCAGTTTGGCAGGTCTGCTTTATCCATAAATCCAACAGCAGCATACGGAACGTAATTTCTTAAGTCCCCATTCTTGACAAGGGTGGGAAAGATATATTTGCACACAGTGATGTGCAAAGTTTCATCATATTGCACTCAAACTGCCTTTGTCCAAACTGTTTTAGAAAGATTTCTTAACAAGGAACTAATAACTGGGCTCTGAATTTTCATTACTAGCAAAGCTCAAACCAGTGTTTTACACAAATGGGCCACTCCTGTAAGCAATGAAAAAAATGAAAATCATGCATGTACTTAATATTCTAGAAATAAATTGTGTCACCAAAGTCAAATATAAGAAAACCTACTCATTCTTCAGTACTTTGCTCTCTATAGTTGGCCATCTGACACACTGAAATAAAGCCTCCTGTATACAAATATTACTTGACTAGCTCCCCAGTGCAGTAGAACTTACCCATTGTTTGGATATAAAAGCTGATGTATACAGAGAAATTCCACGTACTGAAACTCAGGATTTCCTGTCACTACAGTGAATGAAGAACACATTTTTAGCAGTCTCATGCCTGTTCAAGATTTTGAACTTCTGGGACAGCAGCTCAGTTCAGGTATTTGACTTCTGATAGGGAAATGACAAACCATGTTACTACTTAAACTCTTAACAGACATGAAAAAATTGGATGTTCATGGGAATTTCATCTTCCTCTGGAGAGAAGGGCTGTACTGTATGTTGTTACTGATATACCACATTAACTTTGTCTTACTGCATTGCCATGCAAGCTGTAGCCTTAACCCTCATGCAGACTCCATCACTCTTAAATGAGGCTCAAGACCTTCATTACTTTATGACCTTGAGAAATTGTTCATTTTATAGCAGAATTACACCTACTGATACAAAAACCCAAACATGGTGACGCTGAAATATGAATTTATACACATTTTACAACTCAAAAGCATAGTGGCTTAATAGAGCTCATCTAAACCTGAATGTTTACTCATTTAAATAATTAAATCTCTACCAGGCAGAATGTTTCCTTCATGGTAATAAGCCTAATTTAAGTATCTACTGTTTCATTTAAAGACTACCTCTAGCTGTGTGTAACAAGCATTGTTTCACTTTAACCTACTGGGACTACAAAAACCAGCTTGTATTAGGCACAAGCTGTCTTTTCTGAACAAGGTGTACCTTTTAAGGTTTAATTCAAGGAACTGCATTGCTAGAAATATGCACATCAACAGCTTCTGATCAAATGCATGGGTATAGCAGCTTGGGTTAATAAGTAATCACCATTTCATTAAAGGTGCAGGCAAAGCCCTTCTCACCTTACACTGTCTCCTGGGTCTCCATTACACATTTGAAGACATTTAAGGACTGTATTCAAAAACTCTGGTATGTTCCCTGCTTAGCTGTGCTCACAGTAACAGCACCTTCTAAGGACTTAAACCTCACTTACAGCAGAAGCTGCCCAGGAAGGTGTTCTGAACCAAAACTAGCTTGAGTTTACCAGACATCCTCACCAGAATTTCTTGTAGCAAGGCTAACCAGACCTGGGTAGAAAATGAGAAGCACTTAGCCTGAAACTGCAACAGAATCATGCTTTGGGTTCCTAAAGACATCCAGTCAATAGAACAGCATATTTTAGTGGAAGGGTTGAGCAATATATGCCTCAACACAGCAGACAAGCAACAGAAAAAGAGATTCTAAACTACCCATTAACAGTGGCCTCAAAACACATATTAATTTATGCCTTTTGAAATACAGAGGTGTAAGGGGACAGAAATACAAAAGCTGACAGCAGCAGTTGTATAGAGATGATTTTTGGGGGTGATTATCAGCATTATTATAATATTTGCTACATCCCTGTAAAAGCACCCAAGTTACCTTCCCAGCTAGCCACCAACAGATTGTGTGACTCTCCTACTGGAACCCATGTTGGTTTTGACATGTAGATACAACTATGAAACAGACATGCATGCTTTTCAGGCAGTTCGAATTTGTTTTATTACAATTTTTTAACTGTTAGTATTTTCATATCTGGACATCTTAAAAGGAATTTTAGATTTACAACTTCAAAAGACATTACAGAATTATGTAAGCCCCGATGACAACTACTCTACTGCACTGTATACAACTTGGTTGCCTCCCTTCTGTGTCGCACTCTACACAGCTCCAAACAAGTGAAAATCTGAGACTGGTGTTCATATTCAATCTGCAGGAAAGCTCAGTATATAGAAAAAGAGTAAGTGATAATTTGCATTCAACTATTTCAGGAATCAAGAAGAGCATACACAGAACTATACATTTTATCATTTTATTAGGAATAATTCCAAGTGGGTTATGAAGAAACTAATCCATTGAGTTCGATGAATTTTCCAAAATTTCCTTATGAAGATATGTTCACCAACAAACAGTAAAACTTCAGCAGAACTATTATACACTGGGCAAAAATAGTCAGGCTGATACCAAAAAGCAACATGCAACATAAAAAAAAAGATAACAATATAAAGGAAGACAATCTGCTGAATATTAAAAACAACCTCAACATGAGCTCTTCGCAACCAGCACAGAACTATTCTACCCATCAAATCCAATTCACACAAAGGCAAGTTGGGCTAACAGAACCCAAGGATTAATAAAATGTTCCTCAGTGCAGTAGATTTGTATAGTGTTTTAGAGTATTTCCTTGGCTTGGAACAAGCAGTATTAGGAAATCTTTTTGGCAAGGGAGAGAAATAAATACATATGGAATGCTACATTTTTAAATCAGCAGACTGTCTGAGGAATGAAACAGGGCATCAGTAAACTAAGAGTAGCAGGGAGAAAAAAATTAAAACATTAATTTATTGGGGCTCAAAGAGTATTCAAAACAGATCTTAAAGATGTCACAATAACTATATTCAGGCATTTAGGCTAACAAGGGGAATAAAATCAGAAGATACACTTTTTCCAAGTTAAGGAGATTTTTACCCAAGCATATTGCTACCTTTGAAACATGTAGCTCGGTAAACAATAATTGGCAACGAAATAAGTTGAAACGCTGTAATATCCTGCCCAAATATCAGTTCCAGATACTGTAATAACCAAGATGCAAACTAATTTTGTTGTAACAAGCCTAGACCACTTATATCAAACATGTCCCTGGTGAAAGAGTCATCCAGTTGGAATTAGCGTTTTGAGAGTTCATTTGACAGCCAGTCAAGTCCCTCATACAGACCAGTTCCTTGTGTAGCACAGGTAGCCTGGACATACCACTGTTAATGCAGAACACAAAAATTAAATTTAAATACTGAAAAAAAGCAAGCTAAGTTATGACAGTATGTGACACTCTCTAGTGTTGTTATTACTGTGTTAGTGTTGTAATAGTGTTCTTTCAGTACTGTTTTGTGCTGTAAGTAGAGTCAAGATTGAACAAATGGTATCTTTTAAAGTTTTGAGAAGTACATAGAGAGCAGAGGAGGTTCAGACACTATTCAGAAACTCAAGTGCTGGCCTACTAAAGGCTACAACACAGTTTAAGGCATCGAGAAAAAAATACAGAACTTGTATTTGGTTTACATGCTGAAAACTACTTGTCTCTGGAAGACTGCTCTGCGGGAGGTGGACATGGAATTATCTAAATGAATGGACCTCTGAAACAGCTTCTATGGACAGGATCTTAGTGTGTCAACACAAACACTGAGATTACAAAAGGTGAGATGGTTTATGTGAAGCAAATCTGTGTCTCTAAAGCTTGAGCAAATGGAATCGAATGCTTCAGAAGCTACCTGATTTCCTCCTGGAAGTGGGAATGCAGAATGCATTTGCTCTCCCAGAATATTGTGAAAATAGAAAAGCCCATCACATTCTTTGTCAAATGCTGTATGTGTGTATTTCAGGGACAGACTGGAGTATTTGTATGTTTTCAGAAAAAGGTGAGAAATGAAACACGTGTAACCGCTGTACGCACTGGATTATACTTCTAAAACACTTATTTTGAAAAAGGACCTGAATTATGTGTTATAAAGTTGAAGAGCAGGTATGTGCATCTTTCTACAGAAAGAGGTGAAAACTACCCTTTCCCTTAGAGGAAATTAATGTTTATGATATAAAATAGTAAAAAAGAGTTCAGCAATCAGAAAGTTTAGCACTTACAGTTCTGTTACGCAGAGACTGAAGACCTAGTTTATCTGTCATTTCACTGATTGCCATGGCATTTGGCAGATCCTGTTTGTTTGCAAACAGAAGCAGCACTGCATCTCGCAGCTCATCCTCCTGAAGCTAAGAGAAAATACAGGCATGTAATTAAATTACCTCAGTTAAGTATATCAGTTACTTCAGCAAACACTAAAAAAATCTACATACTGATTTAAGGGTTGTAAACATCTTCACTCTTGCTCCTGAAGTCACTAACAAGTATTGAGTGAAATTTAAGTAGTATACAAAAGAACTCCTGCAATTAAGGCAACAATCTTTCAATTTAGAAAGTTTAAATTTATAGGCACCAAGCTGATGAAATATTCTATAGCACCAATTTGTTCTTCCCAAATTCTTTTTCTACTGCATTTCTATCAAGGTTTCATGAATGAAAGGTTCTGACACATTATTAGTTCTCTACAGAGTTGAAATTACAACTCGGTGCACTACATGACCCAGAATTACCACGTGTTTGCACTGTACAAACTCCCCAGAACTTTAAAATCCTAAATCTCTTAGGAAGCTGACAAACATCCAAAAATAGGACAAAGTCAGTCTAACAATCATACTTCAGAAGATATTGATACTTACCATTTTCTGCAGCTCTTCTGCTGCTTCCTGGATTCTCTCTCTGTCATTGCTGTCTACCACAAAAATGAGGCCCTGTAAAAAGTTCAACAGATTTGAAAAAAACAATGCAAATGTGCAGCACTATTTAAAAACTCATATTGAATATTGTGATTGCTTCCCTAAGAAAGGGGACAAATTTAACAGAAATTTCTGTTTAAACAATGCATGATGCGTGTCTGAACAACTACCTAAATCTCAACTTCAAAATAAAGTTAGGAAAAAAATTCAGCCAAATTACATAAATGAACTCTTCCCCCCTCCCCTTTCACTCATCATATTGAAAAGCACAAGTGCTTCAACTTCTCATATTTCACTGAAATACCCACACCCTTAAAGGAATGCCTGAATTTGTTTTAAAAAGTTTGTACCAACAGTATTTCTAATGGCATCTCTGTTATTCAAGTGTCCTTCTTACACAATTTACTCTTAACTTTTCAGTCTGAAAGGCCTTACTTTTATCATTCTCTTCAATGAAAAAGAAGTATCTTTTAGAAGCATTCAGTAACAGCACAGTAATAAGGAAATTAAATTAAATATTACTCTGTTCACAACAGTATGGTGCAAGGTCCCTTTGGTCAATCTAGACCTCTCTATTTTTCTGCACCAATCATATGCATCATGCTGCACACAAATATCATGGAAACAATTCTATATTCAACACAAAAAAATCCAAACAAACCCAGTCCAAAAGTTTTCTGACACTAAAGGAACCAAAGGAATCACATTTATGTCCCAAAACTGACTGCAGTCACATCAGTGTGAAGCTGATACTTTTTCATCAACTGATAACAAGATCTTTTATCATATTTTAGACACTCAGCTTACTAAAGACACTGATACAGCATAGTAAAAGCCATATATATTTTAAGAGTTCCTCACATGAAATCAGTTGTTCTGGCACATTATAGAACACTGGTAAATCCTAAAGGACTTGATCCTTGAGAGGCTACACTCACAACTAGGCTTGAAGCTTTTAGGGTAAACTAACTTCAACTAGAATAAAATCTGGGTACCCTCAGAAGTTGCAGGAACTAGTGCAGAGCCCTTCTGAAAGAAAGAAAACAACTCTCCATATATAGTCTACAAAACACAATGAGGCTTTACAAAACAGGTCTTTAACTATTGCCATCTGAGAACTCTTACCTGTGTGTTTTGGAAATAATGCCTCCAAAGAGGTCTAATTTTATCTTGACCACCAACATCCCAAACTGTGAAACAAATGTTTTTATATTCTACCGTCTCCACATTAAAACCTAAAAATGAAGGAGTTTAATAATTAGAATGTTTAATTCTAGTGTTAAAACATAATTCTAACCATGTTATAGATAGATACTTCCTAAGCTACACTTCTCCCAAGTAAGTATAAAATGGCTTATCAATACTGAATTGGTAGATCAGGAAGAAAATTGAATGAAGGGAAAAAAACTATTAATCACTTAAATCCAAGTCCAAGTGGCTGAGCAAATCTTTCAGCCACAAACTGTGAGGCTCACAGTGTTTGGGGGAAGTGGTGCTACTGATCTGCCTCCTATCCTCCTACGTGTTTGCTACTGGCCACAGTCAGACAAAGGATTCTGGTCTGGATGTCTCTTTGGTCTGACACAGTTATGTTACAGCAGTACTACACAGCTCATGTTTGTCTTCATTCTTATTCTAACAGCACAGATAGCAAGTCTCTGCACCCTTCAGATGCCTGTCAGGTTTAGAATAACAAGAATAAACATGTAAGAACTGGTGATCTTACCAATAGTGGGAATTGTGGTGACAATTTCTCCTAGTTTCAGTTTATAAAGAATGGTTGTCTTACCAGCAGCATCCAAACCAACTAGAAGGAAGAGAAAAATTGATTTAGTTCACAAACTGAACTACAACCTGCTTATTTAAAAACATGCCATTTTACATGCAGACTACTAGGGTTTTTTCACTAAATCTAGCTTTTTAAACACCCTTAACTCATTGCTGATAAACTACTGTATGTTTTCCCCCATCTCCTCCACCCAGCACTGAGAGAACAAGCCAAGAAGAAAACAAGCTCAGTAAGACACTTCCATTCATAACCTACAGACTCACAAGTTTCTAGTCATCTTTCTTAGTATTTGTGTTAAGATTTAAAATTCACTTAGAAAATTTCTTCTGTGTAAATCAGGAGGATTTTAAAAGCCTAGCAGTAATCTACAAGCAGCACACAATTTCTAACTGATCACATATTTGTTACTTCACTAAGCTCGGGAAGGTCTCACTTACTCAACCTTCTGCAAATTTCAGCTTCACAGGCTCGTGGACCAACTGAAGCTGGCACTATCCATCAAAGACACTTCTGTGTCCCTTATTCCAGTCTCTCCTCCCTTTGCTAAAACATTTCTTTAGCACTGACAAAAGCACGTGCATCAGTAATCTCTCATCATCCCTCCACATATACCCCAAGGGCTGCAACTCTTCTTCAGGATATCTCTATACATTGAGATCCACTGGGATGCTTCCATTAGAAGCCTCCACTGTTGGTCTTTACAGAAGATCTTCTGCACTTAAATTTGCTCTTCTGTTTCTAAAACAAAAGTTAAGCTTTCTGTTTTTCAATGTAAGATATGTGGTATTAAATATGGAATCCTTAAGAAATAAAATCAAGCCTAAAAGACTTTTTTTGAGACATATCACCCACACTGCATGCATACACTGTAGTTTTCCGAAACTGCTTATTGTTATGCATTTTAGAACACATAAATGTAACTCAAAATAGAATTCTTTAAATTAGAACCCAATACCTAGCACACAAGCACCTCCATAAACAGCAGGTACTAAACACCACAGCACAAAATGTCTATCTGTGAAACTTAACACAGTCAGTAACATTTTGTCCAAACAAAAATATACCCCCATCAAAAGAATTAATTAATACTTTCACAAGAAACCAAATGCTATCCTCATTTTACAAGGCTAACATACATTCTTAAGTGTTCTCCGTTAATTACTTACTCTGCAACTGCAATATATTAAGCTTTCATTGGTTTGGTGACTTGCCTATTAATAATACAACTGTTTCCTTAGCATTGCAGAAAAATGGAATTCAAAATTACCTATTTATTCAGAATGAAACCAAACTCTTGGAAAAACCTCCTCTTTCTCAAGACACAAATTGCTGCTGCAGCAAACTAATTAAAAAAACCCATCTATAATTGTCCTATATTCTAATTGTGCACATGGGATTAAACATACCAATGTAGTTTCTTTGGTAATGTCATTGCATGTTAGAAAAAAAAAAAATTGTTCTAATTCTTAATGTCATGACAGCATGAAGGAAAGAGGGTGGGGTGGGAATCTACTATCAAAACCAAAGCTCCTTGATTCCTCCAATACTCAAAATGAAATTTAAGGGTTTTAAGTTTGCTGTTGTTTAAGTGTTGGTCTCTTTCAGAAACACACACAAGCATGAACATAAAAAAGTCATCGTGCAGCAGAAGTTACACAAGAACTTGCAAGTCATGAAACTTGTAAATGCCACAATTTTCCCCACACCAGTGAAGTGTCAAGTCACCTTAAAAAACCCTCTAAGCCAACTTATGAACCCTCAAATACTCCATCTATGCTGAAAACCAACACTTTTAACAGCACAATGCTTGAAGCCCAACACTATTTTAACACAGGTGAGCCTGAAGTAAGCACTTGTTAGGATGCCTAGATCTTGGTAAGAACATACAACGCCTGTACATGATATGATAGGATTTTTTCCCAGTAAATTAAAAATAAGGTGGTTTAGTGAACCACCAGTTAGTTACAACCATTACTTGAAATTCTTCTCTTACTGCTCCCCACAAAAAATAACTCTGTTATCAAAGTAACAAACACTGACAAGATCTGTTAAAATTGACGATGTAAGAAAGATGCCACTGTCTACACAAACTGTTAGAGTGTATTTAAGGTTTATATTCACAGAGATGAAGAAAAAAGCTAATCTCATTTCAAAGAACATACACAGGGTATTGAGATCCATTTGAAGACATGACTCAGAGTCAAAAAATTAGAAACTAGTCAAGAATTTAAAACTACTTTCTAAATAACAAAAATATTGCCCCAGTTACCTACTCTACCCTTGTGCCATGACCCACCAACACCTCAGTGGTGCTGGCAGAAGGCTACAGTGCCTATGCAAGCACAAAGCTCAGAGACTTTACTTAAATCCACTCTTATCCACAACTCTTGATTAAGCTGCTGGACTTTGCACTGAGGCAGGCTGAGTTATGGGGTTATGGATAGTGTTTTCTTCTTCTGGCTTCACACTTCAGGCAGAAGCTTAACTGAGGGAAGGACCTTATGCAAATCACCATGACCCTATTGGAAAAAACCACCTCTTCTGGCCAAACTGCAAATGCTATGAAGTCTAAAGAAGCAAGTAATGAAAACCAAAGCCTCCACTCATATTTCTTACTCCAATTTGCAATTCACCATCCTTTTAAAAAATTTTCAGAGCATTAAATCACATTTAATCTTTTGAGCTGGTAGGAAGTGTAACTATTTTTTTAGTAATCCAAGAATAAACACATTTACATTTGAACTGGAACACTAAATTCAAACCTATGAGCTACTGTCTCGTCATAAACTTCATCAAGATTAAAAGCCACATCTTAAATCTCCAAACAAAGTAAATTTGCAATTCTGTATTTTCACTGATTCTACTGCCTGACTGACCATTGTCAAGACCAAGGTGTACAAGACATGATGAAGGGAATAAATTCAGCAGTTGTCCTGCAAAGCACCAAGACTACAATAAAGTACAAATGGGAAGTGCACACCTGTACTTGCAACCATTTATCTTTAAACTGAATCAAACATCCTCTTCCTCTAGCTGGAGAAAAAATATCTACAATGCTTTCAGGGGCTGCTAAAATCATTGTGTTTTTAAGCCCTTTACTACTCTTGAAGAGTGTTTTATTCCCAGCCTGTCAGTTGTGTTTCTAAATCTCAAGCTCCAAGTTCACTTGTCCCTGGGAACATCATCCCTGACCACATCACATCCTTCATTAATCAACTTCCTACTTTGATCACTGGTGGCTGAATATCAAGCTGTTATCACAGCACAGAACTTCGAAAAAACTACAGAGCACCAACAGCACACAAACTAACAGTTGTCTAAACAACACCCCCCTCAAATAAAAAAACAGCTAAATGGTTATGATCTGTACAGTGACACAATTCCCAAAGAATCTGGCATTTTTCCACCCAATGTATTTAATAATTACCTTTGTACTTGAAGCTCCTGAGTAGTTGCTATGTCAGTTAACACTTGCACAACTACACCAAGATACAGAACACTAAATTATGATACTGAAAGGTGCACAATGAATTGCTATCTTTTTTTTTTTCCAAGGACAGAAGACCATCAGTGAAGAGTTTCACAAACAGGTGCATGAAGGGTTAGGACCCAGTGTTTCTACTCTTGATGCCCCAGTTGCCTAATCTGACTTTCAGACACTCAGCCCTATCCCACAGTTCTTTTTTTCCCTCATGTTGTGCCTATTCATAAAGAAAATGAGTGAATCTTTTTTTCATGCATTTCTTCCAAATAGTAACTTAATATTTTTGAAAAATAATTATACAATTGCATTTTTTAAAAAACAAAGTTGCAGTAACAGGATAACATTAAATGTTCACCTCTTATCATAAATGGAGTTTGAGAACATAAAAGATAAGTGAGTGCTGTTGGTAACGGTCCCTGATGAGAAATACTCAAATTCTGCAGAACTCAATAACATAAAGTCTGTTCTAGGAGCTAAATTAATTCTAATTTATCTTCAATTCTGCAGAAACCAAAGAAAGCTGTGAAAAGGGAGTTAGAATTATAAATTAATCATCTGTTCATTATCAACTCACATAATATTTTTCCCCTAAGTACTTTACCCCATAAAGTTATTTCTTAATTGGTGTTCTACATATGGAAATTTAAATGCTTGGCCTCGTACAGCCCATTTTCAAACCATACACCAAAAAATATAACCTTGAGGAAAAGCTTTAATTCTATCCCAATATTCATTCAAACATCTCTCCTCAAAGTGCTGATATATGATGTAGAATGCTATGAAGAGATTCTTTTTCATATTACAGGTATACACAAATTATATCATATCCAGTGTAACATTCTGCTTCTAATCATCCAGTTTATGTCCTGTAATGCACTCTCACCACAACATACCCCAAGTTTTACTCTCCTATATTAACAAATATGGTGCTGTCCCATGCCCTGACCAGCCCCGCAGTTTAATACATCCTCAAAATCAAAATTTTTAAGAAATAAAAAAATAAATTAATTTGAACGAACTGCTAGAAAGTGCACCTTCCAAAGCCATCTCTAACCTAAATTTGACCTGATCTCCTAGCAATGAAGAGCCTTGCAAGCGGTTTTGATCTGTATGACATCACTTTCCTGTTTTCAGTACTCTGCAGAATGTAACAGAACTACAAATACCACAGAAACTGTCTCATCCTACATCTTACAGTCAAGTTCGCTTGAAGACTTCACTTCATTTGCTAACAGACATATGAAGAGTCTGGCTGTTAGGGAGACAACCAAATCACCTCCTTGAAACCAACACATGTACTACGTGGCCTCGAAGACTAAAATTACTGGGATTATTTTGAAATGGATGAGAGTCTCTAATTTCAAACAGATAAGGTACAATAAAAATTACTGGGTATGCAATAACGAACTTTGTCATCACAAAATATATGGAGAACTTGAAAGATCATAATTTAAAAAAGCTACACTGCTGTGTCTGCTGTGCATATCCAGGCAGCATTAGGGATGGGTGTGTGCCAGGAAGTTTCACAGTTAGAACCCACTCCCATTGCTGGCTAGATCCAAATAAGCACTTTATACAGCTCCTTACAACAAGCTACTTAGTCAACGGCCATGAACTAAACTCCATTCACTTTGGTTACAGAATTTGAGAAAAATTTAGAGGGTAAGAACTGTTTGTACATAAATCTTGCAGGGGTGGGTAGGTGGGTGGAAAAAGGCAGGGGAGAACTCAAAGCGGAGGAGGAAATACCAATGCAGTATGTGCTGGCTTTGACCTTTTGAACTATAATCTGAAAGTGAGAATCTTCAAGAACCACTGGCTCCAACTCCTACACTCCTTGTCCCTGTTAAGGGAACAGATAATTTCAAAATAAATGGATATTCAAAATAAATCATTATGGGGAGACAGTAAAACTAAGCAAGTACTGCGAGAGCAGCTAGAGGATTTTATGGGATTTTACACGAGGCACAGAACTAATGCCCATAGAGGCTATACCGAAACGCCCTTTCACAAGAGTCAGGATACAGATAGTACAGCTCCCTACAGCTGTCGAAAATCGGCCATTAAATGGCAGTTCTAACGCCCCTGTTGTTGCACACACCAGGCTTTGTCACATTCTGCTCGCAGAGCCGCAGTGCTGGGGCAGGAGGGCACGGTCAGGGCACGGGGCTGGCTCGGCCCCTCGCCCGGGGACACCCGGCCCTGCCCGGCCGCAATTCCATCTTTGTTCCGAACGCGGCCCGGCGCAGGTGCGGGCGCGGGGCTCGGCCTCGCCGTGCACGGCGGGACCGGGGGGCGGCGAGCGAGGCAGGGAGGGGAACGGGAACGCGGCGGGAGAAAGGGAAGGGCAAATACAGCGCGATCCGCACAGCCTTCCCTCCCCGCCGCTCTCCCAACGGCCCCCCAGCCCATGAGACGGGCACAGCGCGGTGTCCGCGCCCCGCTGCCCAGGACAGGACGACTCCCCCGCGCTGACCCGCGGCCTCCCCTCCCCCGTCCGGTGAGACTCGGCTGCGCGGCCTCGGCCGGGCCGGGCTCCGCGGTGCCCCTCACCCATGAGGATGCGCATCTGCTTCTTGCCGAAGAGGCGTGAGAAGAGCGAGGAGATGGTGAGGCCCATGGCGGCTCCGGCGGCGCTGGGCGGCGGCGGGGGAGCGCTGAGGGAAGGAGGGCGGGAGGGAGCGCGGCCCGGCCGGTGTGCACGCACAGATCCCTCCGCGCGTGAGGGGAGCCCGGCGGCAGCGGCGGGTGCTCTGTGACCAGGGACCTCGCTCGGTCTCTGCCACGTCACGCTCACCGCGGCCGCCCCGGCTCCAACGCGGACACGATCACGTCACGCTCGCCACATCCCCCGGCCCCGGCACCGCCCTCCGCCACACGGCCCCGGCGAGAGAGGGACTACAGCTCCCGGCAGGCGGCGCGCCACCCTGAGCCCCGCGCGCATTTGCCGGCGCCGCGGGGCACGACGGGAGATGTAGGCGGGCGCACCCACCCGCCCAGCTCAGCTTCCGGGTCGCGCGGGGCACGCCGGGTGCGGCGGACCCCGCCTTGGCCGCGGGCACCGGGGGCTGCCCCGGTCATGCTCCGCTCGCAGCCGCCGGGCGGGGGGACGGCAACACGCTCCCAGTCCCGGCCGCAGCGAGAGACTGGTGAAACCAATGCTCGAAGAGCCTCCAATGGCGCCTGCACCTGCACCCCAATGGTGACAGAGACACGTAATTAAAAAAAATCAAGGCCCCCTCCCCAAATGCAAACCGGAACGAACCAACAAAAGGCAGCACTGTGACACGTTACTATTACTATACTATCGTTATTTGTGTATATATGTCCTCTATTCTTAGGCACTCCGGTGACAGCAGAGCCATGTTCTCCCCCCCCGGCCCCGAGCTGCAGCACAGGGCGAGCGTGGCCCCAAACTGCTCTTGGTTTACGGGCCAGGGAGCACCAGACACCGGCAAGTAATAGGGGAGTAAAACTGAACCAAGCCAGGGTCAACAGTGTATTAACAGAATTAACAGTCTATTACTTATCCTCTAGTAAAGAAAAACATAGTTAATGATCTTTATAAAGACAGACCCAAACCAGATCCTAACCTTTGGCTACTAAGCCAGAGACTTCAGGCTGTTCTTTTCATAAAACCATAGAAGGGTCTGGGTTAGAAGGGTTGGATCATCTCATTCCACCCCCTTGCCCTGGACAAGGATACCTTCCACTACACTAGGTACACTCAAGGCCCTGTCCAACACCACCTTGAACACTTCCAGGGATGCACAGCTTTTCTTTTGTGTAATGTTGAAAATCTTGTTCTAAATCATGTTCTTCTGAACCAAAAGCCCAGTGTTATTAAGATGGAAAGTTGTATTTTTATAAAATAATAAATCATACCTTAAATCTAGGTCATGTCTAAGATGTTAATATGATCCTGATCAACTATGAAAACTATCAGGAAGCTGTAATCTCAAGACTCCAGTTCTAGGTTTCCAATACTTACCTATCTTCTATTCAGAGCATTCAGTGTTTACACTTTTTTTTTTTGGGGGGGGGGGTTGGAATGTTAAGCTTCTCGGTACTTGAGGATAGTTTCTTTCTAGATCTCCAAGCTGGCCTGTTCTTACTGTATCTGAGTCATTAATAGATACTTTCCATTATTTCAGTGCTCTGAGTACAATCTAACAAACCCTTTAGAAGTGAACACTAGCTTTAGAATCCAGGCCCTGCCATTTGCTTTGCTGAGGATCCTGCAGCTCTGTCATCTTCCAGCCATGACGCATAATCAAACTACCACACCACTCCATCACATTTCTGGTCAGCTCAGGCAAACAGCTTCATCAAGCAGCAGTCTGCAAGCTGAACAGCTTTGCTTACACAGGAGAGGGAAAAAAACCAAACAAACCAAACACACTCATTATCTAAGTCAGGTAACTTCCAAAGAAAAAAAAAATAAAAATCAAACTTTTATTTTTGTTTAAAAAAATACGTATTTGCAGTCATGTGCTAGTTATCATAGTTGTTACAAGTTTACATGGAACTACACAGTGCCCCAGGTTAAATATTTAAGATAATTTAGGGTATGAATGACCACTTAATTTCTGGATTAAAATGCTTTTCATGAGGGCGTGCAAAAAAAAATTTCAAGTTAGCAACTAATGCTGAAGTGGTATAGTTTAAGTAATGTAATAGATACATTAAACTTTTGGTCATGAGTAATTGTATACAAAACATAACAGTATTAAAATACATTATTTTCATAAAAATACTGTTGTGACACTTTATATCTAAATAAGACATTTTTAGAAAGATGGTATGAAATATTTGTTATACAAAAGCAGACTTATGTCGTAATTTTTTAAAAATTCTGTCCAAGCACTTAAAAGCAGAGTGGTTTTTTTTAATAACTGTGATGCACTTGGCATATAAAAGTATATGCTGTGTGTACACAATGGCATTACATTTACTGTACTTGAAACTGGTCAAAGTACAACACTACATGTGGAGCAGCTGAGTTCCTATATACCACTGAAACTTGTTCAAGAAGATAAAACATTTCATTCTTGTTGCTTAATATGCAAGAGGAAATTACTCTTTATGCATGTCTGCTGTATGCACATACTGAGAATAATTTCATGCTACAAACTTTTATTGTCAGTCTGACCTGTCCAGAGGCTTTTTTCAGCTGAAGTCAACATTTTCTCCCTCCAGCCTCATCATCTCCTCAAACACCTGACTGGTGTAAGCCACAAATAATAAAATTATACCAGGAGCTGATTGGTATGATTTCTAACTGAAACAGACCGTGCATCAGCTGACTCTACCCAAATCACCAATTTTAAAATCCCTATTAGAACACTACAGTGTTTATTTCCTGTGATGAACACTGCAGGCTTACATTTACACGAGTGATCCACTTGAAATCCTGGATGTCAGCAGTTTAAACCACAAATTAGTATATAATTACTTTAAGGCATGTAAGAGCACCCTAATAACTGACATTGAGTGGAAAAGACTTCCCTTCAGGAAATTTTTGTCAGCTGCCTTCTCTTCTTGAAAGATGCTAAATCAGTATCATTTTGGAGAGATGGCAAGAAGGAGAAATGCAGAAAGTTAAGAACAGATCTGATAATTTCAGTTGTTCCTAAACAGTCTTGAAAGCTGTGATTTACTGGTAAAATACCTTAATTATAAGGTATTCTGGCCAAATCACCAATTTGTCAGTTGGACTTACCACTAGCTAAAAACGATAACAAAAAAAAGAAAGAAAAATAATCAGATACTACATCAACAGGACAGTACAGGATCAGTATTGCCTACCCCTGAGTAGGATTGGGTATAGCAGCACCAATTAGAAAACTTTCTGCAATGCCAGCACTGCACTGTAGTCCTATACTGTGGCACAGCTTCATATGACCACAGATTATTCTTTAAGAGCACTTATTTCAAACAGTATTAGACACAAGAATCCCTTTAGTTGCATTGGTATTGAAGTGGAAAAAACAGTGAAAATGATACAGTAGGCTATACTATTAGTACAGTCCATTTGTAGTGTTAATGTCTTAGAGCTGTGTTCCAAACTTGGCAAGCCACTGCCTTCTGTGAGACTACTTGCCTTTCAGTTTTTGGCACCAAAAGAGTCCAGTGGAAATCATGTTGTGCCAGTTTTGAGCAAGATGTCCTGTAAGTCATCTGGCAGCGCCAGTATAATATCATTGATGTGTGTCTGCAGCTTTTTCAGTGTGTCAGTTTTCACAGGAAGGTGTTCTCTGTCAGCCTGCAACTGCAAAGATACCAGAAAACATGATTTCTACTAAAATTGCAAGTTTACCATAAGAAATATCAGTCATGTATTAGAAAATATGGAAAATTAATTCCTCATTTGCTGACTGAGTAGAAATTTGGATAACAGCACATTTTCTCAGCAATCACAGAACAGTGAGAGTAACACTGATGTGGACTTTCAGTTATGACAAGAAAATTTGGTTTTCTTCTTCCCTGAGGATTCAGATCAGTCAGAGTTCCAACTAACTTAAAAAAACCCCAGCAATACAATGCTTCCAGCATAGCTGGATGATGTTGCGAAGGCAACTAACTTTTCAGGCATAGCTGAAATTTAGTGGTTTTGTTTTTAAAGCCTGAATGAATGGTTGACTCTAAACTACCAAGATAATGAAGAATATTTTCATTTATGTACTTGGAAAAACAACTATATAATAGCTAAGTCATGTTCAATTCCGTTACTTACCAGTTTATTTTTTAACTTCAAGACAAGATCCACCGTTTCTACCTCAGTATGCTTCTGACTCCAGAAAACCAAGTTCTGAAATAAAAAAAGAAAATTAAGCATTCAAATATTTATAGTTTATATGTAATTTTCGAAAGTAGTCTTAAACTATAACCAATGGTCAGAATAGGTATTTTCTTTATTCCTATGCCATTTGCTAACCTCATTTTACCCATGCACTGTCTTTACTGTGAACTGCAAAATCTACTTTATTTGCATGTTTGCCCAGTACTTCACCTAACAGCAAACTTGCATACAAACACAATACAAATAAATTAAAGGGGAAAAAAATCTTGCCAAACAGGCTTAGTTTGAAAAAGAGCATCTACAATGCAAAATGGCAGTGAATGATTAGCAAATCAGAACTGCCAGCACAATGCAATATTAAAGCAGTTCAGGGCAGTGCTCACTGTTTCTAGGGCATTAAAGGAGATCACAGCTGATAACTAGTAAGATACAATCAAGTGAATTTTCTTATGGAAGTTCCATTCTCCTACCCCCTTACAACTCACCTATGAAAGACATTTGTTCATGTAGAAAAAAACATTTCTTTTGTGGATCAAAAAAAAAAAAAAACAATAAAGAAGCAGAATTGATGATAAATTTGTAACACATTTCCTTTTCTTTGATTAAGTCAATGTCAAATACAGTTGGATAGAGTCTACCTTGTATAACTGACCTGCAAATTAGTTGGGATGCTCTATTTGAACAATCTGTTTGGATTTGCTACATTGTATTGTTTGGGAATTGACGAGGCAAGGGATAACAATAAACGGCTTTTGAAAAATAACCAGAGCAATTTTGTTTGTTTTAAAGCTGTGGCATTGCCTTCATTTCTTTTTGTTTTTTAATTCCCTCTCTAGCTGTACAATGTCTTCTCCTCTTGCAACTCCTTTATCAGTTGTTCCAACTCATATTGATACCCACTTTGGCTTATTTAAGAAGCCATTGGTTATAGAAAAACAGATTTCACTTCTCAGCTTTCACTTACTATGCATCAGTTGTAGGCTTAGTTACTAACCATATCTAATTAGCTGTCAATTAGAATGTCAAATTTGCCGAATTTTTACCTTTAAAGCTACAAACTATATCACAACTGAAAATATGTTGTCAAGGATGCCAAGGATGGAAGCTGAACAGAGAAATATTACCAAATAAGAGGAAAAAGCTTTTTTTGGGGTGTGTGTGTATTTAAGTTTTAAAATATACAACAAACCAAAAAGTTCTAAAGGTGTGTTTTACAAATGATGACAGTTATGACAAGTGAACTGTATTTCATATTGTTCTCTTGCTGTGTTAGTTCTAGCTTGTACTTGTTTAACAAAGTCATGTTTTACTAGAGCAGAATTCAGAAAACTCTCAATAATTTCACATTCAACCTATGAAAATGGGAGCAAAAGTGACTTGTGGGAGAACATATTTTTATTGCAAAATGATAAATAAAATCATAAGCACACATTTTTCTAACCTCATTACAGAGTGCTTCTAAATGAAGGGCCTCTAACTTCTGTGTCATTTCTTTCTGCCGGCTCCTAAACCAACCATCAAAATTTGGCGATTTCAAAAAATGCCTGGTAAAACACCAAAGAAAAACACATTTTATACTTTAAGTACCATTTGGTAACAGTGTTTTCTACATCATCAAATGTAATTGCATTTGAGATTGAAGAAGGTATTAGAACCCTTTCTCTTTCAAAAAGATGTAATATTCTGAAGCAGAGATTAATGTGTGCTTCTATTAATTAAGACAAGGATTGAGAAAAGGAGGCAAAGCACATGTGTCTGAAACACAATAAAGATTAGGAAATTTTAGGAAAAAAAAAATCAAGGCACAGTTTGAAACACCCTAATCTTTATCTTTGTGATTGGAAGGAGGAATCAAGCTAGAATCAGAAATAAAACCACAAAAAACACTCATCTACAGATACCTCTAATGTTAGCAGAGAAAGATTTAAGCAAGTATACTTAGCACTATCAGTTGCTATTAAAGCATAGATTCTAAAAGAAAGTCTTATTCAAATCAATCCTGATTTTAAGTTTGCTCAGGAAAAAACAGTATTAATATTACTGATCTGTCTCAATTTATATAATTTTTTATGCTGATGAAAGAAATTACCTGTAAAGTCCTATCCAATCTCCCTTTAAACCTGAGGTGAGCTGTGGTCCTGCTTTTTCCAGTGTCTTCATGAAGTCATCTTGGCTGAACTGCCTCAGCTGTGGTGGACTCTATGGAAAGAAAGAAAAAAAAATTAGCAGACCTTGATTTCTCTAATCACCAACTTCCACCTCATTCAAATTATACTTCCTCACCTTCCAGGGTGATATGCATTTCTGCAAAGGCATTAGGCTTGCCACATAACGTTCCTGGGGAAAGAAAAGGAAAGAAAAGGAAAGGTTGTTTGCATAACCAGTACCAAAGATACACAGTCCACGTGTGTGTTTACTTATTGCTTGTGACCACAGCATTTTCTCTTCTCAGTGTTAGTACAGGGTGGGGTTGTGCATATTTACCACATGAGAAGACAAGAAGGAGCTTATCTTACACAGATTTTATTTCCCAACTCCAGAACTTTAAGCCAGCAAAGTTCAAGAAGGACACGAGGCAAAGAAGGACAGGAAGCAAATGTACACATAGAATATCCATGTCCTGAACTTCAGCCACTGGTAAACAATCTCTCTATTCTTTGGGAACAGTCCACAGGTACCTTCATATCGTGGGTGATTCCAAACAGTAACTCCATATCAAGTGTTTAGAAGAGATTTTCTGAGTCCCTCACCCAAACATTAGAGTTAGAACTAACCCATGGAACACTGAGCTGTAGCCATCTCTGCTCTAGCAAGGCTTGGCACAGGCTTGGCCAGAGCCCCAAGGTGTCCAAGGTACAGGGAGTGGGGCCATGGCCAAGTGTGACAGCAGGAGGCACCTGTGCCTCGCCAGCTGGACCCAGTACTGGACCCAGGCTTGATTCCAGGGGTACACTGGAGAGCTGCTGGACTTAGGGTAACTCCAGAAAAACTACTCCTTATTACTTACGTAAAAACTCAATTAGTCTAAGAACTCACTAATGGAATAATGAAACTTTCCGTCAATTCCAAGAAATATCGCCGAAGTATCACACTCTGTGCTTCTGTAGGACGTTTCTGTTGTACTCCCTTAAAAAAAAAACCAAAACAACAAAACAGAGTCAGTCTGGTACTCCAAAGTATGTAGGTAGTTGTGGTGGGTTTACTTTTCATGAATATTTATTCTAGTGTTTCTGTACTCATTTGCCATAAGCCCACACACAGCACTTCCTACCCTGAACCTGGAAAGGAAAGCAATAGCATCGAGTCCTTTTGTGCAGATATTTGTCTTTGCAATTACTGATTTTTTTATTTCCATGTAAAGAAACTCAAGGAAAGAAACGTTTCTATAAACAAGTGTTTACAAATCAGTTAAAATTTGGAAGCTCTGATTCTTACATGCCTCATGTGTTAGACTTTTAGACCCAAGAGACCAGACTGTGGGTGGCAGAGGATGGAAAACCTCAACAGATGAGCAGATAAATACTTTCAATTCTCTAAACTATTAAGCCAACTTATTGAGTCCTACCATTCATACGATTATAGAAGCTGCTAACAAGGCAGCAGCCCTACTACAATGAGGGTGTATATCCATCTATTTAGTTATGACTAGGGCAAAGGAACCAGAATCCCTTTTCATTTTGATTACACAAAGTGCAGCTTTAAATGAAAACACTGTACAACAGTGCACAAAATACACAAACCAGTTTCCATTAAGAAGGGACCTGCACCATTACCTTTTGCAACTGCTTAACAATTTCTTCATCTTTGTTCAAGTATGGCTTGTAAGAGGTGTAAACACCTAAAGAAAAAAAGCAGCATATAGCCAAAGGAGAAATGGGGTATGCCTTTTAAAATCGTAACACTGGCAATTTAACTCTTGAAGTTATTACCAGGTTTGGAGTCCAAAGTTTTTAGGTTCTTCAGTTTTTTCACTTTCACCTGCTTTGGAACTTCACCTGCCAAAACACACAGAGCCACCTTACTTGAAACCTATTTAATATTGTAAGAAACATTAGAACATTGACAAGAATCCAAGTACATATCCAGAACACATGTGAACAACAGCAAATAAGACTTTTCACTTTATATAAGAGTTCTTTGTTGAAAAGAAAAAAACCAAACAAACCAAATACCTGAAAACCAACAAAAACACAAACAAGCAAAAAATGAACCAAAAAAACCCCACAAACAAAACTGGCCAAAGGATGACATTCCAAATCCAAGCAGCCAAATAAACACAGGGATATATAGCAGTGAATAATTGTTTTATTAATTTCGTATTTTTATTCCATCTTCCTTCGTTCCCCTTAGTGTAAATGCTTTTGGGAAAAAATCTTTGGTACCTTGGCAAAACTATAATTTGTATAGAAGAAAAGAAAATAGTAGCCATGGATTTAGTGTTGTAAGAAAATGAATTTAAGCCTCCTTTGTCATAGGCCATACTAAGGGCTTTTGTTTTCTTTTTCCAATTTATCCTGCTCCAACCAGTAGACCCTAAACTCTGTTAACAGTCTTGCAGCCTCAGCAGAACTTTCCTCCTAAATCTATTTGGATGCTCGACTCTAGAAACAGTAACAGTTAAATTGCCATTGAAACTGCAGAGTGGGGGAAAATGAAAAAAAACCCCACCCAACAAAAAATAATCAGAAGCCCTCTCTTTGTCCCTAAAGAAATAAAATATACATTTTTCAAGACGGGTCAGACAGATACACCTGTACAACTTCCTGACTAAGCATTTTCAATAGCTATATCAAAAGTAAAATTTCATACATAAAACTGTACATTAGATTTGAAGGCCACTTGTTTATACAGCTTTTCAGAGTTTAATTAAGATTCCACTTTCCTAACGTTGACTACACAACAGTGAAGTAACTCCTCCCCACACTACCTTAAGTCCCCACAGGTATTCTGACCATAGACAGACATGGTATTTTAAAGTAAAGCAAAACTTTGCCTAATTATATTGAATACAGTATGTAATCCTTAATTAATTCAGTGCATTCAGAAATTAAAACTAACTTCTTCTACAAAAACTAATTTTATGGTATTTTATCTTAGTTGCATATTTATGCATTCCCACTGTCAGAACAGCATAGGGAACCTGTCACAGCAAACAGCTACATTCAGGAATTTCATACAATAATTAGAGTGGTGCAGTATTTTACTACAGGCTGGCAATTGACACGTTATCCAAAGATTACATGAAAATTCTACTCAATCATGTAAGGAAATCATCCAGACTGAACAATTAATAATTACTGGAATATTGCCAGATTAGAAATGTATTATCAGAATATTGTCAACAACTTTTTATATTAGTGTAACATTCAAACTTAGCTTTCACACAGATCTTGTGTTCTGTGATGGCTGTGACTGATTTATTACATTCTACTCACACTAAAATTAACATCAGTAATATATTATGTCTCATTTTAATCCCTTATTGGTAGAGATACAAAATGCAGACTCTGTGAAATGTAGAACATTATTACTAATGAGTATTACTACACCTTTTGCATTTCATATACTAGATTTGACAAGACATAGAGAAGTCAAGATTCTAATTTCACTTGACAGATTTATATCCATGAGAATTTAGTTAGCATTGAACTAAGTTAATGGAACATAATTACATATGTTTGTAAATAAATAAGCACACAGTTAGATCCCATCACACAGGATTGTAAAAGATATTTTTATTTTACCTGGAAGTTTGAGATCTCCAATTCGGATAATGTGAGGCCAGTGCTGAAGTGTTTTAGCAAAAAAGGGATTTGTCACCCCTAGAATGACAGATGGCCTAGAAAAATAATGACAATGTTTAAAATATGACAGCAACAGCTTCTGCTTTAACAAATACAAAAGGTAAACATAAATTCTTAATTTGAAATTATTTTCCTTTGGTATTTAAGAGTTACATTTTAAACTGCACATAAGAGCACAACTGTTTATCAAAGTTTAAGAAAATAAGACAAGCATCTTAAAGTACACACAGGAGTGAAGAATAAAAATGACATCATCTGCTTAGACTTGGCTAAATTCTGCCCATTTGCAATGGTGAGAACAGGGCATTATCTGTTATTGGAGTTTTGTGATGCGTTGGTTTTATGTTTGCCTTTTTTTTTTTTAATGAGCAAGAATCTGACCCATATTTGAAAGAAAAATGGCTACTTTTCAAGGTTTGATTATAACAAACTCTCAGTACTTGAATGTGCCCATCATTAAGAAAATGAGACACTTAATATACCACTTGCTTTAAGCAGCAGTTATCAAGTGATGCAGCACAAGCACATTAACAGCACTCTGCCTCAGTCACATCCTGCCAGATTTTTCTGTCTGCTCTGTGCTGGGCATCTGGCTTGGGGGGTGCACAGGGGCACCCAGGGAACAAGAGGCAGTAAGAGCACAGAGCTGCTGCTATAGCATAGGCCTGCAGAATTTGGGATTTATAGCCCTGATATGAGATAGGAACGTATTTTTCAATATAGTGGTTTCCATCCATATTATGGTCAAACATCAGCTAAGGAATATAACAAGTCTCACTGAACCTGCCATCTTAAAAGTAATTTATCATTTTGTCAGACTGGTCTTAAAAATCACAAAATTTAACACTTTCTGTACACTATCCTGAAGTTTTCCTGCCTCCCCTCTTACTAAAGTAATAAAATACACTGAATTGGCATCATTTGGATTCTTCACCTTCTTAGATCCATGGCTTTAAAAACATATTTCCAATTTTTCCACCTTTTTGTTTTCCATAAGAGCGATTCAGCTCCATTTCAAATACTAATCTATGTAGTGACAAACCTTTCTCTTTTGCTGGAGGAGTGGATGCAATTTTGAAACAAAGGTTACTGCAGTTTAAGCAAACTCTTCCTGGAATTAATTTTAGAAACTAAATTACATACTGTATAACCATTCCCATGGAACACAATCTAAAACATATTGCCTATGTTCATGTGTTTTTCCACTGCTCTATCTCTGGAAATGCATCCGTTGAGAGGAAAACTACAGTAAAAAAACCAACAAAGCAAACAAAAAAGCCAAATCAACAACCTCTGCCTGTTCTGACATTAGAAGAAATTTATCTATTAAAAGATCAGTGAATCTAGAATATGCATTCAATTCTCAAATCAAGCTACATTTAACTAACATATATTAAGAAATATCGGAGGTGTATGCTCTCAAAATAAGAGCAGGAGTTAAAAGAAATAAAGAGGAAAAAATGTGTCCTTAAAGCAGTTTCAGACATCATTGGTTTTGGACATTCACACTCTTGAAAAAATAAGCTTAATTTCTGAATTATTTACAATAATAACCTAATAAATTTAGTGAAGAGATATTTGATTTTTAAATTAATTGCCTCAATTAGGACACCAACTGACTCAGCTTTACGAAACAGCTGTATGGATGTTGGATTCTACAAGTCACTTTGTTTAGCAGTTAATTAAAAATTAAAACAATTACAGCAGAATTTCCCAAGGAGCTACTCTGGAGCTGGCGTTGCACAGACAAGCCCTTATGGAAAAGCAAGAACTTTTCTTGGTTTCACACTTGCAGTTTGACTTATTCTGTAGAGAAGTATCCTATGAAACTCAAGCCTAGTTTAATTATGGCATTGTTTCATTCTTTGTCCTATCTAACTGGAATGAAAACCTCAATCAGCTATTTAAGGCACTCTGCAAGATAAATCTTACAAAAAAAAAGAAGAGTCTAAACCTGATTCTCTAATGATAGAAATTCAGAATAGTTAAACAGTATTTTAACAGTAATTTATGGTTTACAAGTGTCTTTGAGCAACATCTTCCCCAGAGAGTTATATTTACTTACGGGGCTTGTGTGCGAGTTGTGTACTCTTTGAATTCACTGTCGTGGATGGTGAAGTATGGCCTGAAATCACTGCAATACTTCAGGGGTGAAATGCAGCTGCAAGGTACAAAGGATGAGCTTGGTTTATGTACTCAGTGAAAACTTTCATGAGAGACACAAGCAACTCTAAAATTTGTAATGCTTTTTCACACTGAGATCAAATGAAGGTCCACTCAGCTGCAGTGTTACATTGACTCCCTCAGACATTAGCTAGGAAGCTCTACTACATTTACCTAACAAGGGCCAACACAGTTTCTGAAGACTCTGCTGGTGATGGTGCCATCACAACAAGTGGTTCTCCCAGCAACACCAGCTCCCAAAGCATCTGAATGTGAAAGAACACTGGACAGAAACACCTAAAAACAGATTGAGGTATTTTAATACATTTGACATCATAAAATACATATTTCTTCCGGTTAATAAAGGGATAAAAAGGAAGTTTGCAGTAGTATTTTAACAGTAATTTGAAAAACATAGAATAGTCTTGTAAAATGGAACTTTAATGAACTTGCTTCTTTATTGCAGTTTCAGCTTGTATATTGTCCAAACTGTGTTTTGGCAAACTTTACAGAAAAAGAATATTAAATAAAATCAACACTGATAAATGTTGCTTACAAGGCATGAGACATGTTAAGGAACTGTCATAAATCAAAAAACATGTGGAAGTTCACAACTAGGAATCAATCAGTCCAAACTCCTACCTGAAAAGATCTACTTCATGAACAGTCGGTAAAGCCATGGAGATCTGAGCATCTGCCTAAAAGACATCGCAATGCTTGGTTTTTAGTCATCAGAACACCTAGGTATTAAATGAAATGGTTTCCCTTAAATGCTTACAGACAGTAGACAGTATATAGCCTAATTATTTATGTACTGCTGCAATATACAGCACATTATCTCCACAACTACCTTTGTGTTCCCATGAACAAGATATCCCCCAAGACAGACACACACCCACCCACTTACAGGCATGTGACTTTCAGTCCAGGAAAGACATAAAATACTGAAGCTGTTTTAAACAACTGCACATGAGGGCACAGACAGATTTGTTATATAACCACCCCCCATGGCTAAAGACTTTTAATTCTGGATTCATCCTCAAAAAAACCCAAATTATCCAAACATTAAAAGATCGTTCAGGTTAGTAGTTTTTCCAGCCAACTATCTTCTTCCAGGACCTGGATATCTCTCCCTGCTTAGGCTAACTGGGTTAGAATATCCTTTCTATATGAATCCAAACCTGGACTCCTCCATTCAAAGTTTCAAAGACTGTGGATTTCATTATTATCAAAGTGTATGACAATTTGATACCAATCTTTCCTAACAAGTTTAAAGTAAAAGAATGAAAGCAGATCTCTAGCTTTGTCTGGGTTTATATACAATATCAGTATCTAATCTCTACCTGGTGCATATTCTGTACTATCGGTGTTGTTCCAGGCTTGTCACGATATGTTGGAATCCGCAACTTGGAAAGAAAAAGAAAGATTTATTTTCCCTTGTACTGAATCCAACAGACACTTAAAATGCTGACTTAGAGATAATTTGTAATACTTAGAGAGGATATACTGCAGCATGATGCTTACAGAACTCTACAGAACTTCCATCTCCAGAATTTCCAATTGCAAATTGAATACTGGAATATGAAAATAATGCTCCAGATAAAAAAGAGACTATTGGTAAAGTAAGTGAAAACTGTTACTGTAATTTCAATAAAAATACCTCTAATGTTGGAAAGAATGATCTGAAATAAGGTCTTGGGGGTTTAAAATGGTACAAAATTACTTTTAGAAAAAATCCTCTCCTAAAACATCAAGATGTTCTGGCAAGTGAGGCAGAATCCAAATGGTCTGAATACAAGTATACTTCTCTAGTCTCACAGTTTGCATCTGTAAGTCTTGAGTACTACAAATGTAATCATACTGGAGGTTGGTATGCACAAACGGATGCCACTTATACACAACACTTAAAACTGCCCAAGCAGCGTAAGAGAACAGGGACACAGTATCACTTGGCAGTAATTATGGTTTTACTCAGTTTAGGAATGCAATTTCACCTCTCATGGATAAGAATTATTTATGAGATAAATGCAGGCAATACCCAAACAAGACACATCTGACACTCCTTATCATCCAGCACCCAGAACTGTTTTATTACATTTCTGCTTTCAGAACAGCTTCAGAAACTTCTTTCTCTCCCTGATGATGCACACATCTTGCCATAAACTTGAGAGCATCTGCTGAGAAGGTACTTCTGGCTGTAACCTCCAATTTCATCAAACCCATTTAATTGCATTTCATATGGAGATGTTACGACTCCCAGAGGATCAGTTCTGAACCACTGTTTAAGCTCTACACTTCCTCCCTATGCACTAGATATAACTTCTTTAATAGATTTCTTCAGACATATTTCACAGCCATTGAAAATTATAAACAGCCCAAGCTGGTTATTAATTTCTGGTATGTGGGCCGAAAATTATTTTTACTTGTCAACTCTCAGGAATGAGAACGATTTTCATCAATATTTTTAATTTGCTTGACTGGAACTTAAGTCTCAGTATTTTCAAGTGCTACTTTATGTTTGATTTAACAAATATAATTAGCACTAAAGTCTCCTAGAATACAAACTGCAGAGGGATGATACAGACACTGCAATTAGTAGTTGTTTTGAAACATCACTTTTTGGTATCTACAAAAATTAAAAATTAACCTAAGCACCATAAAAGATCCTCCTCTCCTCCCCCCAGTCAAAGCACTGAATCAGGATCTCTCAGACCTTCACTCTGAGTGCAGTAAACATCTGTTTACTGCACTCAGTAAACTCCTGTTTAGAAGAACAGGGCAATGAAAACAGGGCACAAGGCAGTGAGGACCTGTACAGTAAAAGGTGGGGAAAACACCCTCAGAGAAGAGCAAGTGCAGGAGTACCTACCTTCATTATAACACCCATAATAGGCAACTGCAGAACTTTCCCTGGTACTGGTGGTGGCCAACGATCAACGTCGCTGCAAACTGAAAGAAAATATGAGAGTTTCTGTACGTGATAAACCATGATCACAGAGTCACCTTCGTGCACTCTGCAACTTTAAATTAGTGCTAAGTCCACAGCTGCTCTACTTGTCTCTTGATCACACTAAGCATGTTTTACAGCCTTTCAGATATTCTTTATGCATTATTTCATTAGAACTGTAAAGTTCTTAATTTCAAGAAAACAGTGTTCTCTGGTCTTCCATATTTGTAGCAACGGAACTTACAATTAGTTAAAGAAATGTTATCTGCAAAACTGTGAAAGTACATACTAAAAAACTTTGAAAAGAACACCTACATTTATGTACATTGGCTACTTCAGAAGCAATAAATAGCAGCTGTTAAGAAAAAAGCTATTTTCTAGCTTGGCTAGACACTTTTCCAGCATTTTCTTGTAAACCATTATGAATATAATACATAATTCTCATAGTTTCTGCTTATTTTGCTCATAATACAACCTCTCAAGAAAACAGGTGATTGAAAAATGCAATTCCTTCATGGTTTATGCAAATTGTTGCTCAGTGAAAGCAAAAAAACTTGAAAGTTAGATGAGGCAGGCACAGTACACAGAACAGAACTCTTCCAGGCAAAAAGCAAATAACTTTTCTATTTGTCCTTCTCCAGCAAGGCTGAGGCACCTGTCACCAGTGCCGCTCTGTTGCTTTTTCCATTCGGTCAAAAAACAAACAAATCACACACACAAAAAACCCAAACCTCAAGCAAGATGACATTTGTACAGTTGCTTAGCAAAAGTTGTCAGACTGCCCAAAAGGACTTGGGTGGTGAAGAGTGCAAACTAAGGATTGCCATCAGCTCCTTGTGCTCAGCAGCTGGTCCTGGAACACACACAACCCTAGATGTGTTTCAGGAAGGACCTCCAACTCTCCCAAGAAGGATCCAGAATTCAATTAGCTCTGTTCAATGATCTAGAAGTCAAGCCAGTTTGCTAAAATTTCAACCCTCTACCCTGCAAAAAGACAAAACCACAGACTAGAATGTGACAGTGTTGTTTATTTCTCCAGAACAAGTATGTGATAGTGTAAGAGCTCCTCCAAAACAACATCATAAGATCAGTACCTGCTTCAAGGAAAGCTTCACTTTTTTCAAAATATTCTGGTGCTATTTGCTTGAGCATGGTACGAAAGAGATGGACATAAGGCAGCTTACTGATGAGGACCAGTGACTGGAATAAAGAGTTACAAAACAAAACCAGAATTTCAAGTTAACACTTTCCCTCAGTTCTACTGCAGCCATTCCCCTCAGACAACAGCAAGTGTGACTTTTCCCACATATGCAAGCCAACCACACATCTGACTACAGGCAAACTGCAATCAACTCCCAAAAACTTCCCAACTTTTTGTTTTTAAACACAGACCAAAACTATCTTTTCTAACAGCAGAGCTGGAACATAGCACAGCTGATGTAAAATTAGACCAATTTAACATAAATTAACAACTAATTTAGTTAGAGAGCAAGACAGTTTTTCTGTTCCTCTGTAGTCACTGAAAAATAATTAATTTGCAAATTAATATTTACCTAAAAGAACTGAAATTACCTTCTGGAAATAGCCTCTTTTTAATGATTTGTCTCGAACTTGTCTGAAATACACATAGCCATAGTAATATGCTGAGTCTTTCTGCAAAAGAAAGGAAAGAATTCAATAGAAGCACCTGATACTGCCCTCCTTTCTGAAGTATTCAACATAGAGTTTAAAAGCCTATTCCCCTGCAAGCTCCAAAGTTGATTAGATACAGTAAACTAGAAGGATTACTGTGTTTATTGGCATTATCTTTTTTTAGTAAGTACCTCAAAGAGAAAACATCAGTGTGTGGAAACAGCTGTGCTTTCTGGCTTTACTATTTTTATATCTACATTCCCCTGACACACTATGAAACCAAAAAGAAAAATAATTTCCTGAGGAATAAATCAGCATTAACAATTCTGCAAAGTAGCACTAAAAAGATTTTAGCAGTTAAAAACCTTAAAGCTCTGACTTGAAGAGATAAAACTTAGTCTTTCAATGTATTAGTTTTACAAAAGATTCTTGGAATATTACGGAAGTAGGCTCTCACATTTCAAAGACAAGACATCAGCTTCACCCTTCCTACAAACAGGAATTCAAGTATTTGCCACATAAACAGAACTAAATTGAGTTTGAGACTCAGGCTCCCAGAGGCCTATGGACACATTCCCTATGAACATGATGAGAACAACTTTTGGCCACCTACTTCTTTTAGGTAACTGCTCCATCTTCAAAAAGTGAAGGGTGGAAACTCAGAGAGCATGTCTCAGAGAGTTGCTTGGCTTTTTTTTAATGCCATTATAAAGCACTTCATATTTCCACAATGGTAGAGGTTCTTATCGTTTGATCTACAGGTTTCTAGGCAATAATTAAATAGATCTGGGCTTCAATTTAATTCCTTGTAATCCAAAATCCATACTAATAAAACTTAAAGAATAGTTAATGAAACTAATTATTATTATAATTATAATGACATACTACAACAAACACGAGTTTTGACTTTCAAGACATTCAGTTCAGAGATTTTTCTTTTCAAATATTATATTTAAAGGTGAAGACCCACAAATTAACATTACCCAAAAGAAATTTAACTTCATTTTTACTCATTTCCAACCTTTAAGTAAACTGGTAGATCTCTATCCAATTGGTCCAGAAAACAACGCAATGAGACCTTCCTTCCAGGAGACCTTCGGAATCTAAAACAAAATTGTGTGTCCCCAAGACAACCTACATGGGGGAAGAGATAAACAACAAACAGACAGTAATCTGAGTTTGAGTCTTGTTTAACATGAGCATTTGTTTATAGCCAATAGGCATCAGAGATATCAAGGTACCAGAGTTACCAAGAGGTATCAGTTTAAGTTCATTCATCTTGCATTGCTCTTGTGAACATTTGTATCTTGATAATTTTATAAGTGAAAAATTTGGCATCTTTGGCAACAGTACATATACTGTCTGCAACAAGGAAAGAAAGTCACTGCCTCACAGTGACTATCATGTCCTCAAACAGGTCAAATGGCTGTTCTCCTACTGGCATTACCCATTTCATTGGTATGCCTGTATGGTTTTTGATCATCTTAGCGACGTTGTTCCTCTACTAAATGGCTGCACTTTGCTGGGTTTTTTTGACACCATACAGTTCACATAGAAGTCACACTGTAGGACTGCATTATGCTGATATCTGTAAATCCACAGGCAGTTCTAGGATTCATCATTTTGAAAGCTGCAAAGCTAATTGCTGAAAAGTGAATGAAACTGAGTAGGACTTCCTAGTAATATCCCCAAGGAGTGACATTTCCCTTCATTTCTATCAAAATGAAATTCTTAAAGAAAAATGTAACTAATTCTCTAGGGAACTGTTCACCAGACTTGAAACTTCAGTTTCATCTTCTCTTCCAGTCACACACATTCTGCTATAGCAAGCACAGACAGCCCAGCCCCTCAGTCAGAGGCACTGGCTGTGCAGAGCAACACTGACATGCCCAGAGCACTCAGCTGAGTCTCAGAACCCCTTGAAGCTGCAGTCAAAAACCCTCAATGCACCAAGACAAAACCTAAAGTAGCAAAATATGGCGTGATGGGACAACTGTCTAATTCAAACAGGTAGTGAAAGCAAGTGCTCAGAAATACAGATCCAACGAGAAGAAGAAAAAACACAGCACAAGCCAGTAACACAGCACTAAATATTTGCTTCAACTTTTCAAAGCTTGTTCCCTTCAACCAAAGAAAATAAACCTCACAAACTATTACATAAACCCACACAGAGAAGACCTAAAAGTAAATTACCCTTAATCATTAATATGTTGAAATATAATTCAGAATATGATTTCCTCTTATGTAGCAAGCTCTTCCAGAAAAGATTGGTATATGTCTGTAAATGTCTATTCTATCCATGCAGAGAAGGTCCAAGCATTATTTTAAAGATAACTGCACTGGGAAACTCAGCTTAAAACCACAAAGAGTGTCATCATCTAGTAGCTGACTAAATCAACTTTCCCCTCTAAATTCATAGCCACAAGTACTGGAATAATAGCTCTCTGTAGTTGTGAGAGAAGAAAGTTGAATTAACCTTTTGAGCCATAAAAACCTGGGATGGACTGACCTCACATTTAGCTGCAAGCTAATAACTTCCTTCACTGCTATATTACATCAAGCTTTCTTTTTATGTTAAGGCCTATGATGAAAAATAAATCCTACCAGACAGGATGCACTCCAGCCCTGTGGAAGGCTGGTTTTACACAGGGAACTCCCTCTACACACCATTTGAAACTTAAGCCTACCAAGAGTGATCAAGAACCAACAGTTCTTAATAGGGACATTATGAAAAGCAAAAAAGTGGGATTTTTCCCTGCTGAAAGTAAAACCTCCTTACCTATTCTGACTAAAGCACCTTTATTATACTCTTATTTGAAAAAATACACCAAAAAATTTTAAGAAAGCAACCTTCATCACTAACACAATTTTATACCTTCAAGACACCTTTTAATGACTGAAGATATTTATAACCATTAACAATGAAAGTAATTAGAAAATACCATTAATTCATCTTCTGTTTCAATAACAGAAAGAAGCTCTGCCTCTATTTACATACAGAATAGCAAGAGCAGAGAAAATATCTTAAATTTTAACGACATTTAGACAAAGAAGAAAACCTAGCCAGAATACTTTGTAAAATTACATAAAAGAGAGCTCATACACATTAAAAGCACAAATCTGCATCACCCCCTGTCCAAGCTGTTACACTGCAGAGCATCTGAAAGCAGAGTCAGTGCAGTTACAGGACAAGGCTGGTCCTGCAGATTTTGATTTTTGTATAGAAATAAATGTGAAAGTAAGTGTCTGTACTTCAGCCATATCTTTTTGCAGGTGGTCCAACCCATCAGCCACATGCCCCAATTTCTCTTTGGCAGCAGAAGAGCAGAAGTTTAGATGCAAGAATAATTTAACAAGCAGGACCACACACAGGCACAGCAAGAATGGAGAAGATAGCTGAGGTTTTCCTTTCACAGCCATTCTTTCTAAATGCTTTTGAATTTAAAAGTCAGATTCACTGTTATGAACTTAGAAAATAGTCCGTCATGAGAAGAGGGCTCCATATACTTCCATTTGCTTTATTAAATCCTTCAAATTCCGTGCCTACTCTCTTCTCTACAGTGACAATACTATTATTTTGTTTAAAGAGCAAGATTTAAGATGTTCATTCTTTACTTGCCAAGTATTCTGAAACATCTGCGCAAATGTCATTGGAAGGTCTTACACACTTACATAAACCAGGGAAGAATCCTCAGACCTTACTGCAATGCAGACAGTTGCAGTTTTATCTTTAACCTCAGCTACAACATCTCTGTATTGCAACATTAAGATATATAAATACATATTTGAGCTAAAGTTCAGAATACATTTTGTCAAATTCTATCTTTTTTAACATAGTTTAGTCCCATAACAGACGACTACAGAGTAAAGGAAGCACTTACCTGAATTAGAATCTGGAAAAGACAAATAGCAAATATTGGTTTTCTAAAGGGTAGGGAAAAGAAAAGAGAGCTGTTATATTTCCTGGGATATAATGTATTTATATATTTTTTAAGCTAAAAGCAAATTATATACAGCAACCATGACTTACCTCTTTATCTGTGAGTTTGGAATGCGGAGGATATATTACCTACAAGAAGAAAACAGTATTATTTTATTTGAAAATAAGCTGGGTACAAGCAGTAAGTTTCCATCAAATATTTTAACAGTACAATCCTTGAACACCTTCCTAGCCTGAGAACATTTTCTATTGTAAGCTATTAATATTATGTCTCAGTTCTTATCTTAATATATACTTTTAAGCTTTCTTGATCACGCATCTTTACAAGGTATTTTGGATGCCAGTTAAGAGACCATAAACATTCATTTTATAAAGGTATACTCAGAATGTATATTCAGAGCACTTGAGATTTTTGGTGCAAAAGGTCTCAAAGGAGAGCAAGATTAACCTGTACATGCAAAATGCACTAGATGATTACCTTTAAAGCAAACACACATTATTGTCTGAAATCTGTTGCAATCAAAAGTTAGGTTGCAGTAACCAAAATTCAACCACAAAACACACTCTATATTAACACTAACTCTTGGAGGATGAACACTAGCCTCTAATGACAACTGAAAGGTCAAGAAATAAACTCAAAGTCATGGCTTTTTGTACTTAGAGAAAAAAAAAAGATAATGTAAAAAGTTTTTACAACACAGAAATCAAAAATGATGCAACACAATGTAAAATGCAGAAGCATACATTACATCTTTTATTTAAAAAAAAGGATGTGAAAAATCAGTGATTATGCAAGCAAGTGAGAACAGAATACACAGGAAAGAGGACAAACCTCAGACACTTAAATTTCACCTAAAAAGATCCTCAAAACAACCCACTCCAAAACTATTGAAATGGGTGGATACACCTTGTAAGCAAAGGAAATTTGACATAAATTCCAGGATTATGTTTCAAAGAAGGTTTCAGGGCTCCCAAAAATGGGACCTAATCCGGGAAATTCAGAATGTAGGAACAGTGGCTTCATGCAGGGTCCTCATTTTACCATACAGCTAACATCCCCTAATCTCACTTAATCTTGTTCTACAATTATAAGTAAATTTACCTCCTGATAAAATAAGATTATCCTACTCTATAGAAAACAACAAATATACTCACTGGCTGATCTCTGACTAAGCATCTTTAGTCAGCCATAAAGTCTGCAGTGCATTTTTTCCCCTCAATCTCCTACCAAATGATGTCCAGCTGTGTAAGCCATTAGGAAGGAAAGTGTTTCAGCAACTAAAGCTGAAAGCAGACACGAGTGGAACACCTGCATTCTGCATGTAGCAAACCCATCAAACCATCTTTTTTCCAACTCTGAATATTTTCCTTTGCTATCTTATGCTAAGAAATACACTAAATGTAGCTCTCAGTAGCTGAATGATGCTGAAATTACCCACATTTAGTCAGAAGATTGGCATACAGACTTGAATGCATACTTCTTCTCCTCACTAGCAGGTGTTTCTTCCCAGAATTCTTATATAAACCGAAAATTAATTACTTTTCCTGCAGCTACATAATGGAAAAAAAATCCCAGGCCTTAATTCTGTAAATATTTTAAGTTTCATTTTAGGCACCCAGTTAAATCAACGTGACTGTCAACAGAGGAGTCTGCAGCCAGGACAGAGGCCTTGCTCCCCTCAGCCACGGAGCACAGCAGCTGCCCAAGCCACAGGTTATACAGAAACGTTTGTCTTTGCTGTTAACACCACCTTACAACATCAAGGGAAGAGAACTCAGATAATTAGCACAGTATGCTGGGGTTTTAATTGCATTTCTCTGTGGCGAACAGTTATGTATTTTACATACTGTAGTAGCTGGATTACTTGAATTTTCAGCCAGTATGCCATGCATTTATGCTGGCACCCCTTTAAGGCGAGAGAAAGAAAAAGACACTTTCCCATCAGACTAAGAGTTTGCTGTGCAGTCACATTGTGATCAGGGTGTAACAGGATGTGAAACTGATGCAAACGATAGTTCTTCTCTCCATTTCCCAGCACTGTGAGCTCCCCACACACTCCCAAAGCAGTGCCACAGCTATCCCTGTGTTCCCAAAGCAGTGCCACAGCTGTCCCTGCCCCTGCGTTCCCAAAGCAGTGCCACANTGCCCCAGGGCGCTGCCCCTCTCGCCACTCTGGGGCTTCGCACAAACACGTTTCCTCAAGCACGGCCGAGCTTCCCCCGCCTCTGTGCAACACCGGGGCCAGAGGAAGCGCCCGATTCCGGCGGGGCCCCGCCGCAGCCCGCAGGCCGCGGGGCGCGGGGCGAGTGGTGCCCCCCGCCCGCCGCCGCACGTACCTCCACGGCCTGGCCCAGCTCCAGGTCGAAGCCCACCACACACACGCAGTGCAGCCAGGCTGAGAAGCGGTCCCAAGGCAGCAGCGACAGGCACTGGTCGGGACTCTCCGGCTCCGCATCCTCTGCAGCCGCCTCGGCACTGCCTGGCCCCAGCGCCGGGCCCCGCTCCCGCCGCGACATGGCCCCGACCCCGGCCCCGCCGCGCGGAGTCACGTGACCCGCGGCACTCCGCCCTCTCCCCCCAGGAGCCGCCCGGAGTGGGAGGGGCCAAGCCGGCACCGAGGGGAGGCCGAACCATTCCTGAGGGGAGCGGGGGGGGCGGTAGCGGCCGTGGGGAGGGAGCGCCCCCCCGCGGCCCGGCAGGGAAGGGCGGCGGTGCGGCCGGCCCGGCCCCTCCAGAGGGGCACTGGGCGGGCGGAGCTGTTCGGGCTCGGGCAGGGACCGGGGCTCCGCGCTCCGGGCCGCAGACACCGCACCCCGGGGAGCCCGTCCCGCCGCTGCTTAGCGGGGTGCCCGTGACGGCAGCTCTGCAGGAACGGATCAATCAGCTTTCTTTTCTACTTTGGCATGTCCGTGACAGCACCTGCACGGGGACGACGTGGCCGCCAAGTAATCAGCGGGCGTATCTCCATCGTGTCCTTCGCAAGGCTGAGCACGGCGCTGGAGGGAGATGGAAGTACCCCTCTGGCTGATAACTGGACAGCTTCAACCTCACAGGAAACTGGGATAATAAAAAAAGCATCCAAATCTCTTAAACCCTCTTTTAGTGCCTTAGCCAAAGCCCAAGCTCTTTATTTAATAATGTAAGAGCTTTTGAATATTCTTTTAGCACAGTCCAACAGCTATTTATATTTCATTATGAAACATTTGTAGAGTTAAAAGTGCTAAATAGCGAGTTTATTTAATTAAAAAAAAATTAAAAAATAAATCAT
Organism: Lanius collurio; assembly: GCA_020086605.1. Classification (NCBI taxonomy): domain Eukaryota; kingdom Metazoa; phylum Chordata; class Aves; order Passeriformes; family Laniidae; genus Lanius; species Lanius collurio. The sequence continues at coordinate 5,757,674 of JACBWW010000009.1, forward strand.
GCATGCACTCCTCCAAACTCCTGACCTCTTTTTATTGAATTATTCACACTAGACTTTTGGTTGACTACTACTAGAACAGCTTCAGCAGCAATAGATGCAGACAGGCTGCTTACCTGAATCACTACATGCCATTTTTTCTCCAGAACAGCAGTTATAAATATTAAAACCAAAATAATACATTTATACATACTTACAAGAAAATTTATGACTCCTTAGATGCACTGTTTCCTTAAGACTCATTAACAACATCTGTTTATCTATCCAAACCAAACTGCTAGAAATTAAAATATGCTTTGATCATCAGAGTAATTTTCTAGACAAAGTAGGAACAAATATATAACTCAGACAAAATGATGGCACACAAAATTATCATGGTAATTATTTGAGATATCAAATTATATCATGGATGTAATTTGAACCTTCAGTTATCATAAACCATTAGTGGTAAAGTGAACATTAGATACAAACTGAGATAGGAATGGGGTTGTGCAGTGCGCAGCCTCGGGCAGGGCTCTACAGGAAGATTCTCGCTGTCTCCAGCTGCTTCACATATCTTACAGTGATACCATGCAACATTCACAGATTTTTCACGTAGTTAACTCCTGAATTCTGAAAAAGAATACTATCCAAAAAAAGACATGACTTAGACTGAGCTTAATCAAGTTCAACTCAGCGCAATGATTCTCAGTAGCATTTCATTTGCTGTTCCCATTTAAGAACTGAAACAGCCTCGTCAAAAGCTTTTATCACTTGGTTTAAGAAAATACTCCATCTCACTGCTTCTTATAAACTGTCCCTTGTTTGTACTTTTATACTTTCTCTTGTTTATATTCTTGCTGTGATGGGCAACCCAAAATTTTAGCTATTACCATCATGCATATACTTCTAGATTTTGCCGGCCCCTATTTTTAAGTTTTCATGTGAATTTAAAGTATATCTATGTGAAATAATAAGAATAAAGTACTTAGTAAGAGTGATATGCTCTGCTCATTTTATTAAACAGCAAATTAATTCCACTTGATGCTTAACAAATAATATTTTGTCAGGAGAAAGTTAAGGGAATAGACACACAACCTTTGATAAGAAAGTACTGAAGAAAGGATTCTCAGCCTCTGGAGATATTCCCAATAACTGGGGAAATACTGGTTCAGAAAGATTTTCGCCTAACCATTTCACATACATTTTACTTTTCATAAAATGTGATTATCTTTTTCAATTGAGAAAGAATGTACATTAAGAAAAATAGTATTTCTGCATGTATTGTAACATTTAGAAACATCTGAGACTACTTTCTTCTTCAAGAAGTCTCAGTGCAGGACAAAAGATAGACTTCAGAGTTGGGAACCTACTAATTGAGAGCATTTTGCTTCTACTTGCAATAAAGCCACATGAAACTCTAGGGCTCTGCATATAGAATGTGCCCTTACAAATCTCCAGGAACTCAGCCTAGTTTTGCAGAAGTATGGCCATCTGTTAATATTTGGAAGGGTTTGGACAAGAGAGACTTCTAGAAAAAGCATGCCCCGTGATGTCAGTTGCTGGAATAAAAAAGAGAAAATGCCTGTGTGGGATAGCTGGGTTCTAAAGATCCTCAACTATTTAGTGTTTGAGCCTGCCTTCCTTTCTTCCACGCTCTATCTTGCTCCTACAGCTGTGATGTCCATGGCTCTGTCCCCCCCCTCTCAGCAGGATGCTTTCTATCAGGTAGCAGCAAATGTTGTGTTGGCTGCTGGCTGGCCAGGTTCCATCAGCTTCAGCAGGGAGTGACTGTGCAGACTGCTCACATCCACAGAGTAACACCAAAGAACTGCATAAACATCATCTGCTCATCTCACCTTCCCCCTCCATCCCCCGCCTCGAGATTTCAGTTTAAAGCAGTATTTTATTTGTACTTGAAAATTAGATTTGGTCTAATAAATACATTAATTTAAAACAAAGAAACACACACACAAAACGGTTGTCACTATTTTTGAAGCATCTTTTCAAACAGCCGCAGAAAACATCAAACATTTCAAAAAGTCAATATTAATACTGACTGTTTAATTGATACATTAATAGAAAAGCAAATAAAAGCTGGTCGCATGATAACTGTTCTGCTAAAATGATAAAGCAGTGAAAATGCCAGATATATCAACCTGCCTGATTTGATTTGAAATGAAAAAACACTGCATGTAAAATTAGTTATGTATTAGCATAACATGTATTAACGGTATGCATGTTACATTATACTCATGTATATATATCAAATACATACATTATCAACATACTATGCAATGTACATTGTATATATAAATAGATAGGATATATATCACATAATAAATAATGTATTTTATCATTGTATAACATTCATATTTCTTACATAATGTAAATTGAATAGCATATTCAGTATATGTTTACTACATATATTGCATTAATGTAATTGTCTGTTATGTTGGTAAGACACTCGTGTATACTGGATATTTGTATCTTTTTTTTTAATGCAAACCAGAAATAGGAGCAGGGAAGGATCTGAAAGAAAATTGAATAAATGGAGAACCTACCTGACAAGAGAGGATTAAACTGGCTAAGTTGCTTATTTTTATAAAAATTAATGCTGAAAGATAATGTAATTGTTCTTTACATAACCAGTCAGTGAGTCAAAAGATCACGAACAGAAAATAAGTCTGAAACTAAAGAACAATAATAGCACTAAAATAAAAAAGCTTAACTGGTTCACTAAACCTGGGGTGATAATTAGAATCAATTTTTTAAACACTGGAGAAAACTTCTCTGCAACAGTTCCTTACTTTTTGACAGCTTGGTTCAGAATGTTTTAGAAGCTACTTCTCAGGCATGCTTGTTTTCCAGAAGATACATAAGGATGTAAGTAACAGTTCAAACTCTGCTTTACGTTTCTTCACTGGTCTATACAGCAGTAAATGCCTTCTTAGACAGTCATATTTTAAATATGGTATGGCAATTACACATGGAATTTGTTGTATTTCTGAAAATCAGTAAAAAATTGATTGGATAAATTGTTGATTAATGTTTCAGAGATGAGAACTCAGTAGAAAACTTCATCTCCAACTTTACCTGCTTATTCTGCATTCATTACCAGTTTGCACCTTAATTTTTGCACTAGAAACTGAACTTTTGCTATACAGCATGCCTCAGTAATTTCAAATGTAACAATTTCTCTGGAATCAACATCTACCCCTAAGCAACTGGTTCATACCTCTGCAGTGAAAACTCAGTCTGGTACATATTAGTTATTTTGGTAGCCTTCTGGATCATCATTGCACAGTACTCAGAAATGTGGCACTGAGTTGTCTGTAATGCTGCTCGGTGTTTTTCTTTTTGAGTCAGTTACAGTTACCTCAGAATTCACGATAGGCTTGCTTCAGCAAAAGATCTCATTTTTCATCAAGTCATTACGACTTCGACACCCTCAAGTCAAAATCCAGATGTTTTTCAGGTATGCACATACACTACCTCAGCTGCATTTTATCCTCCTGAAACAGACACCAGCTCTTTAGGGGACAAATGTGACAGTGCTCTCCTTTCCCTTAGCCAAGATGGCTATCTTGCTTTCTGCCCTCAGCTATGATGCCTATCATAACATTTTCATGGACTTCCTGCCCGGAAAAAGGATGGACACAGTGGGATCGTGCTGCCCTTACCTAACATGGCTGCGAGGTACTCTGCCTGGTTCAGCTGTGTGACAGCGTTCGTAGAAACGAAGCAGGGTATGACACTTCCCTCCTCCTCCTCCTTTTTCTCCTCCTCCTCTGAGCACAGCACAGTGGCCGAGCACTTCCCACAGAAATCCTCATCCACCTGTTGCTCTCCACAGTTCTGGGATGGACACTTTCTGGTAAGCAGCAAACACTTCATAGAAAACCCATAGGATATTTGTATCCTCATTTCAGAATGCAACTGCTTCCTATATTTTCATTTTAGCCTATGACTCTGACCCTGGTAACTTCTGAACTCATCAGGCAGTTTGAAACAGGAGTTAAAAAGTCTGAGGGGTAACTACACCCATGCAGCTCCTCTGAGAGCTGCCGTGCATGCAGAGAAGGAAGGCTCAAATTCATGTTCTCCATGAGCAGTGGGTACAGCTCAGTTGTTACATGAGCCATTTGGCAGTGCTAAAGAGAACCAGAAAGGCAGCTGGCACATACCATTGCTTTCCCAAGAGACTGTCAGAGTGGGATTTCTCCAGGGAATGAAGTAAGGTTCAGGAAAACATAATATGCCAGTCGCTAGCAGTTTAAATGACATAGTTACATTATTATTACATTATTATAAATACTTAAACCATCAGAGAAAGTTATCCACTGCTCAGTTTATTATTTTACCTGGTTCTCTTAGGTCCTATAGATGGTAATGGATCTTCTTCATCTCTAATTTTACTTTCAGTCTCTCTTCTCCATTAAACACGCACACAAAAATATAAAAAATGCTCTTAGAAACAGTATTTTCATTACAACACCTGTAGTACCCTTTGCTCCCACTTTTTACACTTTGTAGTTCCAAAGCACTCTCAATTATTTCTACTTTTGCAACTGGTTCCCTCAAATATAACTCCTAATGGACCTAAATTTATTCTCACTCTCTTCATCTTCTTTTTATACCCCTTTCCTTCTCCCTTTGATTAGTTATGGCACCTTGTGTGCTGTAAGCAACAGCCATGCTGAATTTCCACTAATTAAAACAACTAGTAAATTACAATTATATTTATCACAGTAGTACAATCTCATAAGATGATGAAAGCCATGAAGTGGTGTGCGAGATTTTTTTTTTTCCCTGTCAGGAGAATTAAAACTATGGATAAACAGTTCTAAAGTTTCCACCTATCAGTTGTTTATTTTTGTCTTCACAAAATCAGACTTGTCTTTATTCTTGGATTTCTTTGTTTCAAACACAGATGCTACAGCCCAGTTTTGCTGTCCTTTTCTCACTGGATTGTTGGAAGAAAACTAGTCTGTTACAAATAAAACTGCCCCAAATCACAGGGCAGGCAAAAAGAAAGGGAAAAAAAATGAAGACAGCCCTGACATTTTACTGTGCTACAACTAAGAACACACCAGTTGTGCTTTGTCTCATACACTGCACTGCCTTACCTTGATCACTGCTTTTCCCCTCATCCACTGCTGAACTGCCTGGCCCAGATCCACTCCTGTCCTCCACAGCTGCCAGCTCTTTCTGCCACCAGAAAATTCTCCCATATCCCTAATCCTAACACCTTGTCACAGGGTAATTATAGTGCTGGCACAACTACCACCATCTATCTTATATCACACAATTTCCACTTGTTTGCTTTACAGGGAATGATGGAATTATAAATGTATTTGGACTGGAGAGACTTGCTTGGCACCAGCACACCATGTGACCTTGACAAGTGACCTTTCCTTGGCTTCTAGAAAACAGGCATAAATATGACCTTGGATGATGCTCCTTGATGTGCTGAGGGAAGACACAGCACCAGTGACCCCACCTCAGTCCTGTCCCTGCAGCCACTGCTCCAAGAGTCCCCCTGCTCCAGCTGCCAACCTGAAACAAGACATGGCAAACATGGCCAGCATTCCTCCCGTCCCAGGACACATCACACCACACTGCGGCTCCCTAGGTTTTTAATCTGGGATCATAAAACCACCAGAAGCGCACAGGGAAAGCAGGAGGATGTGCAGGAGACTCCTGCAGTTTCTCATGCAAGCTCTGCTGAGAATGTGTCACCCCAGCTCCTCCTCTAAGCTCCACTCTTTCAGAGAGCCACAGAATATTCTGAGTTGGAATCAGATCATCGAGTCCAGTTCCTGGCCCTGCACAGGGAGCCCCAAGAATCCCATCCTGCGCCTGAGAGCGTTGTCCAAAAGGTTTGTGAACTGGGAGTCTTGGGGCCACGACCACTTCCCTGGGGAGCGTGTTCCAGTGCTCGACCCCGTTCTGGGTGAAGACTCTTCTCCTAAAATCCAACCTAAACCTCCCCTAACACAACTTCACGCCGTTCCCTCCCCCTTATTTATAAGGGCTGGCAGCCCCCGCTTGTTACCTCCCTCCCAGAGCTGAGAACAGCGAGGGCAAAGGGACGGCACGGGGCCGGGGCTCACTCACCTCAGCGACCTGCCCCGTGCTAACACGTCCCAGCCGTGCCCTTCCAGGAGGAGCAGCAGCCACTTCCCCTCTCCCCTTTCCCCTCCCGGCCCATCCCGTCGCCCCCTCCCCGCACGCCCGGACCGGGGCGGGGCCCGCCAGTTGCCGCAGCCTCACCGCGCGCACCGCGCATGCGCAGGGCCCGCCGGTGCGCACGCCGCCTGCCCCCGGCCCCGCCCCGCCCCGGCCCCGCCGCCGCGGCCACACCGGGAAGGGCTCCAGGCGCTATGGCGGCGGCTGCGCGCAAGGTAAGGGGGGAGCGGGGTGCGCCCCGTGCCGTCCGCGGGGCAGCGCGGTGCGGGGCTGAGGGGGACGCTGGGGGACGCGCTGAGAGACGGGGCTGACCCGGTTTGTTTTCGGCCCCGCAGGTCGGAGGAAAGTTCCCGCGGCCGGTGGCCGCCTGAGGGGCAGAGCGACCGAGCGGGAGCGCCCGGGCCCGGCCGCCAGGCCTCTCCCGCCGCCGGGGCAGCGGAGCCGCGCTGGGCGGGCGGAGAGCGCGGGGGTGCGCAGCGGGCCCGCCTCATGCGTAGCCACCTGCGGAGGGGCTGAGCGGAGCCGCCGCCGCCGCGCCCCGCGCCGGGGGTTCCTGGCGGGGACTTCCCGGGGCAGCCCCCGCCGTCCGCCCCTGCGGAGCCGCCGCTGAGGGACGCACACTGACCCTGCCGCCAGCCAGAGCGACCTGTCAGCGCACCTCGCAGGCCGGCCCCGAGGACCCTTCCCACGCGTTGGTTTGTCCTCGGGAGAAGGAGAGTTGGGAGCCTCTCCATGCCTTATCAAGTTCCTTATCTGAGTGGCTCTCAGAAGCTGTAGACCAGTTTAGCTTTATCTGGTTTAGGGGAGAAAAAGTGTAGCTCTCGCACTCCATCCTAAATCGAGGACCACCTATTCTGCTGGGGTTTATCACACGAAGATGGTGAAATGCGGATTGCTGTGTAAAGCAGTAGGTCCCTGTTGTGAAGCGAGGGCTTTGTATTCACCTTCCAGTTCCTGATCTGTGCCCTGTGAGAGAGGACGCTGATCTTACTCCTTCATCCCCCTTCCCTAAACCTTTCCTTGCTTCCATGTTGCATTGGTCAGACTTTTGGTCAGTGTTGTTTACGGAAGGGGGGGGGAAAAGAAGGCAGTTGAGGTTACAAACAAAAGTACTTGTATGACTCATCTACTTGGATTTAAGACATTATATCCTTCTTTCACGGGGCCTTTGCTTCTCTCTGAAGGAATCAGATGCTTATTCCTGTTCTTCCAGAGGAGGATGGATTGAAAGTTGTACGTTTCAGACTTTTTTTGGGCCACTGCTGATGTTATTAAAAGACATAATGGGGCTTTTTCACTGGATTATTGCCAGAATTAGTTTACACACTGAAACAATGAGTTGTTAGGCCTCTCATATGATAATATTTGTCCTGCTTTAATATAAAGTTGCTGTGGAGGTATTTTAAAAATTGTGGGGGACAGTCTGCGTCAGAAGAGGCTCTCTTCATCTCTGGTTGGTGTGGCAACCACAATCTGTCCTCGATGCCTTCAGCCTTGGCCATCTTCACTTGCCGCCCGAACTCCCACCCGTTTCAGGAGCGTCATGTTTACCTGGACGAGCCCGTCAAGATTGGCCGCTCCGTGGCTCGCTGCCGGCCAGCCCAGAACAACGCCACGTTTGACTGCAAGGTGCTGTCCAGGAACCATGCTCTTGTCTGGTTTGATCACAAGACAGGCAAGGTAAGGTGTTTGTTTAAAAACACTGAAACTGCACATTTGTTTTAGCAAGTCTCTGTAGACTGCGGATCACTCTGGGTTTTGCTGTAGTAAGTATGGTTGCATAGAAAAGGAGTAAGATTTGTTTTAAAATTATAACTTTCCAGGTAAGTTGCTAATTTCTTACTAAGCAGAAACTGATTATTATGAAAAGTATATAAAACTAACAGTTGAAAATGGTTAGAGTACTGAAAGACTTGCATTTGTCTTATTCATTGCTGGAAGTAGGTGATTTTGAGGTGAGTCATGCAAATGTGAAAGCACATTGTATCAATATAGGCTGTAATAGTATTTTTTTCAAATGCGGAGAAATTACTGGTTTGTCTGTGTATGTAAATTGAGTGTGAGGACCGTTAAAAAATGGATTTCAAAAAGATACTGTGCTTGTTTGGCAGTCTTCCTACTTGTCCGTTTGAAATTTTGTGGAGTATTTTGTTTGGTTCTGATAGAAAGTTTATTACTGGCAACACGAGTGTAATGAGTGGCACTCATGATATAGTGTTATTGATAGTGAAAATGGTTTTAAAATACATCCTGTGTTCTTAACTGTTCCTCTCACAAGTCTGGCAGTCTTATTAAGTGAAATTGAGGGGTCCTGTAGTGCGTGTTTTGTCCACTAGGGATTGAACTGGGACAAGTAAAGTTGTTTTACTTAATGACTGTCAAGTTAATTTTAAATAGCCAGAGAAAAATTAACCAAGTGCAGACTACCGTTGCTCAGCACTGTATTTTTTTTCTCGAATATATTGATGTTATGCCCTAGAACTTAACATCCTCTAAATCAGCTGGTTTTTAGCTTCACACCAAGCCCTTCTAAGAAATGCAGTCCGTGTAGCTCTGGATTTTTAAGAATAATATGGTCTGTAATTAATGCAGATTTTTTCAGTAGTATGACACAGAATGAGGAGCGGTACAATGCAGTCGAAGTTCTTAAACCTTCCATTGTTAGCTATCCTGTGTTATGCAATACTTGGGCATGATGGGACAAGACAAGCATTTAATTTCCTAAGGCTGGATTATGGCATGGCTTTCAAGTTAGCTGCAGGTAATTGTGCAAACTGCTATCTGTATTAAACGTTTCATTAAGCATGTTGCTTTGGCTCTATTGTGTGTGTGATGTGCATTCTTGGATTCTAGAAAACTTAAGTGCTTGAAATACTTTCAGTTAAATTTAGTCTTTAACCTTTCTTGTTTGATTCAACAAAGTAAAATGTTCCAATTTATTGTGCTGTCTTTAAATTAGAAAGTAATATGCATATGGCTTTTAATCAACATTTCTTATGACTTATAAAGATTTTAAGACCCCCATGTGCTCTATTATGGTTACAAATACTGTGCCATGTTCAAGGTGGTTGACTTGACAAAGCACTGAGTGTTGATCAAATCTGGTAACTGATATACAAGCTTCAAAGACCATCAGCTCTGGGGGTTTTTTGTATGTTTTTTAATTTCAGTTAGCTCTGGCTTCTCTAATATAGATAAAAAAAATATGTGCTTATTCATTTATCTGTTTTAAAATAGCATCTTAGTAGTGGTAGTAAATAAGAGGATTGTATTTGATAGTTTTTGAGATACCATCATGTGAAGATTTGACAGAGGTCTGATGAAAATTGCCAAGGTGGGGATCTGTAGCCATAGTGATCAACTAAAGAATGGATTTGCAATCATGACCTGGGATCCACTCCTGTTGCATGTTAAATGTGATGGTATTATAAAAGGTTTAAAGCAATGTGGAGAATTTCAGATTCTGTGCTTGTTTCTTGGCAATATGGACTGGCTTTCATCTGACTATCTGAATGGTAACTTGTGAGGTAGTTGGAGGAGAGAGGGAAATACACCATTAGAGATAAGAGGTATCAAATGCTGGTGTGAAAAGGCAGGTAGAAGATACTGATAAATACAGGCTTGATCTTGAATCACAAGAGCTACTTAAAAAAAATCTGATGTTTTCAAAATACAAACAAAAACATAAAACTATGACAGAACATTTACATGCTGGAACATCTATTACCATTGTTTACATAACTGCTAATAAGCACATCTCATTTAGGAAATTGTCATTATCCTATCAATGACCTATATTTAAACCTGCACAAATTCTCTTTGTCAGGATATTTGTAAACATTTCTTAGAAGCTTATATGTAGGATATTTATCAATTCTGGATTTTTCAAAAGATAGAAGACCTTCAAATGTTACTTTAGCAATGAGAAAAACCTTCAGATATTTCAAAATGGTTCGTGAATGATCTAGGGCTGTAGTTTCATAAGTTGTGGACTTTGGCAAAACCAATTTCTGGCATTACCAGTCACTCAGTCTCTGTGCTGCCTCTTGAGCTGCCTTTCAGTTGTGCTCTCATACTTTTTTTTTTTTTTTTTTCCTGAGGGCTTGGAGTTTTATTTTGTTTAGTGAATCATGTGAGTGATCCTGTTTATTACATAGTCTGTAAACAATTTTATCAGTATCATCTGTAAATAGTGGTAGAACCTGCAGAGAGGGAGCATCAGTAAGCAATGCCAAGGAAAGTAGTACAAATTTTTTTTCCTTAGACAGAGGACAGCATAAGCTGAAATATGTCACATAAGTAGACCAAGCTGAAGATAACATGTTACTTGCAGTTGAAAGATGTGAATGTTTGCTTTATATAAAGGCACTTTAATTATGCACGGAAAAACTTATTTGCCCAAGGAGATAATGTTTATGTAACACCAGCATTATTAAGGATGAACATAGGATGAGCTTTTGAGATCACCAATACACAGCAATTAAAAGCAGGTACTTAAAGTTGGATTTGCTTTTGAAAATATTTTTAACATAATATGTAAGTCTAAATATGTGTATGATTTAGGTGGAAGGAGATGGTGGTGGGATTATCTGTACTTGAACATTTTCTGTGTTTAGTAATGCTTTTACAGACAATCAGTAATGCCATATTCAAGATGGTTGATTTGACAAAGCAATGCCTCCTTTTGCCTGTGGTTGTAGATACAGCATAATAACTCCTAGTTAACGTGTGGATTTTTCATGCAGTGATAACATTAAAATATTATGCTTAGAATTTATTTTGATTTTATTTTTTTAAGTAATTTCAAGGTAATGAATCTGGGTTTTTTTTAGAGGTGCCTGAAAAAGTGACTCACTAGATATGTAGGAAGTAGATGTTGTGCTGAGCATGGAGTGTTCCAAAAAGTGTGAATCAAAGCAAAAGAAAAAGTGGGCTATAGTTCAGAAAATCTAAATGTGTTTGTTCAGCTCATATCGCTGCATATGGGAAGAAACTCTTAAAAATTGCATAACTGAAATAATCTTAAACTTGGTTTTTTTGGGTTTTGTTTTCGTTTTTAAAAACAAAAAAGTGGAAAACCCATGAGAATTTGTATGTGACTTCCAGGCTGAAATGCTTCTGACAGATGTTGTAGAAGCTTTTAGTAGAAACCTGAAGCTTCTGACAGAGATCCAGGCTTTCAAAATCTGGAATTATTCAGTGCCTTAGATTGTTTTGTGTTGCTATTATATGTACCTTTTATAGGGAATTCATTGCCACAGTTTACCAAATGCTCCTAGAAACTGTGAAAAATAAAGTATTTTCTTAGAGCAAAAGCACTCCAAAGAACTGGTCATTTGTAATAACTGAAAAAAAAAAAAGTAGGCACAAGTTGATATGTTAATGGTGGCTAATCCTATTGTTTTCATTTAACTCAAAGTGGATATGAATTGAGCACATTGATATCTTGGTGACAGAAATGCTGACTATATGGAAATCCATAATCTCCGTAATAGTAGATGAAATTCATTAAAGCTGTGCTTTCTGTCTTCTAGATTTAAAATATGTAAGATAAAAATACTACAAAATACTTCCTGCAGTGAGCATCCTCTTTAAAGAAAACAAACACAAAACAGATTCCCTCCCTTAAAAAAACCCTCAAAAACAAAAACCCAAACCAACCAAAAATCCAACAAGAAAACCCAAACCCCAGCAACTCAAAACAACCAGCCCAGAGGTACAGCCTGTCTAACGTTGTGATCTGAAGGACACAGTGCAGTTTACTCTGGTCATGTTTGGGGATGACACAGCCCATGTGTGTTGGTGTGGGGGCTGAGTTGATCTGCTCAAGGGCAGGGCTGCTCACAGGGCCCCGGCTGTGCTGAGTGAACGGCAGGCAGGAACCCGGGGACGAGCAACAGAGAACCCCTTGCAGCTTATTAGACCCTATCTAGCATATTTCATCTCATTTTGGACCACTAGTGTAAGAAATACATTGACAAACAGGAGTTGAGAGTGGGTAGTTCTTCTTTGTGCTGTATTGTACTAGGGATAAAAGTAAATTGATATGAAAGAGAGCAAACAAAATTTGTAAAGAGGAAATATGTTGCTCACTTAACATTACATAAAGTGTTTTGTGGATATCAAGAACTTGGCACGATTCAGAAAAATACAGAACATTTTTCTCTGGACATTCTGTTTGTTCAGAAATATTTTAGTAAATTTATTTTAAAAAAATAAGTGGGATATGAAAAATGGTATTTGGAATTGTAGGGTTTTGGTGGGAGGTTTTTTTCCTGCTGGTTCCCTTAGAGATTCCCGTGTGATACTCTGGCCTACTTAGTGTTGATCTATGTAAGGGATGTTTAATTTCTCATTTATCAGTAGCTCTTATTTTGATAGATAATACCCTGTCTGTAATATGTTTTTTCCTCTATTATATCCTTTCAGCTTTCTGTTAGAATTGTTGTCCAAGAGATCTACAGATGTTTTATTTTTCAGTACTCTTGATGTAGCTGTATGCTTACCATCTGCAGTGGGGGCACTTTTTCTTCCAAATATTGAAGACAAGACCCTTTATCTTCCAAACACTGAATGTTTGTTCCAAGTGCCCTGGGGGACTGATGTGGGATCTGCTGTAATGCACTAAGGTGAAACTCCAGTGCTTGGGTGCCTCTGGTAAGAGGTTGATGTCAGGCAGTCCTTACATAGACCTGTTAATATTTTTATGTAAGTGCTTTTCACCCTGAATGAACCATCCAATTTGATACTGATATCATCATGAGAATAGTATGAGGAGGGGAGTTCTTGCTTTCGACAAACTTCAGCACTGTGGTTTGAGAAGCTGGTGTAGGAGTGCGGGTGGCCATTTATAGTAGAGGTAAGTCAGTGCTGACAAGGATTTCCCTGCAGAGATACCATCTAGAGCCATTGCTGCAGAGTTAATACTGTAATTCTTGGAGCTGATCCATTGCAGTCATGATGCATCTCTCCTGAGCCAGGAACACCAACACATTGATTAGGCTTTAAAAACAAACAAAAATCCCTTTTGTATTTGCAATGAATTTTTACAAACCTCAAATGAATCAGGTTACTTAGCCGGAATGAAGGCCAGAAAATGTGTTTTTCTTACATCTGTAGTGGGATGGTTTGGGTTTGCTCCTGGTACCAGGCTTATAAATGCAAAACCTTGCTTTCCTACACTTTGATTATATAAAGTTGTTCTTGATTTGTGCTTTTTCATATATGAGTTGGGCAGTCCAATGATCATTAACAGGTGGATTTTCATGGCACTGGAGAAATACTTTGATTTGGCTTTATCTTCTCATTTTTCTTAATAAATGCAACAGCTTCATTTGCTTATTTATCTAATGAAAGTAATTGCATTAATGTATGCTGTGAAGGGCCATGTGGGTGAGGAGTGTCTGTGTCACTGTGTTACTTTGCTTGTGTTGATTGGAGTGTGATCTAGCTGGAATTCTGCAAAATGTGTTGATACATACTCAGCTGTTTTGTTGCATTTTGGGTTTTGTCATTTCTTTTAATAGATAACATAAAGTGAAAATGATTGTTGTTTGTGGAACCAGGCCAGTGAAAAGGAAGGAAGAATGCTGTCTCCATTCCTATAGCTAGCAATTTTACAGTCTATTGCTGATAAATTATATAATTGTTTGTTGTCTCAGGATTTTCTTTTGAATCACATCAATACTTGCTTCCTGTTAATGTTGCTCACTTGCTGAGAGTTTGGGTTATCCAAGAGCTCTGAATTTTGTTAGATCTTGCTGTGACAATGCATTAGTGTTACCAACTTGTCTGTCTTTCCAGAAATGTTTCTGCTTGTGGCAGAATTGTTAGAAGAATGCTCAGCATTGTCACATTTTTGTTGAATATAGGCAAGTGTTTTTTCAGTCTGCTCTAGGAGTTGGAGCATCAGGCAGAGTGATGGGTTGGCCTGTACCATCTTGCAAGAAGACATATCTGTCTGCCAGAGGCCCAGAACAGTTTCCTCCTTGAAAAGGAAAATCATTGTGCTGGAGCCAGGCTATTAATTGGATACAATTTTCCTGTTGTGTTGTACCAGACTTGTGTGTGATTGAGCAATGCTTTAGAGTTTATTTCAGTCTTGAGAAAGTATAAATAAATGATGAACTTCCAGCAAGCTTATAATAGAAAGTCCAAAATCCTGTAGTAACACTGTAGTTGAGTGGAAAAACACAGAAAATGCTAGCAGGAGTTTGACTTTTTTTGGAGTTTTTTTGGGTTTTTTTCACTTTTGTAAAAAGTAAACATAAAACATACTGGGATTAATCAAGGGTAATTTAGGGCATGAGTAATTTGTAAAATCTTTGCAGAGCTAAGGAATGTTACAGTATTGATAGCTGAACTGTAGTGTGTAATGGAGGGGAATATGTGCTTTCATAGAACTTCTAGGTTATAAAATAACATTAACCAACTATTGGAAAGACTGAAGAATTGAGAGTGAGATGGGCTTAATTGCAAATGTCCTAATAGTGTAAAACAGGAGAACTTGTAACTAAATACAAAAAATATTGACAGTATTGTGCTGCTGTTAAAATTAGTTTTTCCCCAGTAGGAATATCTTGTTTAGTTTTTGTTTTTACATGATAATTCAAGTGTGTTGAAAATATTTATTACAGAAATTCTTTCTATACAAAAAGCGTACAATGTCTCATGTATGTATAAAAACTATGTAAGAACAGAAGGGTGACCTTTTGCTCTTGTGTTAAGAGAGTATTGAATAGAAACCTAAGAATTAAGTTATTAGTGCTGCATATTCTCATTATTACACTTGTAGTATTTCTTCCATAAAAATAAAATAAATGCAAGAGCTTAAGATAGAAAGGTTATGGATGCATATAACCATGTATTGAGTAATACCCTTTTTAAAGGAAGGAATAGAAATGCTAATGTTTCAAATCCAAGATGAAAAGCTCTGTAATGGGCCAGATAGATATTTGTACAGCAAGTTCTTTTGGAGACATTTGGTACTGGCTGCTGCTGTCTGCATATGTCATTAGTCTTATCTGATATGGAAGTTTTTGCTCTCAACTGGAACTTTTCCAAAGTTGTTCCTTTTTTGGAAGTTGAGTGAGATTAAGTTTAAACCTAGAATTGTCTAAAACGTAGTCTTTGCCCTACTATCAATGTTCTGTGTTTTTTTCTTGTTTAACTCCACACCAGCAGAGTTTGATAATTGTGTCTTGCTTTCTGTTTTTTTTTTTAAATGTTTTTTTTCTTGAAGTGTCATTCTTAGTTATATAGGTTAGAAGCCAGATCTCTTGGTTCTGCAAAGCTGAGCTTTTAAGCTGCCTACCTTTTTACCTTTTAATATTCTGGTGACCTTTCCCAGTAACTCGTGGCACAATTAACTGTCATTCTCTCTTTTTTTTTCCAGTTGTTAGCTGTGATAGTTATGCCAGAACTTAGGGGCAATAGAATTGCAAATCAGTTTCCATAGTGTTACTTGTGATTTTATTCTGGCATTGCTGGGTTTTGCACTTACACCTATTACTTCCAGGTGCTTGAAGAATCTGAAAGCTTTCAGGAGGCATAATGAATTATTTGTAATTCTTCTCATTTTGAGCTATGTTTTTTTAAAAAAACCCACTTAGTTTCTTATATCTGATTGTGAAAGAATCCATTCTGCAGCCGAGTTATTTTTGCAGGCCTTTGATCTCTGTAGGTAATAGCAACTCCTTGTTGTTTACTTGCTATCATTACAGGGATTCCACTTGCTGGATGCCAGAGGATTTTTAAGGTTATGACAATATTAGACCATGTTTTTAAGAGACAATAAGTTTGATGAAGTTTCTTTTGTTTCTATGGATTCCAGAACTTCAGGTCATTAAGTAGCTAGGGCAGTATCTACTACAATACTGTGATCAAGGACAGCAGATTCTGTGGCATGGATGAGCTGGCAGAGGAGATAACTAAGGTTGCTGTGGACCTCAGGAGATCGTCCGGTCCAGTCTGCTGGTCCACAGCAGGTCTAATGAGTTGAGGTTGCTTATGGACTTGGTAGAGGATTTTGTGCACAGAATTAATCCCTACCAGGAAATAAGCTTCTGAGGTCAGTGTCAGGCGTATTAGCTGGTAGATTAGCCTGTGTTGCTGTTGTCTTAAGCTGTGTTTCTAGCTTCCAGTATATATATGTCTAGATAGAATTCAGTATTATCATACCTGGAGTACTTCTTTTGTAGTGTAACTTAAAATTACCACCAAAACCTGTCAGGAAATTTTAATATAATTTGTGAAGGAAAGGAAGCACTAAATGAAAGTCATGAGAATGTTCCCAGTTCCACCCCTGATTCCATAAGGGTGGAAATAATACTACACTTTCACTTATAGCTGTCAACCACTACTTCCTTTTTAAGAACTCAAAGGGGAAATTATTTTTTTTTCAGTCTTCCTCTTTGAGGACTTTTCATAGACTGCATGTTCCAGCACTTGTAAGAGAAAGCCAGGAATACAAGTTGTCATGGAAAGGGTTTATTTGTTTTTGCAATCTCTGTAGCTAATTGATGTTGGGTAAAGCTACTGGTTGTGCTACTTAAGCAGAGCTTTGGTAGGTATCTAAATATTGTCTGTGACAGTGAAGGCCAGTGATTTGGTCTATGAACAAAGCCCTTCCTATGTAATTAAGGCAAGGACTGATAGGCTGATATTTATATTAATGATATGTTACCTATAACACAGAAAGGCATGTGGATGTTCTATTTGAATGCTCTTTACCCATGGCGTCATTCTGATCTTTGGTTACATTTATGAATGACTCTAAATTAGAAAGTTAAAAGTATATGTGCTGTGTTTAGATAACTTTTAACTTGCATGTAAACAGAGAGAAGAATGTTTCTGGAGGTTTTTGTACTTGAACAAATGCATTATGTCAACACACAAGGATAACCTTCCTTTCAAAATGCATATTTTGATTTGGAATCTTTGTACACATACTGCCTCACTGACTGAGACCAGCACAGATTGTACATCCATCCCATTGCAGGATATTGCTTCCTGATAAATTTAATGCAGATCTACATTTTAGCTGCAGATTGACCTTCCCTGATCCCATGTTCCAGAAGTGGGCTTGGGAAGGGTTAGTTTGGCAAAACACTGCACCAACACAGCTGTCCTGCCACAGCTGTCCCAGAGCCACTCTGGGACATTTAGACTGCATTCCTGGGGGCTCCTTAGGTCGCCCTGTTCTGGGATTTTGCCTGCTTCACAGGTCAGTGTAAATGTGCCTGCAGTTGAAAAATTTTGTATGCAGATGTGCAGGTAAGAGGGCTTTTCTTGGTCTCCCCTGGTTATCAAATCCAAGTGTGCTCGTTTTGCTCCCTTCCTTTCCCACACAGCCTAGTGTTGAGCCTTCCTAGCATAAGTGTTACTGGATAAATTTTAGATGATGATCTGAGCTTTATAAATATTAAAGGATCTTGATGACTACTATGCTTTATTTTGAGATCTGTAACTTGTACTCTCTTTGATGTGCTTTATAGTTTAAACTTGCTGTATACATCTTCTTTTATAATTGCTGTTTTGTAAATAATTGCTTTGTAATATCCTTTAAAGCCTTTTATGAAGGTGTAGTTTTGAGTCTAATGTTAGGGTACTTGTAATCTTGTAACATTATTTCAGTGACTAGATCTGCTTGCTGGTGGTGTGCCTCAAATCTAGAAAGTATGTTAAACCATTCTGCTTTCAATATTGCTTCAGACAGTTATTTTACAGGGGAGGAAACCTGAGTGGAGACTATTTTGTCTTGTCCAGACCAAAACTCTTCAGACAATAAAAGGATTTAAGAAATAATAAGTGCCTGGTTATACTTGTAGACATTTGGAAGAGATAATTTTTTTCAACTGCTACACTCATGCTGAGGCATCCCAAATATTCTTTTTCATGAGATGGTAGTAGTGGCAGGATTCTAAAAAGCAAATTTGTGATCATATATGGGCAGAAAATGTTCTTAACCTGAAGTTTAATTATTGCGTTTACAGACACAGTCAGTATGCATTTTTATTTCAAAAATGGTTATATTTAATATATAAAATTATGTTTCATATTTATATTTAATGGGTGAGAGTGTAGGCACAAAAAAGAAAACAGGCAAATAAGCTTTCTAGGTACAGTCTCTTCTATCTGAAAAAAAGTTGTGACTTTTGGAGAGTTCTGCTTGAATTTACAAATAACACAGTAAAAAAAGTCACAAGCAAAACAAATATTTTGGAACATAAGAAATGGCCAACTTTTTTTAATTTTCTATTAGCAGTGACAATGTAATCACTAGGACAGGAAAAAGGACTTTAGTAAGTGTACTGAGTAAAATATGAAAAATGGTCCAATTCAGGATTTTTGTTATTTTTGATCCATATAACTCCAGCTCTGAGGGTTCCCTTCCATAAAGCTAGATACAGTGAGTGGACAGGACCAACCTGCCACTGATCAGAGACTCACAGAATGGTTTGTGTTAGAAGGGACTTTAAAGATCATCTAATTCTAGCACCCTTGCCGTGGGCAGGGAAACCTCCCACTAGACCAGGTTGCTCAGAGCCCCATCTGATGTGGCCTTGAACAGTTTCAGGGATAGGGCATCTTCCTAGTTGTTTGGGTTTGTGGTTTTTTTCCCCATCATTGTTTCTTTCTTGGTACTTTTTAACTTCGTTGTGCTAGTTAAGTAGTAGTAATAGTAGTAGTTGTTACTATATTCCAAAGTAGTGAAATTTCTGTCAGTGCTTTTAATAATTCTTGATGAAATGTCCTATTTCAGTGGAAGAAAAGCACACCAGTAATAAATGACCACAAAAACAGATAGGTGTTAGGTACACTACATTTACTCAAACAGATGTCAGGAGTGTACTTTTATCAGTTGTGTCCATGGCCAGGTCTGAAGGCCATTTTGACATCTTAGCAGGGTTCTTTGGGTTTATGCATATGCTTTGCAGACTTAGGCTGTGGGGGTGAGCTCCTTATTTCCCTCATGCATTGTATTTCTGATCATTTGAAAGAGTATGAGCTCTACTTGCCTTTTTAATGCAGCCTTTGAAGTATGAGCGTTGTTTGCTGGCATCTTAAAAGAGGGAGGAGAAAGTTTATCTGCTTTGATAAACAAGCCCTTGGAAAGAGCTCTGTGACCTTGCTTGAAGAAGGATTATGATGAGAGGAATGTCTTGTATATTTATTTTATATAATCACAAGTGGTAAATTCAGTTAAATGTGGCTTGTTTACAGTGTAAAATCCTTAGATACCTGCCTACACTTGAGGCGTAGTAAGGGTATTGTCATTTAAATGTCTGAATTATGATAATAAACATACTTGTTTAACATGCTAGCAGTGTATGAAGCCAAACTTAGAAGTTTTGAGAACATTATAATTTAAATACTTGAGTTGTTTAGTCTTTTTCCGTTTTAGAGCTTCAGGTTCTGGAGAATAGACATGGATGAGTGTTCTTTATAAAGGTGTTAACAGTTTTTTTCAGATGTGTTGATATTCTGCTTGGGTAGAACTGTTAAAGATGCCCCATAGCAGAAAGCCTGCGTGTCTTGCATCTTCCCACAATGCTAGTGAGAAATTGCATTATGAAAACTGTGGTGGAATATAGTCTTTGTTATTTGCTCAGAGCTGCAATTTAGAGACAACTCTTGCTTTTCAGTTTCAGTTCTACTCTTCTACAGGATTTTGTTCCAATTCAAAAGGTACTTTTTTCACTGTTGATTTCTGTGTTCCTCTGTGCTTTCTAGTGCCTTAGAACAACTAAAGAAAATAGTGTAGAACAAAATCTTGTCAGCTTACATTGTACAGTGAAAATATATTTTAGAAAATCCAAGGTCACTGAAGGTAAATGTTTCTGAAAATGTTGGTGGTAACACTTAATTAGAGCAAGATGCTCTTGCCACCATTAGGGCAGTAAGCTAATTGAACAGGAATAGTGAAGTGGAATAGGCAGCATAAAAGCACAGTGAACCCCAACATCAGAGTAGGGTGTTCCATGTTTCATTTAGCTGATCCTCTTGAGGCTTGAAGTCTCTGTAGCAGGGAGTTCCTCTCTGTATTGTGTTTCTTTGTTGATTGCTGGGTAGTAACTTCCTTTCATTTTTAATGTATGTATATTACCATTAGAAAATGAGATAGTTCAGGTTGTGGAATTAAATTTCCCTTTATTTTTTCTAGTTGAGATGGTGGAATAAAATGTTCTGCAAAATACTGGTTCTTAGGAAGGTATTTGACAAAACTGAAGAAGTAGGAACAAATCTGTGGTAGAAAAGGTCATGGGTGCACAGAATATTTCTAAACTGGTTGTCAAATGCCAGGTAAGCCCTTCTGCATAACTGGTCCATCATTCATTCTATCCTTTTTGTGCTGATTCTCACACTTGGGCTATTCTTAAAACAACTAAACTTAGACTTCAGCTCCCTTGTCTGTGCTCTATAATGTTGGTCCTTTCTTCCTTCCAGCCTTTGGAATGAAAAGAATTGCAGATTTTTAAAAGAGTTACCTGTTTTTCACAACGCTTCCCCACTGGAGTCCCTAAGTAATCCCTTCTGCCACCTTCCTCTTGCTACAGTCCCTTTCTGCAAAGCACAAACAACAGTCATAAAATTCCAGCTTAGTGCACCTTGCCTTCGTCTCATGTCCAAGTGTCATGGAGTTTGTATCGTGTGGTGATGGAGCAGCCAGACATAAGTGGGCTTAGGGGTTGGAGAGAAGCTGAAAAAAACTTTTCTGGTCCTGTGTCTCATTCTTTCTAAATACAAGCAACCAGTTCTCTCAAAGCCTGGTAGTCATGGAGGGTTGCCTTCAGGTGCTCAGGTGAGAGCAGGAAGCACATCTGTGTGGTCAGGTTGGAGAGCTGTCGAGGTGGGCTTCATGTCAGCTCTGAGGCTGTTCTGGGGATACACAATCGGGTGAGAAGAGCACTGGGCACTGAAGATACCATGGAGTTTGCCTGGGAAATTCTACAGCGATGGGATAGAGACAAGGACATCAGTGTTACAAGTGGATCAAGTGATACAGAGCCAATATTGAAACTGAAGAGCAACTGAAGTCACAATTGCACACTCTAGATTGCAAGTTGCCCTTTTCTAAAAAAAAAAAAAAAAAAAAAAGACAAACCAACAGGAAACCTGTATTGCTACTTCTCCTTTTTACATTTATTTGTACCATCAAGTGCAGGTACCCAAAGAGCAGAGTTCTGCGCTGTTGAAAAATGATCATAAATGTTACAATTATCATTTAAGGTAACAAAGCTTTTTATTGGCGGTTTTCTGTGTTCTGCTGTTTGAATATTTAATTTTAAAAAATGCTTACTTCTCTCAGCTTAATTTCTCAGGTTCTGTCAAAATATTCTTAGCATGTTGAAAAGAGCCATTGTTATGAGCAATGCAGGAATGGCACCTGTAAGGAGCTGCATTTATAGTGAAGTAAAGTATTTCCAGAGCAGACAGATTTTTTTTTTTTAATTATTGAACTAATCATGTTGTTGGAAGATGGGTCATCTTCCATGAAAGATTTTAGGAAAAATAGTCTTAGCTCTTTATACAAGACTGTTCCTAGTGAGGAGTGTGCTGTGTCTCTGCCATGTTTGAGACACTTACTGTTGACC
Source organism: Lanius collurio (assembly GCA_020086605.1). Lineage (NCBI taxonomy): Eukaryota > Metazoa > Chordata > Aves > Passeriformes > Laniidae > Lanius > Lanius collurio. Next base: position 5,779,438 of record JACBWW010000009.1, read on the forward strand.
ACAGCACCTGTTTTCAATTGTGACTTGCTAAGGAGAGCATTCCCTATTAGAGCTCACTTCAGTGGTTTTGGTTTAAGTTAAAGTAGCAGCATGGAAGTACTTGTTATTTACGTGGTTCTGTCACAGCTAAAATAGTTTGTTTCATGCTTGATGTATTTTTGAATATGTTGTTTCATGAAGAAATCTACTAATTCAGTTTGCATTTTAGTCGATACTAAGTAGAGATGAATGTTTTTATTCTTGAACTGACAATGATAACTTCATATCTGCAGAATGTGAAAGCTCTAGTAGTTTTCTTTTAAAATTAATGGTAATTCTTTTTTTTCTTTATTGAGTTCATTATTTGGATTAATAAAGTTTTTTACTTTATTCTTTTGGGCTTTTTGTTTTGGTGTTTGGTTTTTGCTTTTTGAAATTTTATTTCTGTTTCTTTATATTTGTGGCTTAGGGACTGAATCCTAATATGCATTGAATGTTTGGTTGAAATTATGCTGCATATAAATCTGAGAGAAGGCAAACAGTAACTTACTGCAGTTCAAGTGTTTTTGAGGTTCCAGGTGATTCATTGACTCACCATAGACACTCTTCTTTCTGGGTTGCTGACCAAAATCTTTGTCAATCACACACGGCTGGTAAGCTTTTAGAAAGAGAGGAATGAGAGAGTGAAAGGTGATAGCTGATCCTGAGTGAAGTTTTGTAATTATTCTTGTCTAACTGGCAAAGAAATAAAAGTTTTGCATTCTATCAAAAAGTCCAGTGCAAGAATACTTCTATTGTAATTTATCGTGGAACATTACTGTCAAGTGACACTTTTGCTAAAGAACTATTAGTTTTCTCTTAAAGTAATAAGCGAAAAGTGGATTAATAATTTGCACACTCGTTACTGTATGTATGAGTGACTGATAAAATCCAGAAGGACCTTCTCAAATTTTAAGAATTTATGTTTGCAAATTAGTTTATTCAAAATATTTAGGTATTCATAGAATAGTTAGGAATAAAGATTTAAATTCAGTTGGTTTGAAATGCCTACCTGTTTTGCTTTCAGAATAATAGTTTTGTGAGTTCTCTTGGGGTTTTTCTTGTGTTTTATTAGTCTGAACTATTGATGTGGTTTGCACAATTTTGTTGACTAATTTGCTGTTTCTGATACTTAAGTTTTCAAGCTAAGCCTTTCAAAGGGACGTGAAGAAAACATCAGCGTTGCTGATGTGCCTGTTAAGAAACACTGAGGTTGAGAAACAGGTGGCAGAAAGCTGCTGGGTGGTGGTTGATGATAGCGTGTCATGCTTTGCATTAGTTCTGCTTGGCACTGGATGAGTAGATGGTTTTGGAAGTATGGAGACGCTCAGCTGCTGAGTCTGGAAGTTGGCAGTCCATCCAGTTTGTGCAGTCAGGAGGTAGATAGGCTGCTCAAGTTGTCCAGTTTTGAATTAAGTGTGTAATGTAGTATGGTAAATGAGGCACCTTTGTTAACAGTACATGTTTATTTTATCTGACTCAAACTAATTTCAAGGGACAGAGAAGCAAGCCCTGAAATAAATGTAGTTAAAATGCCCTTTACTTGTCCCATGAGAGCTTGTTAAGAATTAAATAATATACTTTAGGCTCAGAAGTTCAGCACACATTTGTTTTTTAAGGTACCTTTTTGAAGGTTGAAAGAGTACAAGATATTCGATATTCTTCTAGTCCCTTGAGTGCTTTGCAGGTATTGCTGTTGTGTGCAGGGGACTGGTCTACACTCAGTTCCACCACGTGGAGGGTTTTGTCTATTCCCAAAGAAACCAGAACATGTAAACAGGGAGGAAACTGGAGATGTCCTGTGGTGTAACTCTTAAAGTGACTGGGAGAGCACAGCAGCTGTGCACTGCACAGGGTGTGTTTCCACAATTGCTGTGAAATGTTGGTGCTGCCAGCACAGACCTGATGTGAACAGGGAGCTTGGTGGGATGCAAACTATTGGAAATACAGAGAGAATATATTTGTGATATTTAATGTATTAAATTCTGCTACAATTCATTATCTATGAATTGTAGATTCAATACTACAATTGAATTGAATTGTAGAATTCAATTCAGAGAGCTGACTCCTGAGACTTCCCTGGAAAACTAGATGGGAAATTCTGAGTGCAGTCAAGGAAAGTTCTGTCCAGTGAAGCCAAGAGATCTGTAAAGGCTGAGGTTGTGCATGCAGTACTTTGCTGCTGCAGTCTGTCATTTGAGAATGTCTAAAATACAGTTGCTTCCTCAGCCCCGAGGAGCTACTGTCAGGTGGCAACAGAGGCAGGAGGTAATTTTAAGATCAAGTAGGAGAAGGACTAGCTTACTTCTTTCTAGGTCTGTGGTAGACAGACTAATTCCTACCTAATCATCAGAGCACTGTGGAAAGGTAGATTCATGTGAGAGGGCCTTGCCCTTTACTTGTTTCCTGAATCTCTTAGATTTTGTAGCTTTGGTGGATATTCACATGAATATGTGTATAAGCAATCAGGAGAGCTGTTACTGATCTATATACAAATGTCAGATTCTGTTTTTATTATAACAATAACATCTTAATTGTTTTAAGGCTGTCTGTGCAAAGATGTGAAGTTGCTTTTCTGGTAAACACTTGAAAATTCCTCTAATGAAAGTGCCACAGATTTGTTTAGGATTTTTAAATTTTGTTTTATGAAGTAGTGCTAAACTGTAATAATCCAATGAAACATTCTACCAACCTGCATCATCTGTTGTGTTTGATAGGCCTGATACTTGCTTAAGACCTGAGTACTGTACTTGGCTGCAGATGAAAACCTTTTTCCAAAAAAATTTCAAGAAGCAATAGGGACACACATATGTTTCTCTTAAACTTGTGTTTAGCCATGTTGCTCTTAATGTTGCCAATTCCCACTGGCCCAACCTATTTTCCTTTGAAACAAGCTTTGGATAGCATCTAATTCTAATTAAAGTTTATTAAAACTTTGTACTAATAGCAGACTAATTATAGGTAATGTAAAAGTATTGCTGATTTTTCTTTAATCAAAGTGTAATCTTGTCTACAGCTGTATTAAATTTAAGCTTGGATGACCAACCTCTTGGTATGTCAAAGCTTATTACTTAACAGGGAACATGTTTTTTGTGGGAAGGCTGTGTTTGTACTGGGAGTGCAGTTTGAATGTTACATGAACTTAATTTGAGGGCTCATCTGTTTTGGTGATACACAGTACAGATGCTTTTTTTCCATGGAGTAGATGGGCCAGTGTAATGGGACTGATTTTATGCACAGTGTCAAGGCATGGCCACTATTATTAAGTGTCATCATTTTTAATGAAAAGCTTGCTGAGCTTTCTTCCATGTTCTGTTGGGACTATAGAATTTGAAATAAATCTTTAGATGCTTTTGTGTTGAGCTTCCAGTGTGTGTCCTTCTATCGGTTGGGTTTTTTTTTTTTCTTTTAGTAAGTGACTCATTCTCCTGCTTTGCTTTTGTTTCTGGACTTTGTTTTTTGTTATATTAAGAGCATAGATAACGAATTGTAGCAGAATTTAATACATTAAATATCACAAATATATTTCAACAAAGAGCTGTCTTTGTACAGAAAAACCTAACTGTTCTCAGAACAGCAATTTTTTTGAAATGCTGATTAGACACAAAAAATGTGCATGTTAATTCTGGGTCTTTTGCAACATATGGCCAATTTCTAGCTAGATATTTTTTACCATTGATTAGGAAGTTCAGTTTCTATATTTAATGGGAAAAGCCTTTAACAGCATTCTGGGTTTTATGTATGCTTGCTTATTCTGGGTAGAATCCCAGCAACTTGCATAATTTCAGTATCAGGAACACTGAGGTTGAGAAAACTAATTTTAAAATTTGAGAAGTACGAGAATTGTTAATGTGGATGTTGAAGTATAGAAGTAGCTTGTCTGGGAGGCTTCACACTGTAAGGATGGAATTAATAGTTCAGGCAACTCACAGAATATGTGGATATATTCCTATAATTAATGTAAAATTTCAGTATTAAAAAAAACCCTTGAACAATTTTCAGCTGTAGTTTCTGCTTTGCTTTTTCTGTCGTTGATTTTGTATTTCCCAGCCTAGGCACTGTTTTGTGTATCGTGGCCTTGCCCTCTAGTGGCTGTAACTCAATTTTAAATAGTGAACAGAAAAGGTATTTTGGTACTTAGGGAAGGGATTTGGAAAATTTCTTTATGGTGGTTTAAAGAATTAAAACGTCAGTGGAGGCTATTTCTTCCTAGACTGACTATCTGGAATCTCTAATGCTAGAAAGAGGTTCTTTTTGTGCTTTGAAATTTTTTGTCTGTGTTCTAAAGAGAAATATGGCACATTTAGTACAAAAATGTACAAGGCTTTATAATGACTTTTGAGAGGTGTGGATGACCACTCCCTCAGGCTTTTCAGCTGAAAGGGTGTGGGATTGCCAGCAGTACTTTGTAGTTCCCCTGCTCCTAATGGCCACTGGCAGATTGGTTATGGGCACAGATGTGTTCTGGGTACATTTTCTATTGACAAAGAGATAAGGAGATTTGGGTTATTGGTTGTTTTGTGTGTGTGTGTGTGTTTTTTATTTTTAGCTTGTCTGAAGAATCACATTCATGGGCCCAGGTGTTACCAGTGTAACATCCCTGATGGAAAATAGCTAAGAAAAAAGCCAGCAAAATACTTCTGTGTAGAAACCTGTACCTTGGCAAGTTTTGCCATGTTAGCAGCCCTTCTAATCTGTGAATGCAGTGTACCATGTATGTGATTTTTGCCCTTGACTAAGACGTCTGAATTGTGAGTCACTGTGTTTGATATTGTAATTACCACATCCTTGAACGCCTTATCTGCCCTCTGCCCGTTCCTCTGCTGGGGTTGTTCTGACGTTGTGAACCTGTGAGAAGGTTGCCCCTTGTTTTGAAGCCAGTAGGACACAGCTAAAGAAATGGCTGATCAATATTCTGTAAGATTGCCTATCAAAAATCAGCTTATACGTTCTCTCCCATTGCTGGCAGACCCATCTCCATATGTGGATTTCTTAACTTAAGTTGAAAATGCATAATCTATTGTGAAATTGTTGATCTCAAAGGAGCACCAGAATAAATCAGCCTTTGTTCATGAATACCAGTATTCAATTGCTACTTGCTTTGAAAGTCCTGACCCAGGAATGCATTGCAAATAAATGCAGTCTCCTCCTGGGATATTTTCACTCTCACTTTGTTGGAGGTATGGCTTGGCAGTGCCTTGAGTACAAATATTAAACTCCCAATTGTCAGATTTCTCCTCTGTGCTGGAAAAATGAATTTTCCATCTTTGGATGGAGCCGCACCCTTCTCTTTTGGTATTTGGTTTCCAGTTAATTGCATTTGCTCTCTACATGGAATGCTGAAGTTCAAAACACAGAATGAAAATAAATTAAATTTAGTGTTATTAAAAAAAAAAAGTTTTGGTCTGTCCTTGATGCAGAGAAGTCTTCAGAAAAGCGAGGGGGAACATATTGCTCTGGTGACCTGTTGTTTTCAGTATGAGGAACTGTGTAGTGAACTCTCACTACACTCTATTTGGGTAATATTTGTGGTTTGGATGTCTTACAAAATTATCTTGTTTGACATGATGAAAATTAGTGCAGTGTCATTTGTACTAAGGCAGTTCCCTTCAGTTAGGACCTGTACTTCTGCATCTTTATTGGCTGCCTTGAATTTACATCACAGTAGCATTACGTTTGTCCTCAGGATGGGCATTTTAACTGTAGTTTAGCAATGTGCTGAACATATTTTCCTTGTGACACTTGTGCTCTGTTAATAAATAATTCAGGAGCAGATGATGGCAGAAAGCAAGAAAACTGCTTTGTGCAAAGGAGAGATGAATTAGCAAGGTCTGCTGCAGTTGTTTGTTTAAAAAAAAGTAAAAGTACTGTAGTGATATTAGACAAGTCCTTTCAGATGGAATATGTCCCTTAATAAAAAGAAGGGAGAGACCTTCCTAAATTTTTCAGGGTATTTTGACAATTTTTATATATATAGTGACGATGCCAAACCACTGTCACATTGCATTTGGAAGTGTCTGTGAAATCTGAAGTGGTTTTTCTTTATCTGAATGTGTGATCACTGGGAGTTTTTTCCACCATAAACCAGCAGCCGTATGAAATTAATGATAGTATGTAAACACGGTGTGGAAGGAGAAGAAATGAGAAATGATTTGAAATAGTTTCAACAACTCTATTTATTCTCTAAACATTTGAAAAGTCAGCATCTGAGAAGAGATCCTTCTTTGCCCAGGAGTAGGGAAGCTTTGATGTAATGATTAACTAATTTAGCAACTTACCAGCGAGTAGCAAGGCAGTTAAGCAGTTCTGTATCTACCTTGAAATGTCTGGGGTTATGTTGGGAGTTGGAGTTTCCTGATAAACTAACGAGCTGCCTTGTAACCTTTTACTTTTGTATAAGTGGATCTTCTCTTCTGGCAGAGTATCTGGTAATCTTGGTTTCTGTTGTGGTTTTTCTCCAATTTGCTTGCAAATGAAAATGTAATTGTTTGCTGATAGAAGTTCAGTAGTGCAATTTTCTTACGTAAAATTTCCATTTCAGTTAATTTTTTACTAGTTATAAAGTTATCTGGTTAGCTCAAGATTTTTGAGGAAGCAGAAACAATGGATAATGTTGGTGTTGGATTTCTCGTTCTGAGTATTTACTGACAGATGCTGATAGTATTTCAAGACTGCTTTTTAAAAAACATTTGTTTTTGATTTGTCTTCTACTTTTTCTGTCATTTCTGCTTATTCTTCAATGTTCTCCAAAGAAAGCAATTTATTTGGTTTCTTTAGTAAGTGTTGCAGAAATTTGAGGTTTTGTTTATGCAAGGTTCTTATAAGGTCATTCAAAATCTAAAGACCAGGAGAGATATATGCCTTACGTCTGCTCTTAAATTAGGGCACAGCTCTGTCCAACATGATTGATCTCCCTCTTGATGTCATACTTTTCACTGCAGTAGTCGGAGACAAAACCACGCTTTATTTCGGTCTTGAACTTTATTAGGTTGAACAAAGAATGCTAACTATCAAGTTTAATAATTTTTTAATTGTGAATTTAAAAATAAAATTTTTGTTTACTGAATAGCCTTACTGTTCTTCACTACTGCAGAATATTTATAGGTGTTTTTGCCTCCTAAACCTAAGAGTAAATTGCAGTAATACATTACAAACCTTTAGAAACACATATGAAGCATGTATTTGAAAAGAAATCCTGATTGTGTATGGGAACCTGCTCTTTGCAGGGCTTATTTATTTTATCTGGATACATGTGTTGTACAAATACATTCTTTGGGGATTTCTACACTTCAAGAGGAAGTAAACTTACTGCAGAGTTTGAGTGTGTCATATTGCCAAACTTTAATTACATTTATTAGAGTAAATAATAGTGTTTAGCTTTCAGTCTAGTTTTGTAAGGAAGTATTCCTATAAGGGCATCAGGATTGATGAGTATTTCAGCAACATTTTGCACTTAGAAGTAATTATGCTGAAGAAGCCTGGATTTCTGGGTAATGGCCAGCTAGGGCTTTTATTTCTTTATTTTAAAGCTGCATTAAATTGCTGTATATTTCCATAATTGATTAATAGAGAAACAGTAGCATTAAGTGAAACCTCAGTAAGTCACCTTGGCCAGGGGTTTTCCCCTGGGTCCATGTTTGATGTGATGGTAGAGGTTGAGGTAAATTGTAGGAAGGAATCACTAGTGTCACAGTGATACATGATATGTAGCTGTATAAATGTCTTGTGTAACAAGAGACTGAGCTTCTTTAATGAAATATAGCAGAAAACTTCTTTGCAAGGAGTACAATTTCCTTCTAGAGATATGGTTTTATCTACTTTTTACTGGTTTTGAGTCCATTGCACAAGTCAGTGTTTTAATATAGAGCAGGGAAAGTTCTTTCCAAGTCTCTGGATGTTATGTAAGATATTGTCATCTATGACAGCAGTAAGACAAAATAAGTCTCTTCCTTATATTGTTTTAGTATTCCAGTGAGTCAGTGAGCATCTTGGGATGATGTGTGAGTGAGTAATCATTTCTTGGGAATCTTTCCGCTGATTGTACTTTATTGTTAATGTATTTTAGCTTTGCACTTAAAGCAGTGATGTACCTTAAAATTCTCTCAGCATTTTCAGGATGGAATTAAAATAGTACTTGAGAATTTTCATGTAGGCTGGAAGTTCAATTTCCTGAAGAATATTGTGTATAACTAGTACTGAGCTGGGTAATTTTTTTGTGGGAAATTTTTGTGCTTTGTCTGTATTCAGAATGGAGTTGCCTCTTTTCTGAAAGTGTTAATGTCCTTAATCTATTTTGTGATTCATGTACAAAAGGAAGTTTTAAAGCATGGTGTATGTGAAGGGACAGACTTTCATTCTGCTGGGAAGAGCATAAATATAAAATTCTTCTAGTCATCCTGCAGCCATCCAGCACTTGTAGCAGAAGGCTGATACTCAGAAATTCTTGTGAACTGTGAGGACAAAAGTTAAGTAAAAGAGACATTCTAAAGAGTAGTAATTAGTAACTATGGTGACAGATGTCTCACTGAAGCAAGTCAGTCATCTATATATAAACCAAATTACTTGTAAATTAGAACTCTTCCTCTACATCTCTTCTTTTTAAAAATAGCTTTTTGCATCAAAAGTAGTGACATTGATGTGGAGAGAGAGATCTATTTTTGTATGGTGTTGTCACATTTTGTGGTAAAACATTTAATCTTGGGGTTTTTGGTGAGTATCTATCTTGTCATTCTCCTCCTTTTGACAGTGAATGCCTTTTGGATTATTTGAATAATCTAGGGATAGATCAGCACTCAGGTGCATGAGCAACTTCTACCTTTTGCAGTCACTTCATTCTATGCCTTGTGTTTCCTGCGAAAAATTTTATTTAGAAGAAGATGAATATTTTGTATCATGCCTGGGATTGCTTCAGCTCATATCCTTCAGCATGAATCTTCTACAAGAGTGTACTTACTACAGAATTTTGAGCAGGCCTTACTGCATAATAGGGAATGTTCAGGACTTGTTCTTCTGTGACTCGGTGTGGTACTACATTTTTCCATTATGGAGTGTGATTACTGGGAGGTGTTAACTTCACAACTGTCAAGTTAGGCTAGAAATGTTTGTTCCTAGAAAATAGTTTGTCTGATTACTTGAATGCTTCCAGTTCTGCTGAAGAAGGGTGAAGGCAAATAGGTTAGCCAAGGGAACCATCCATTGTGATAGTGTTTCCATTCACACAGGTTGTGCAAGGTCATACTGCACAATCATAGAGTAAAAGCTTTGTTTTCAGTTTAATATTTTACTTAATATTGGTATATATGATATATGTAGATACCATCTTATATGAAGATTTTTTCCATGTATAAACTGCTATCACCATAACACTACTGTTTGTTTTTTTCCAGCTGTTTTCTTGTTTTAGGTGCTTGGAGCTTTGATAGTTCCTCTTAGACCTAAAGTAAATAAAAGCAATCTGAAAGTGAGTTAGTGACGTTCATACAGTTCTGTACTGACCGTGGGGATGTTGAAGGGTTCAGGAATTGTAATGCAGTTTGTTTACTTACATTTTCACAGAATCACAAAATGGGTCAGGTTGGAAGCACCACAGTGGGTCATCTGGTCCAGTCTCCCTGATCAAGCAGGGTCATCCCAGAGCACATGGCACAGGATTGTGTCCAGATGATTCTGGAATATCTCCAGTGGGAGAGACTCCACACCCTCTCTGGGCAACCTGTTCCTTAGTGTGCAGTCACTGCACAGTGAAGAAGTTCTTCCTCATATTCAGGTGGAACTTCCTGGGCATCAGTTTCTGCCCATTGCCTCGTGTCCCATTGCTTGGCACCACAGGTTAGAGCCCAGCTCAATCCTCTTACACCTCCCTGTGGATACTGATAGACACTGATGAAGTCCCTTCTCAGTTATCCCTTCTCAAGGCTGAACAGTCCCCCAGCTCCCTCAGCCTTTCCTCATAAGAGACGTGCTCTAGTCCCTTAATCATCTTTTTAGCCTCTGCTGGACCTGCCCCAGGGGCTCCATAGCTCTCCTAGACTGAGGAACCCAGAAGTACCTATTTTATTTAATTTCATTTTTTTTTTCACGAAAGCAAATGATGCAGGTCATGGTTTTCTTAATGCTTGAGACAGTTGTTCTCCTAATACAGGGAACTTCAGATTCTGGTTGTTAACTGTACTTTTAGGTACTTATGTAATTTGTGTACTGATTCTGACATATAACAATTGACAGAAGTCAGGTGGTTGACACTGTAAATACAGCCTGTTCTCTGCCATTCTCTTCTTGACTGATGCTGCTGCTGTGGGAGGTGTGAGTATGTGGCTTAGGAAGCAGCTTCTGAAGTTTGCTCGTTTTATAGCTCAGGTCATCATTACATACCAACCGAATTAAGCAATCTGAAAATGATAGGAATTCTAAAATCACACTGGGTTTTCAGCTGTCCCTGCCATCAAGCCAACTTTGCTGCTTTCTGTGATGGCTAAGGAGCAGATAACCCACCACCATTCTGGTCCAGCTGCCTCATTCCTTTTGTCCATTACCACATGTGATTCCATGGTGTAGTGGTTGTGAAAGGTGTGGGGGACAGTGGTTTAAAGTTGAGGGCAGCAATGCATAATCACACAAACTTTTGGAGACAAGCAGTAGACATTTTTCTTATCATTTTCATGTACACACACAAATTTTAAATTGTGAACATGTTTTTTTACTTTTGTTTTAAACTAGAGAACTTGAATTGTGATACAGTTTGAGGTCCTACACCTAAACTTCTAGCCATCTCCTGCCATTCTCTTATTACTTGGAAAAATGCAACAATATTGCTTGCCAGTTATAATTGATAAAAATAACTCAAACCATTTACTAGAGTATTTTTAAGCCACATGTAGCTAGTTGTAAAACTGAATAATTAGAAAATATTGCTTATTATTTTTAGTAGCCTTTCAGTTAATAAAGACCACTTCTAATACAAATCAGAAGTCCTTGTAAAATAAATGTCTGATATCCTCTTTCGGAATTTTTGGATGTAAAGTAGAATATCTGTAACTACAGATGTTGAAGAGTAGTATAGAGCTATTGACTAATAGTAACCCTGAGTCCTTTTTACCTTCAGATGAATAAGTTGAGTTCCAACTACTAGCAACATTGAACAGTGATTTAGAAGGTAAATGTGAGGCTTAAATGGGCACAGCACATACGAGGTGACATTAAGTCTGCAAACACTTTTTTGTGGTTTTTTTCTTCGTTGATGATTTTAATATGCCAGAATTTAAAATTCTGATAGATGTATCTGTAAAAGTCAGCAGCTAAAATAAGCATTGCAAAGTCATATGTCAAAAAAAGTCAGTGCTGAAATGTTTGCAGGTACAACTTGGACATGTTTGCTTTGTTCTGTTGAGAAAGGTGACATTTTGCTGCTGAGGAAGGCACTAGAGCAGCTCAGGATTGTAGACAAACACAGGTTTTATGCTGAGTTAATCTGTTAGTGCCTCTCTGTGCTGGGCATTGCCTTTCTACCTACCTAAGGTGCTTCCTTTTCCTCCCCACAAATCCATCCATCTTCCCTGTCATAGTCCCTGTGTCCTTTTCAGGCAAAGTGTGCTGACTCCACTCACATGAAAGTTAAGCTGGGTGACAGGGCCTATAGTGAACTTCAAAACACTTGAACAACCAGGCTATGGCAAGCAGCACAGGGATTAATATTTTATTGCACCTCAAATAATATGTCTGGAAAGGCCAAACTGTGTTTATACCTAGGCTTAGTTATACTGGCACAAAGCTGCTTTTACTGGCACAGTTTATTTTGCTTGACAACAGGTATGAGCAACTAGCAGGGTTGTCCTGGCAGTACAGACAACAAAACTTCAAGGTGTAAACAGACCCAGGAACAACTTGGTCAGCAGAAGAGTGTATTCCCTGCTGTCCTTTTCCCTCTAGCCCTTTGAACTCTACTGGCAAGTTTGGAAGGATAGCATTGGATTCCTGTGGGTAGCTGAAGATTTTAACCTTTTCTCATCAGTGTAGCTGGATTTACATTAGGCTTACACTTGGAGTTAAAAACACAGTGACTTTTTTTTGTCCAGTGCTATCAAAGAATGTTAGTTTTTCTTTTTTTTTTTTTTTTATTACTGCATAGAAAAAGTGGTTAAGTTTATTATTTTTTAGAAAAGTTACTGAAAACTACTGGCAAGTTTTGCTTCACTTGAGAAATCTAATACTTAGGGTCCCTGAAAAGCCAACTGCCACTCCTTCACTCTGTTCAATCTGACTGGAAAATCCCTTTCCTCACAGCTGGTTGCTTTTAGTTTCATAGTATGTGCTGCCTGGAGTAGTTAGTCATTTTAAAAAGGAGATTTCATAAGAACTCAGAAGTTAATGTACTAGTTTTGTTTCTAAGTTGAAGGAGCAGGGGTTTAGTAAGCAAAGAACTATTAGATCTGTGTGTTTAAGAAACAGAAAACTAAATAGAAAAGCAATTTTGCTTGATGTACCCCACCCTGCGAATTATGCTTGCTTATGGAGACAAATACTTCTACTTCCTTGATAGGCGGGTGGAGTTAGACAAGTGAGAGGAAAGGAATTTAGGATCAGTCTAAGCAGACCAGAATGAGGAACTCAATCAATTGGATCTGGAGATAATTTAGCGTTTGAACTTCTCTAGCTGACAGCCAAAGGACTGACCTGGAATTCAGTATTGTTTGCTCAGTGTATTCTGCAAGCAGAGTGCTCCTTCCAAAATGAGAAAATGCTCAATATTAAGACTTCAAAGAAGATAAAATAATCTTTAAACAATATGAGAGAAGCAACTTTCTAGCCACAGTATGACAGATGTTGGCCATGTTGGTTTGACCCTGTGTTGTTTTAAAGTCTTTGGCTTTGCACAGTTGGACTTGTGCACAGTGTACTTCGCTTCCTGGTAGAGTTCTCAGCATGCAGTGAGTAAACGAACACAGTTGTATTACTGCTTAGTGAAGTTCTACTCCAGGGCAAGTGTTCCAATTTCTAGATCCCTATTTACTTGCTGCTTTGGAGTATTAGCTTTAGTACTCAGGGGATGCATTTACAATGCCCACATTAATTGTTCAATGATTATTTAGTGTGAGTAGGGGAAGAATCTGTCATCGTTAACTGCAGCATTTATAGTTTAACTGATGTGGCTGACAGCCTTGCTGCCCCTTTGTGGCAGTAACCATGGCAAAAAATGAAGCTGCCATCTCCTTACTAGTTATAGTTCATAATTTGACAAAATAATTTAAATCTTTCTGGTTTAAGATAAAGCCACAAAGGTATAACAGGACCCCGAAGCACATGGGAGTTCTGTGTACTTCTTTCACAAAGGAAATAAGAAGTGAGAAAATGAATACTACACTAGGACTAGGACATTCTGAAATTGGGATTCTCTTTCTACATTAGTTATTTAGGCAGTGAACATATATTTAATAAATAAAATATAATAATTTTTTGCTTTCTATAGAAGGTGGTAGTTTACATTTTGGTACTTATTCTGACAATTACATATTAAGTAAATAGTTGCCCTGAACTGCAGTTTCAAGCTGGGTTAGATGGAGTGGCAGTGATGTGCTCTTAAAATGGCAAAGGGTGGCTGTACATAGTAATAACAAATATTAGAAGTATTAAAAAGCTGGTCAGTTGTTTGTTCCTGTAGTTCTACTGTAATTAAATCCATATAATTAAATCACTGAAGAAGTGTGCTACTTTCTTTTTAAGATTTTCTGTGCATCTCTGAGCCCATTTTTTGTCTTCCCTAAGATCCTTTAGAAGCATCTCATCCTGTACCAGGCCTGCATATGGCTTGGGAAAGAAAACATTTCATAGCTTTCTCACTTGTCAGGCTAAGTAAGGAGTTCTCTTCAGCCTTCCTCCCGGAAGATGTTACAATAGTAATCATTAAACAAAATGGATTTATTGTTGCTACTTGGTTTTATTACTTTGAAGAAAACAGTTTACCTACATTTCGTAGGTTAGGTTAAAATCTGTCCTCCTGGAACATTTGCAACTTCCTAATATCAGTTAGAATGAATATATTTTATGTGCTTAATTTTGATATATTATAGTTTGGGATCCCTACAGAAGAATCTTCTGTTTCTCTAATCAGAAAATAGTATGAATTTGTTATAGGGAGGAAATCACAGTAGTATCTATCTAACTGCATGAAAATAACACATGAAGTGTGATTTAGCCGGTTGTTGATGCTCTTCTGAGTCACTGACCTAGAAGAAGGTACACTTATTCCACTTGAAAAACTGAACAGTAACTTGAAATAGTATAACTACTAAATTTGTGAAAGAAGCACATAATTCCTTGCAAAACAGGATTACAAAAATCTGTAGTTTTCTGAAACTTCTATAATAGAGTTTCTAAGGAAGTTGGACTGTACTGGAGAAGTTTGCAGCTACTAATGAACTTAAAGTTTTACTTTAGCATAAAATCTTCACAAATTTTGTGGGAGCAGCTTGGTAAGGTGTCTGCAGTTAACTGATTTTATTAATGGCATATAAGTGAGAGGGGATATAAACAATAAATTACTAAAGAAGAAATAGAGGCTAGGAATTTTTTTTTGTCTAAGCTGTTATGATAATGGAGAATAAGTTTCTTGAATACTTTGTGTGTTACCTTGTATTTTTTAAGAAAGGAGGAGAAATCAGCACAGTATATGCAGCTATCACTTGAATTAAGGATGTAATAATACTTTTGCAGTCCTCAAAAGCTGAGTTGTTTTGAATGCGTGTGAGCTGCCATCTCTGCTCTACATTGGCCTTGTTAATATGAGGTACAAAGGGGCTGGAACTTTGCTCTGAAGAGAGGAGTGAATTATAATAGGAAGTATAATTAGGGCAGTATATGCTGCCCTTTTTCCCATCGGCACCAGCTTAAGCACCTCCTCGTGAACCTTGCATCAGCTCGAAACTGGTTTGCAGTGACTAAACAAATGCCTGAGCCAGTCCAAGTGAGGAGGTGGTGGCACAGCTCAGCAGTGAGAGCTGGGAAGGGCCGGAGCTGGGATTGCCCGAGGGACCAAATGCACGGATCTGATGGAGGGCATCGCTCTGAACCATCTGATCCGCGGCACATTTTCCCCCTAAATGTCTGCAAAACAGAAATCTGAGGAAAAACCATTTTCTGGCAGCGTTTTCTCCTTTGTGCACACAGGATTCATCGGCAGTGGGAGCTGGGAAGGGCAGGATTCATCGCTGCTCTGTGAGCTGGCAGTGCTGCCCGAGCTCGGGCTGCTCTGGGAGCAGGAAGGACAAATGGTACTGGATTGACAGAAGGCGCTGTGTTACACAGCTGCTGTGTAAAAGGCGTTGGTTTGGGAATCAGAGAACCCTCTGAGCATACTGTATAGTTAAATACTACGTTAAAAACCAGTATACTGCCACAAGTGCTAGTTAATGTATAGACACATTTGTTTCAGGGCTTGCACTTGATTTTATTTCCTGAAGATAACTTTAGTAACTATGCAAAAGGAATTGAGGGTTGACCTTTGAGAAAGATCATTTGAACTCGTGAAAACCAGCATGGAAGAAACATTAGAATTTGCTACCTGAAAGGGGACAGGCTCAGCGGGTTCCTGAACCATGGCTACATTAGGGGTAACTGAATCCTTCATAGCAAGATTTGAAGGGAGTGTGTTTTCCCTTCCTTAAGACGTCATCTATTGACATGTGGCTGGTATTGCTTCTTCACTGGATGCAGGAAGAAGAGTATTTACAAACAGGATGGAAAGACTTGAAGTGCATCACTTGTCTAAAATTTATGTAATACAGTTCAGAAGTATGCGCTTAAGTGAACGTCAGTTACGTAAAATTTAATGTGCGTTTTCTGTGGATATTTGTTTACAAATATCTTTTCTCAGTTTGAATTTTGTGTCTGCGGATATTTTATAAATTTTCTATGGCTGATGCTCTGTTGCACTTCTTTTCCTGTGGTCACTGTCGTGTATTTCCTTGTGCTATCTCATCTGAGTCCCGTTTGTAGATTCTGCAAAATGTGCATAGAAGGGGTGATGATTAACCCAGACATTAGGAGGAATATGCACAGAGAAGAAAAGGGTGGGGAAAAGCAAATAAGCAGAAGCGTGTTTATTTCTCCTTGCCTCTGACTCACTTTTTCATAACAGAAGAATTTTCAAATGAAGAAGAAAGCTAATTCAAAACAAACAGGAAGCAAGAAATAATTACCTCTGCACTGAACCATGAGAGGGTTCAGTACTTTCAGACTATTAAATTAACAAGGTAATTAGTTTGATTGGCTTTTAAACATATAACTTATAAAAGCTATATTATATACTATTATGTCAATAGATAGTGTTTCGTAATATGGAGAGTATTATTTAGAGTAGGGTGGGTTTGATTATTAGTACAGTGAATGCAGTCATAATTTCTTGATCTGTCTATAATTTATGTTTACCTTCATCTTTATCAGCTTATGACTGATTATTGTTTTCTTTTCCTTCAGTTGAACATCTAAGGCATATCTGCTGGAGGGGAAAAAAACACATACTGCTTTGCATTCTTTCACATACAGCATTTCATTTCAAACACCTACCTGAGCTTTCCTGTGCTGGCATTCCCCTTAATTACTGAGTCCTGTGTGCTGGACACAATGGAGTTTCACCTCTCTGCTTAGGACCACTGTGTTATGCCATGTAAGATCCATATCCCACGCTTGGTGTCATTTTCCAGTACAAGATCTGAAGAGCCCTGGTGCTGTGCTCCCACTCTGTTCTAAACCCATCTTTACCCTCGATATTATAATTTTGAGCTGTGTTTCAGGTCTTTTTGAGGAGTGTGATAATAGAAGCAATTAAAAGCATGGAAATTTTTGCATGGAATGCTGAAAAAAAGAAAGGTCAATTGTTTTTATGAGAAGAATATGAGAATACATTAATTTCTCTGAACACAGCATCTTTTCCCCCAATCTTTTGCCTGCTTTGGGCCTTGATGAGATTCTTAATGAATGCAGGAAGCCAGTGATTTCTGTCATTCCAGCAGATTCCTGTAGTAGCTGTTGTTATCTTGGAGTACTGAGATTGACTCATTCCAGTAGCTACACCTGTCAGTAACAGTCTGGTCCCCTCTTTTATGCTGTCACTGCTCAAGTTGTAGCCAGCCACTCCGGTCTTCTGCCAGGTGACTCATTTATAACCTCTTCTCAGATGCAGCAGTTTTGACTGCAAGTCTTGTGTCATAAGCAGTTTCAGCTTCAATAAGTTGCTATTAAAATTTAATTAACTTTGCAGATGGGTATTTACAAATCTACTTGGTGATACATCAATCTTGAAATTAAGTTAATGATGTCAAATAATATTGCTGAGAAGTAAAAGCATTCTGTTGGTTTTCTTTAGTTTCACTATGGTCTTTTATTGCAATTCCTGAATTCTGCATTCTGCCAGAGGTTTTCCTTGTGCCCTCAGTGCTAGCCTTCCCTATAGCACGTTTGTCATGCATTACTGTTCCCTTATATGTATGAGCAGTTAGAATTTTTGTGTGTTGACCAACTTAAATATGAATTGTTACATGTATGTAGCAAAAGGTGTTGTTGCTAATGATGTGGGATCCTTTACTGCAGTCATTTAGGCACACTTGGTAGCAATTATTTGCACAGTGTATGTGCTAGATTTCAATCATGTGTTAATTCAAAATGAAATACATATATTTCTTGATAATGGGAAGGTGTTGCATTGTGAGGAGGGTGTTTGGAGTTTGATATATTTTTTATCTTCTATAAATAATTTTTTATCTTCTATAAATTATAAATAAATTTTTTATAAATAAAATTTCACTTGAGCTTTTATTTCTTGACTTACTTTTCCCAGCTACTTTACTGTTCTTTTTGTTTGTTTTTCTACAGTTCTATCTTCAAGACACTAAAAGTAGTAATGGTACCTTTATTAATAGTCAGAGACTGAGTAGAGGATCTGAGGAAAGCCCACCATGTGAAATTATGTCAGGTGACATCATCCAGTTTGGTGTAGATGTGACAGAGAACACGCGGAAAGGTAAGGGTATGGATCATTTTTTGGTTTCTTTTCAAGTATATTTATTTAGAACATCTTATTACAATACTGTCTTTA
>JACBWW010000009.1:5797879-6043016 GCA_020086605.1 Lanius collurio
CTTTGCCTGTCTCAAGACAATTTGCTTGGTTACTGTAACATTAAGCACTGAACTTACAATTAAACAGTGATGGATCATGGTGACTTAGTGTTTATTTCTTTTCAGTTACCCATGGATGTATAGTCTCCACAATCAAACTGTTCCTTCCAGATGGAATGGAAGCTCGATTGCGATCAGAGTAAGAATAAGTATTCACATGTACCAAAATTCAACTACTGTATGATGAGGATTTGATGAATATTATGTTTAAAATCATCATGGTAGCAGTTTATTTTCCTGTGATCCTGCAAAGCAAGTAACTGAAAGCATGGGTTTTTTGCAGGCATTATGAGAAAAAAAAGTCTCATTTGCTTGTTGGTTTTAGTAATTGAGACAACTACGAAGAATAAAGAAGTTCTCTAAAAGAAGAAAAACGTTCTTATGTGGTCAGGTTTTTCTGACTGTAGCTTACTCTACTGAAATGGGTATTAGAAACAGAAGAATATAGAGAAAAAGAAAGCAAATGAGCAAATTCTCCTGCCCTCTTTCTTTATTTATTATTTTGGCTCCTTTAAATGCATATGGAGTCAACTAAAGTGAAGCTAATGGAAACCCAGATGAAGACAGCATTTTCTGTGTATATGCACATTCTTGAGAAATTTTCCAAGAGTACTAGAAACCAGAAACCAGCATTTCATTTGCACTGAGTGCTAATCACAATAATAATTGTGCTAATCACATAATTTTAGTCATCTTTCATTATCAACAGTTCTATGGGGTTTATTGCTTATTTAAATACCTTTATCATTAGTATACAGAAATACTTGCAGGAAGCTTTAGGGTCTCTTTGCTTGTGAGAAGATAAGTAAAAGTAAATTATTATGGGAGATTTTCCATATAATTGCACATCCAAATAAGAAATTGAAAAAATGTACGATGTTAAATTTTTAGTTCTGTTGAAAATGTCCATGTACAACATTTATGTATTTTATGTTTACTTTCTCTTTTTTGTTTTTTTTTCAGTGTTATCCATGCTCCATTACCAAGTCCTGTTGACAAGGTAATTCAGTAATTTGCTGGTTTATGCCTTATTCAGCCACATGCTGTTGTTTTCAGACTTGTTATAAAGATGAAGAAATAGTGAAATCTGCCCAGTAGCATTTGGATATGTTTTCCACTGCCAATTTAATATTTTGAGTGACATTTAAGGTAGAGAAGTAATGCAGTATTACAGTGTGTATTTGAAGGTAAATTGACTTTTTACATTGTGGCTCCTGAAACATGGCTTTGGAACAAAACCATTGATGTTAGGATGGTTAATTTCCAGGTACAGGTTGACAGATTAACAGGTCTTGCATAATTTAATACTTGATGTTCTGTGGGACCCGAGAGTAGCTCATGATTTGGTGTTTAGATGAGGTCTGTTTTCTTTATATCATGTTTTTTATGGACTGAGCTGTGCTGCAGTCTGGAAAGTACTGTCATGTTCCCAAGGAAGATTGAGACCGAAGCTCTCTGCTTCTCTTGCATAGCCAGAGTTGTTCACTGTAGAGTCATGGAGTCAATATTGTCAAGTGTAATTCTTAAACTCAGTTTAGTAATGTGGGGAACTTGTAGAAAAGCTGTTAATAGATATTCTCTTCAGAAAAGTGATCAGGAGTTGATTATTTCTTTAGTCTCTAAAAAGGATTAACTTAAATAGATTCTAATCAGAGTTTTAAACATGAAGAACCAAATTTCAAGAAACTGTGGAAACTTTTTTAATGAAGCCAGCAGCCTGAGGAGTTTATAGACTGTGTTTGAGATTTCAAAACAGTATGTGTGGCTTGAATCCAGGGCAAGGGTAGAAATCCTGAGGAGGGACTGCAGGTATAACTGTGGGAAAACAGTTAAAAATTATTTCAGTGTAGGAAGCCTACAATAATTAGTAAATAAATAGATTGGCTGAAAAAAGCCCACAGAACAACCCCCCACACTTCTCTCCAAGTGAAGAACAGTTTGTTAGTATTCAAAGATATTGCAGGTATTCCTTAAATCTGAAATTGATACTTATAAAGGGAGATGATGATGGTGATAACAGCAGGAATTGTGCATTCATAATATGTGTGATGATGTCGAATAGGAAGCCACAATTTGTGTTTGTCCTTGGGCTGAATGGCTTCATCTTTGTGCCCCTTGTTTCTTTTTGTCAGTTTAGTCTCAGCTGGAACAAAAGCTTTAAACTCATTGGTGTGTTGGTGGTTCAAGAACTTGTGTAGACAAACACAGTGGGGCCTAAGTCCCGAGTTGGGAAGATCCATGAATTAAAAAAGCATAAATAATAACAGAACAGTAAATGAAGGAAAATGCTGTTAATAGATAATCTGAAGTTTACCTTTGTGACTAGATTTAAGTGAATTTTGCAAAACCATTCTGAGTCTTATTTGTCTTCTTTTTCAGGTTGCTGCTAACACTCCCAGTATGTATTCTCAGGAATTGTTTCAGCTTTCACAGTATCTACAAGTAAGTTTTTTTTTTAAGGGCATTTAGTTTGGCTGAGTATTTTTGTTCAAAACACAAATCTTATGCTGCAGCTTATATCTATTGGAAACCACACAGGAAGGGACAGTGCTGGCAGCTCTTCTTCCTCTCTGGTATCACCAGCCTTTCTGTGTCAGTTTTAATAGGTGTTTTTTTCCCAAGATGTCATGTCACAGAAGAGTTAGACTGCAAAATGACAGCACATTAAAAGTTAAATGTGTTTAATGTGTGCTGATAGGTAAAAGTAAACTCTTTAGAAAGGATGATAAAATCAGCTTTCTGGGAAAAAAAAATGAAAGCTTTTTTGCTGGTAAATGCTATCCAGGTTTAACTGTGTATAAGTTCTACTGATGTATTTTGCCTGATTTTGTTTGATAATGGCAATTTTTATTTGTTCACTTCAAGGCTTTTGAGATAGATACTATCTTTGTATGTATTTGCTGACTTAGCAGGAAGCAGCTCATGCAGATGCTCTTTCTTGGGAAGCCAAATACATACTCACTCACCAATCTGTTCGTTCTCCATATCCTGGAGTTAACGAAGATGCTCTTCTATCTTCCTGTCAAAAAACAAAAATCAAACAAAAATAGGAGTTCTTGCTTGGCATTTCTCTTTTGTGACCTCATTTGAGGGTGAACAGCTCATTGCATGGAAGCTGCCAAGCTGCCTTTTGGTGTCTGCAGTTTTGTTACTCAAATTATTAACAGGACAATGTGTCTTTAAGTCTTGGAAAGAATTAACAGGGCATCCTCAGCATGTGCAGCATAGTATAAAAGATGAAGGTTTAGGAACCTGAGGTTATAGGATGACATTTTCTAATTAAACTATCCAAATAAATTTGTGAATGGGTAAAATGGAATGGGTTTCTCATGGTTTTGAACAAGGGACAGTGTTTGCTACTCACATTTCCTTTTTTTGTTGTATTTTGGGACCTTTTCTGTTACTTCTGATTTCCTGAGTTGTTCTAGCTGAACTGACTGGTGCCCTGCTCTCTTCACAGGAAGCCTTACATCGGGAACAAATGTTGGAACAGAAGCTGGCAACCCTTCAGCGACTACTTGCTGTCACACAAGAGGCTTCGGATACGAGTTGGCAGGTATCTGCAGGCATCCTTTTCCTTATGGACTGAACTATGCACTGCCATATAAATTTTAGCTGTTACTGGGGGAAAAAGCAGCAGAAATAATAAAAACTTCATGGCGATTCTCTAAAATTGTGCAAAAGACAAGTGGTTATGTACCTTTGAAATAGCTATCAGCAGTAAGTACTCCAGCAAAATTCAGGTCTTTAAAGCAGAACTCTACTGGCACTTCATTAAGCACTTGATAATTCTAAGGTGATACTTATTTTTTTCTAGGCTTTAATAGATGAAGACAGGCTGCTATCAAGACTAGAGGTTATGGGAAATCAGTTACAGGCTTGTTCAAAGGTAAGTAGGTCACTTAAAGTTGAATATTAGGAATGATGAAAGGCACCTCTTTTCAAGAGTTTTGAAAGTAGCTAGTTGTAGGAAAGCATTTGGAACATAAACTTTCCAAATGAGCCTATTCATGCATCTTTGATAATCTTAGTAACACAAAAACTGTAGATCTGCTTTGTATTTCAAGTCATCCCAGTAAGTGGATGTTGTTTTCATTGCCCATGTCCTGTCTGATAGTCATGAATTACAAGTATGTGCTCCCCTGATTGTTGTTTGGGCCATCTGTGCCTGCCTTGGATTTTAATTTTTATTTTATTTCTATTTCCTCTGAATTATCTATGTTATAAGAACTTTTTCTGCAGATTCTGTTTAAGGTCTTTCCTCTGGGACCTTGTGGGTTCCTGGTTTGTCCAGTTGTAGGTCTCTTAGGCTTGGCATTGTATTAGCAGTGCCCAGAAAAAGCGCCGTAAATTTCCTGGAAACAAAGCTGACCATTGAATGTGTGCTGCTATACATACACTTCAAAAAATAACTTATTTGTACCCAGTTATCTGGGTGTAAGAAGAATCAAGAATCTGTGATTGCTGATTTGTATATAACATTTTCTTACCTATCAGAAATTGCTAAGCATTTTTAAATAGAACAGGCTTTATCACAATCTAATTTATTTAATGAGCAAAATTGTAATTTGTATTCTATTCTTGAATTATTTTATATGTGCAGAATCAAACAGAAGATAGTATACGAAAAGAGCTTATAGCATTACAGGAAGACAAACACAACTATGAGACAACAGCCAAAGAGTCCCTGAGGCGGGTCCTTCAGGAGAAAATTGAAGTGGTCAGAAAATTGTCTGAAGTGGAGGTATTGAAGTTTCATGCCTGGTCTCCTGGAAGTGCTGAAGTAGTTGTAACTGCTGCTATTTACATCCTTGTTTTGTTGCTGCAATTTGTCAGTATCTGTTGTACTGTGACACTTGCAGGATATTAAGTAACAGTATTTTTTTCTCCTGTTGGACAGGATTAAGATTGTTACAGTTAATAAGAAACTATTCTTTCAGCTCCTCCCTTTCCTCCCTGATTTCAAAATTCATGAAGCTGTCTTACAGAAGTTACTGTGTGTGTGACATACATGATGGGAAAATGACATACATGCAGTAAAAAAAATACTGTAAGACCTTGTTTAAACTGTAGCATGTATAGAAACATATGCTTAACTACTTGAACAAAGTATACTCTAAATTGAGCTTTTACAAGGAGCTTTTACAGCTAAAGTGTTGTACACTTTCTTCAAGTTTTCTACCCCTGTATTATCTTGCATTATTCTCTTCTCCTTTATTATTTTTTCCTTTATCATTTTTTGCTATATTCCTTTAGTTGGCATCTAGTGCATATATAAGTGCTTGGAAAAAACAGATCATCTACAGTGCTTAGTAGTTTATTGTCTGTCTTTTTGTCTTTTTTGTTGCATAATAATTCTGTCTTACAGCGGAGTTTAAGTAATACAGAGGATGAATGTACACACCTGAAAGAAATGAATGAACGGACTCAGGAAGAATTAAGGGAATTAGCTAATAAGTACAATGGAGCTGTAAATGAAATTAAAGATCTCTCTGACAAGCTAAAGGTAATGATAGAACTTCATCTGACTTTGGATAGAACTGTGATAAATGGAACAAATAAATACAGTTTAATTTCTAATGTAGCAAACAAAAAAGGTCAAGAATCTTGTTAAACATGTTAACAATAGAAAGACACATATCATCATCTACATATTCTTTAGGTTTAGTTCTAATGTAATTGAAACTGTCATCAGTTAAGTAACTTCCTGAAAAGGTTACCTCTTCATTTGCTTTGAAAGTCACCATACTTTTGGAGCTGAAATATGTTACAGTATAAAATTATGTCTCATGTAAAACTTTGTATCCAGCTGCTTTTATTTGGACTAATAACTTTCAAGCTAATCATCTTAAAGATAAGAATGAAAACTAGAATTAGAAATAAATTTGCATTTCCTGTTGCCCCTTTGTGCAGTTACACCACCACATAGTAATAATATGGCTCATCTTCCATCTTGCTATCAAGTTTGATATTAAACTATATATATCTAAGTATATTCATATCTAAGGTCCTTTGTGCTGGAGAACAGAATAATCATTTTATGATTACGCCTGTTCTCAAAGAGTCTCCAATCTAGATAAATAGGAGTTGTGGAGGAGGAAAGTAGTAGTGTTATCTCTGGAGACCTGAGACAGTTGTTGCATTTATCTTGGATAAATACTGGAATTGGAACCTGGCTTCCTAGTTCAGTACATCAGTGAAATTTTTCTTTCCAAATTAAAATGTTGAAGCTGGTCTAAAGGCAGTTGGTTCCTCAGCAATGAGTTGATTGCTGATGATGAGTACACACACAGAAGGATCAAAATTGAAACTTATTACCTTGTTTTGAGGGAGGAGACTGTTTGAAACTTACGATCTTGAGATCCAGCAAGGAAAAACATGTGGCTTTCAGTCAAGTTGGTCTGTACAGTGTACATTCAGTTCAGAAGGGCTCTTGGGATTTGACTGAATTGAGATGCTGGGAAACTTTGGGCATTTCTTAGTTCTGGGGCCCTTTACTGTTGCTATAACATTTATGTTCATCAGTCAAAAAGTTAGTTAAGATATTTTGAGGTTTTCTCAGTGTACCTGAAGTGAACTTTGTATAATAGTAATAGATTTAGCGTTTTTTTGTTTTGTTTTTTTTTTTTTTTAATTTTCTTTATCTGATTAGCAAAAAAGTTACTAATGTAAATTTAGTTACATAAAAATCAAGAAAATCTATTCTTCCATGTGCTAATTTTTAAACATTTTTAAAAATCTTTCTGAGCAGGTAGCAGAAGGAAGACAAGAAGAAATCCAACAGAAAGGACTGGCTGAGAAAAAGGAATTGCAGCATAAAATAGATGAAATGGAAGAAAGAGAGCAAGAGCTTCAAGCAAAAATCGAAGCTTTGCAGGCTGATAATGACTTCACCAATGAGCGGCTGACTGCTTTGCAAGGTTAGTCACCAGCGGGGAAGGAACTTTGATTGTTTGTTTTTCTTTTTATCTGTGAAATACCTTTTTCTTGGACTTCTGTTTACAGTACGGTTAGAACACCTTCAAGAGAAAACTCTTAAAGAACACAACAGCTTAGGTAGGTGTGATCAGTTTCTTGTTTCAAGCTGGTTTCCGGATTTGCTGTTCAGTTACTTTTGTTATGATGATCTTGTAGTCTGGGTGTCTGTCGGAAGAGTTCTGATTCCCAGTTATCCCAGTAAGGAGCTCTCCCGGACTGGTGTCGGGGCAGGGCCGGCAGAGGGCGCTGCTGCTGCGGGTGTTCGCTCTGGCCCGGGACCCGAGGCTTGGAGGGGCCTCAGAGCCGTTCGGTTTTAAAATACTTTATCTAAATATGCACGTATAAATGTAATAGGTAGTAATTCTGTGGAGTTAATAACCTCTTAGACGTTTGAACAAACAGCAACGTGATCTGTAGTAGGAAACGCATCAATCTTTGCCTGGTTTGTCTGATTAGGTGCTTGTGAGGAGGTGGTATGAAAAGCCAGGTACATTTCAAAATGCTGTCTTTATAAAGAAACAAAACCCGAAACATTTTTCTTGGTTCCAAAAATAATGCCCTTTCTTAATCCTAGGCATACAAGTTGACGACTTCATACCTAAAATTAATGGGAGCACAGAGAAAGGTAGTGTATCTGAAGGCTACCTTTTGTCTTATGGTTGATGTTTGAAGATGAAAAAATTCAAAATGTTCTCTGAAGTTTTGCTTGGAATTATTTATCTTTGAAAATTAATTTGTCCACTCTTGACCAGGTTTTTTTTTGTTTTTTTTTTTTTTTTTTTTTTGCTTATGCTTCCAGTCACAGTGTTGTTGTAAAGTTTCATAAAATACAATGAAACGACTTGGAGGCTGTCCTTGTTTGTTGGGGTTCTTTCTTGTTTGTGATAGGCTGTCACTGGAATCAGGAGGAGTGTAAGGAGTCTACTGAATGAATGATGTCGGGGCTGTGACACAAGAAAGTGAAGAGCTTGTTGATTGTTTTTCCTTTTAATTTTCTTTTGCAACACATAGACATGTAGTATTTTTCTAGTAAAGTTGGGTATGCTAAGTAAAGTCAGCAAAACTTATTTTTTTTATAACTTAAGTACAAAAAATGTGAGTATATAAAATTTATAAATATTGGAAACTAACTTTTTAAACCTCAGGAGTATCTTTATGTGAAACAGGAATTAATACAGCTCAATCTAAGTGATAGGGTTTTTTAAAGGCCAGTTGGTTAAAGCCAAATAGTTTAGCTCATGTGTCATAACATATGTGAAGTTTTTTGAGTGAAATTGTCCAATGTCACGTGTAGCAAAAAATTATTCCAGGTATTATTCCAGATTATTTAATTGGCTGAGATATATTTATCCTCTTATGTAAATTTTAATTATTTCCTTGATGTAGCTTGCTTGTACAATCTGAGAAATGGTGGTAGGATTGGTTTGGAAGTTTGGGGACCTATATGGAGGACTCATCGTTTTAACCAATATTCACAATGTTGAAAGATTACTGGTTTTATATTTTTGAAACAGAATTTTAAAGCTCCATATGCGTATTTGTAAGTTAAGAGATTCTTAACTGGGGAGACCAATAGCAAAATCAAAAGTTAATCATGACATAACCTCATGGCTGGTCCTTATTGGGACCAGAAGGAGAGATCTGTTAAACACCTACAGGAACTGTACCAAAACCTCCCCTAAATCTTCAGAGTGCTGGTTGCTCAAAGTGTCTTAGCATTTTAGGCCCTTCACTGTGGTGCACACTGAGGTTAGCAAGCAGGGCACTCAGTATTTGTTCCCACTTCTCTAGACTGCCATGAGATTTTAATTTTATATAGATTGATCCATCTTGCTGATGCATAATTTTAGGTTGGTAATAGCTTAATATTTGATAGAATGGTTAAGAAATAAGTCTACTTTTCTTTTTTTTTTAAACTAGAGCTGCTTTGAAACATATTGTAAAAGGTATTGAGTTCTGACTTCAAATATAAATTATTTCATAGAGAAATAGTATGTAACATCATACTAGACTTGAGTTTTTTAAGTACTGATACCTGTTACAAGTCCAAATTTTAAAATTGTGTATTTAAAAATCATGTGATTATAACAAATATCATTATATCACTGAAACTGACTTTTTTGGTCAAAGTTGAAGAAGCTATCCCTTTTGGACTTATTTATTTTGGATTGTATAAGAGTCAGTGCCATCTGAATGGATGCATGACAAGATAGATTCCTCCATCCTATAAGTGACAGTGGAACTTGTGCTTAAACCTGGAAGTTTTAGGAATCTGTTTGTAAAGTTATTTCTCTTTGAGTACAGACAACATATAACTGCTCATTCAAGTCCTCTTTTTGCGTGTTTATACAATCTATCACCTTGTTTGTCATGCACATTCCATGCTATTTCATTAGTCTGTGTTTTAGCATAGTTTTTCATTATTCTGTCAGTTGTACATTTTTCTGCATCTCTGCCATACCTGATCCATCCCCATTTCTCTGGCATTTCACAGATTGCTGCCCTGTGTTCTCTTCATGACAGTCTGTGCCTTTCTGCATCTTCCGGTCCCTTATGTAGCCCTCGTGTGACAGATGGGCAGTTATTTGCTCTGCCAGATTTTGGATTTTGTTCTCTTAAAAGCAGCAGGAAGCAGTTACTGTTGGGTTTTTTGTTGGGGTTTTTTGTAGGTTCTCTTGCTGTGTAGTTTTGCATTATTTTAGAAGCGCTAAGAAATTTGGGTTTATAATGCAGATTGAGCAACTTTGGGAATTTAAGAGGAAAACTGTAAACCCCATGTAAAATCAGTATGCTTTTTAGAATTCCTTTTGTCTTTCTTTCTCTCAAAGTGTGTGCACAGGCCTACTACCTGGCCATGACAAGGATAATGGTTTTACATTACTTTTTTCTGTGGCTGTAGCAGTCAAGAGTTGTATTATGAGTAGAGGAAGTAAGAACTCATTGCCTCTCCAGAGGCTTTGCATAAAAAAAAATGTATTAGAGGATAATGGTTAGGCATTCATTTTCTCTCATTGCACATCTGGAAAAGCTGGTGCAGAAGAGACAAACTTGTTTGTGCATCGAGCCCCTGATAAAAGTGGTGTAGAACTAAGTTGTTTCAAAAAGTGGTATTTTTTTTCAGTGTGTTGCACCACACCTGGCTTTCATCTTTAAATTTTGTGAGCCATATATTACCTAAAGAAAGATAGGAGAAATTTGTATGTGATCACTTAGAGGACCAGGTTAAAAAAAAAAAAGGGAAAAAAAAAAAAAGGAAGCTTAAATATGGAAAATAAATTTTAGAGACATTGTACTGTTTTTTAAAAGCTCTATCCTTGTGGGTTAAAAAATAGTTTATGGAGTAACTTTGAAATACAGTAAAGCTTAGTTTTGCAGCTGAGGTTCTGATGTCGGAGGTAGTGATTGAACAATTTGGTTAGAATGTACCACATTCTGCAGCTTTGTACTCATGCCAGCCTTTTCACACTGCTGGACTCTTGGTCAAACAGTTTTTGAGGTTCTTCAGAAAGGAAGTGTTTGTACCTTGAAGAGATACAGGAATTCTGATGGAGTTGGGAGCTGAACAAGGACTTGAGTAAACTTGGGAATGGAGCCCAGTTTTAGGAACTCTGCTGCAGAACTGTCTTTTCAAAGTGAAACTGTTCAAAAAGTGTAGGAAGATACTCAACAACACTTTTAAAATAGAGGGTATTAGATATGAAGAATCAACATGAAGACTAATGAGAAACGTGGAAAATACCCTTTTAAAGCTAATAAAAATTCTGAAGGAAATAGGTTAAAAATGTGTGTCATTTGAAAATGCAGTTGAAGTACTTCTTTCTTCTGATCAGTTCAAAAGAGTAATCTGTTTCCTAGTATCCCTCAGACATCATTTCAATTTCATGTCTTGTCTGCTTGCATATTAACTCAGATTTGATTCAAAAGTCCATTGTGAATACACTGACAAATATTGTTAATATGCCTTTCAAATTTTTTGTTGCATC
Organism: Lanius collurio; assembly: GCA_020086605.1. Classification (NCBI taxonomy): domain Eukaryota; kingdom Metazoa; phylum Chordata; class Aves; order Passeriformes; family Laniidae; genus Lanius; species Lanius collurio. The sequence goes on from JACBWW010000009.1 coordinate 5,808,880, forward strand.
AATTTGAAAATGATAAGAAGATGTAAACTGAAGTGTTTCTTTCTCTACTAGAGCACTTTCTTTCAAAGAGTGGAGGGGACTGCACTTTTATTCATCAGTTCATAGAATGTCAGAGTGAGTACAAGAGTGTTCACATTTGCTTTAAAAACAACAGAAAACACAGAAAAGGTGGATGAAACCAGAATTTGTCACTACTATTTAATATTTCTGTAGTAGCAGAAATTTTCTAAGTGTAGAATTGTGGCACTGTGGTGTTAAGCAGATGTCTGGTAGAAGCAGTAACAGGATATCTTTGGTCTTGCAAAGTGATGGTCACGTTGCCTCCTCAGTTCATCCATTTTTGTGCCCTGACCAGCAAAAGGGTGCTACATTGCCACATGATTTGTAAAACTGAGTGTAATTTTTCACCTGTTACAAATTAGGTTGAAAGCCTTTCAGTTTAAGCAAACTTCATGGGCAGAAGGACAGCCATGAGGTGCCTTTTCACATATCAATAATTTGTCTGATAAGTAAAGGCCTTACACGTTCTCCAAATTAGTTGTAATGAAGAACAAAAGGGAAAACAAGTCCATAGTTTGTATGTGGAAATCCAAGAGACTGTTAAGAAAAACAGAAAATTACAATACCAGTCTTTCTACAGATGTGTTATTCTGGAATTTGAAGTGTGTTTTTCAAAGCAAATGACTTTTGAAAATGAATAATGAAACAGCACTGTCTGCACATCTATAATTAAGGAAAAACTGGAGATGTTAATACTTTTTGCCTACTAAAAGAAAAATATCATTAGAATGAAGAGAAGCGAAGTGCTACTAAACTTCAAAGAAACCCAGAGTTTATAGAACTTATGTACCTAAAATTGAGTAGAGAAGCATTTAGAAGCAGAAATAAGAGAGTATCTTTTTTTGACATTATGCCCATTGGACTCTTTCCGCTCAAATTTTCATTAAGAAGTGTAGCAGATTTGTTTGATTTTAATTTGTGATCCACATTGCAGTGCCATAAACTGAATGATGTGATACTGCTAATGTATGTCTAAGCAAATTTAAACTTTATTTATTTTAAAAATGTTTATTTAAAGAAATTAATGACTGGTAACTGTCTTCTATCAGGCGGCAGTTTAAAATAATTCTAAATTTTGTAAAGATCTTGTATGAATCATCTTTGTTCAGTACATAAAAATGAAGTTAAGTGTTTGAGTAAACTTTTTTTGTCTAGGCTGAACATGAGCACACTGTGTGATACTCAAATACAAATTGATTTAATTGTTTGGATGTTAGCTGAACCTATTTTGACAAAACCTAGGTTAGTATCACTTTGGCAAAATATATGAGATCAGTCTTGTCACTATTGAGAAGGAAAAGTGATCAACAGTATCTAGTAAAAGATTTTAAGATGTAAAAAAAGTGCTAAGAAGGCTAAAATTAGGATCAGTGTATTTATGCCTACCTTTTCTCGAGACATTAAAAGCTAAGAGGGAAGACACTGCAAGATCTCACCTGCTTCACTTTTAAAAGAATGAATATGAGTTCGAAAGGGTTCAGTATTTTGTATTTTTTACGACAGTCTTAAGATTTTACTCTCACAGCAAGAAAAAATCCAAATCATTGGCTCTTGTATTTCTTCTTGGACTGAAAGTTTGCCTTTTCCACATTCAAATGTGTTTAGCTAGGCCTCACAATATCATGAGGTTAAAAACTGCAAACTGTACGATCTATTCTTTTTCTTTTGTGCATAAATACTACCCTTCAATCCTACTTCTGTTCTTTGCTCTGTGTAGCATCAAGGGTTGGGAACTGCTGGGAAGAAAAAATACAGTTCCAGAGATTGTCAGGAACTCGAGGTTTAAGGCACACAGAAAATAGTGTAGAATAATATCATAAAGATCAGCAATACAAAGAAAGAATAAATAGTTCATCATGTGGTAGTATGTTGGTGTTTTGCCCAGAGATTTAAGTATTGAGAGAGGAGCAGGTTTATTATTTAAAAAATAATAATACACTAAAAATCCCAGAAACCAGATGGCTTGTAAAATCCAGCTTCTGTAGGTTTTTAAAGATATTTTGTAAGTATTTTTATTTTTTAAACACGATGCGCTCACAATATCATCTGGTAACGTGTCCTGATCTGTAACATCTGTGGAGTGTTATGAAATCTGGCTCTGAATGATCTGGGAAGTCTTTTACTTTCTGATCATTACATCCAGTTCATTTGTTGCTCATTCCATAGTTTTTTTTTTTAGTAACCACTGGTGAAAATCAGTGGTATCAACAGCAGAAGTCATGGTCTTGCTTTTTGATTAGTACATGCTAATACATTCTTAGCAAAAATGTGATGATGTATAGACCAAAGTGAGTTTTGTTGCCCTGCTAGCTTCCTGTCTTTCACTCCAGTCTAACCCTTCATTTGTGTCCTTATTTTTTTCCCTTACTTTGTGATTTTTGCATTTGATTTTCAATGCAAGTCTACTTTTTTTTTCTTTTTACCAAACTGATTTTTGCAAATTTATTAATAGTAGTTTTTTCATGGCTTCTTTGGTTACTTTTGACTTTTCCTTTGACCTGCAGGTGTCAGGTAAAGCTGCTTAGTATCACTTTTTTCAGATGGTTGGAAATTTGTATGTTGTGGGACAGGTTTTTTATTGGTTTTCAAACCTGGCCTTCTTCAAAACTATTTTGATGCCAAAATATAAATGTAGAGGGGCCATGTTACTTAAGTGATAATTTTAATGTTAACAGATCTTAGCTGTTATACTGCACATAGTGATAGGCAACCCAAATCTAAAACAGAGTTCTTAAATTGAAAAGACAAGAAATACCTAAAAACGTAAAGGAAAGCTGACTTTAAGCTGCATTCATCAGCAGAAGGAAATGTGAGTTATTTTTAAAATGAACTTAAAGTTTAACTTCACAGTAGGTTGTATCACTAGAAACATTAGTTTTATGTATCTCTCTTTCTGCTAAGCAGGGAGTGGATAGCATGAAAGCTAAAATTCTTTTGTGCCAGAAATTTAGGATCTTCACCCTAATTTATATTTTGGTAGCCGAGATTGCATGTCTTCATTCAGGGAAAACACTTATTGATTTAAAAATAAATCAGGTTAATGAAGTTTTCTGAAATAGTAAAATAAAAAAATACAGGGATTTGAAAGAGATGTTATAAAGAAGGTGTCTCTTTACCTTTTACTTTCTGATTGATGTCTGGATTCTGCCATTTTTAGTGACTAGGGTGGTAACTGAGAAATAAGATTCTATGTGGTTTGGTGATACTAACATCCAGTTTTCTGTGTATTATCTAAATATACACCATTATGCTGAAATAAACTATCTTTTTGTTGGCTTATGCCATATGTTAATGGTAGCATTATTGAAACACAGAGAATGTTCACTTGTTCTGGAAGTTAGGAGAGGTGTCAGTCACCAAGTGCAAAACACTGACTGTGCCAGCTTTGGGTCAGGCTGGGCAGAGGGACTTGTGTGCTGCTGCTCGAGGTCTGGGCTGAAGAAACAGTGCCAAGGGGACACCTTTTGTACAAGTGGTGAAATCAGGAATGGACACTAGAAAACAGTAAACCACCACAGAAACAGAAAAAAAACCAAAAAAACCCACATGCCTGCAGTTTATTTTAGTTATGGAAATGGAGTGTAAAGAGCTGCTGCAAAAGTTTGTTTGGAAAACAGCTGTGCCAAGGAGGCTTGTCTGTGTTTTGTATTGTAATTATTCGAGGTTTAGCAGTTACTGAAAGATAACAGATCTATCAATTCATAATGCTAAATTTTCCTCTGTAAGCTGATTATAGAAACCTATTTTAAGCTAGCAGTCTAGCATGGTTGAGGTGTTACCCCTTCAGATCAAGCAGATGGAAGCTACTTGTTTTTGCATTCAGCTGTTTTTTTCAGATCTACAGGGAGAATTCCTCAGCTCTTTCCTTGCTGCCTTCCCTTCCACCCATCTTCCAGCCACAGCTGAGTCCTGGAATTGTCATATATAAAGACTTATGTTTAGATTTATTTTATTTTAAAATGGAAGACGACTCACGATAGCATGAACTCCTGACTTGTGGCTGCCAGTAACTTGACTCCTTCCACGATGCCTTCCTCAGTCTAGGCAGAGTCATTCTCACCAGCTCTGAGGAACTCGAGGCTGTTCTGAACTTGGATGATGAGTGATCTCCTACTCTTGCTTGAGATCCAAAGCCAGTCCTGAAAATCCAGTGTTGTGTTCTGGGTATTTCTGAAGCAGTATTAGTAAAATGTTACACTAACACAGGATAATTTTTGTTGATCAAAGTAGGTGGAGGGAACATCTGTTTTAGGCTGGTTTATGTGGCTGTGGGGGAGGGTAGAGGACAGGACAAGCTTTTGGTCATGAAAACCTGACTTCAGGGCTTTATGTCTGCAAGCTTGTCTGCCATCTACGGTTGTAAAAGATATCTCCTCCCAGATCTTGTCCTGCATCTGTCCTCAGATTGTCATAGTTACAGCAGTGTGCCATCAGAGTAATCTTCAAAGATACTTGAAGCTGGAAATGCTGACTAAAGTTCTTTTATTATTATTTTTTAATTAAATATTTGAAGAGGATTTACTATCATCCAGTTTCCTTAGTCTGAACTCCCCTCTTTGTGCTGTTCATTCAGCCTTCTCTGTATCTCAGCTACCTGTTAACAGCACATAGAGAATTCAGCAAACTGCCTTCCCTGCCTGATTATCAGGGATCTGGAAGGGAGAGCACAGAGGGGAGGCAAAGGCAGCTTCAAGCCTGATATTTCAGGGACTAACATCTTTGACCATGGTCTAAACTGCAAAATCTGCTGCACAAAAACCGAGGATGTGATCTGTAAGATAGGACCCTCAATAATTCTGTGTTGGCATCACTTCAGAAGGAGTTTGAAATAATTTAATCTCATCTGAAAAAAGAAATTAATTATTCAATAGTTTTTTTTAGTATCTTGGATTGATCCAATCCTGTTCTTCCCTTGCTGTTCTTATTTACCTTCATGTCCTAGCAGCAGTCAGGATGTAGTGAGCCATCTAGTCTCGAGTTCCACTTCTAAGGTTTTTGTGCACCTCACATACATGGAGAGCACTTCCCTAAAGTAGACTTTTTATAAAAACTCTTGTTTTCATGAACCTGAATGTGATGCATTCCTGGTTTTTTGGTGATTTGTGTAGCTCTCTTGAAAGATTTAAACAAAGAAAGGTTGTTTCTGTGTACCTTTCACAGGCACTGTTAAAAGCAATTGTGATGTGGAGGAGACTTCTCTACTGCTGTTTTATTGTGGTGCATTTCTACATTTCTGCTGTTTTGGGTGGATGTCTGTTTCAGGCAACCAGCTCTTCAGATTCCTTTTTTGATAACTAAACTTGAGAAATGTATTAATTACTTGTTGCTTCCTATTAGATTTTTTTTTTTTTAAGTACATAAAGCTAGTTTTCTAAATTCTCATTAGTGAACTGCAGCATTATGTAAGTTAATAAGGAGAAATAATTATGCCCTGTATCACAAAGTTCCAGTAGGCTTGTGTGCTCTGTTTCATTATTGCGTACCAGAATAAAATTTTTGTTCAAGCCCGAGTAGGAAGTAATATTATCAGCTTTTAATTTGGTCATGGAATGTACTCTATGTAGATGCATGCAGGGAAAAGCTGGTTAAATTTGAGCTCGGATAGTAACACTTATTTTGTTTGGCAGACAAGATCATAGATGAAGGACATCTAACCAAAGTGGAAGAAACAAAGCTTTTGAAAGGTTAGACTTCTGGATTATTTAACTGTTTTTGAAGCATGCTTTTTCTGTCACTCAGTGCATGTTCTGTGTTAAGCCAGCAGTTTGAGTTTTGATTAAATATGCATTTGAGGAGAAATTCAATAAAGGGGAAGGAAATTGTTTGCTGAACTCTACTCCAAATACTATTGTAGGGTAAAAAGATTTAATGGAAATCATTTTTGAAGATCGAGTGCATGAAATGCTAGTCTCAATATTGACTGAGTTCTTACCTGAGTATTCTTAAAAACAAAATGGTAATTCTTATAAATTCTGCATGAATTCCAAATAGGATTTTGGTATTGTTATAGGGCTACACAGAAATAATGTTTGGTGTAATTTTAAGTTATAAATAAAAGTGTATTTTAATTTGACTGTTTTCTAACTTACACCCTCATAACTCTAAAATAAATATTAACCTCCTAAATGTATCTTTTCCAAGTAAAATGTATCTGTGCATCTCTAACTCTTTTCTGTAATGTGTAAAGTGAGTTAAATTAAAGGAGCCAATTAGAAAAGACTTTCCTTGTCAAAGAACAATCATCCCTAACCTTATAATGCCAAGGTCAGGAATGCTACAAAGTGTGCTGGTCAATATTTCCCGTGTGTCTAATAATGTCAAATTGTTTGGACTTGTAGGCTCACTCCTCTCTTGCAGCTTTTTATTGATGTCTAGACATACTGCCTTGTTTCTTTACCCTCTGTCCTTCCACAAAGTGGTGTTCTGTTGAATAAGTGTTAGTTTGTTATAAGGTCCAGTGTTTTAGAGATACTTATTTTGTCTTCTCTTCCTTTAATGCACGGAATGGCACCTTTAACTCCTTTCTGTATGTGAGGAAGCTATAGACAAGGTGCCATATTTGGCAAAAGAATGCATACAATAACTGTAACGTAATACTTGCATGCCCCTTCCATTGCAAAGCCCTGAGCTATTTTTAGTGTTTGGTAGTATATTCTAACTCATCAAGTATGATGTCAACACATTTTAATATACTTTATCACTTTGGCTATATTTATTCAGCTCAGTTTTATTATGGGAAATAGGAACAACTGCTGTGATATAATACAGTACAGGAAGGGGTTTTGTGCTTACGACTCTGGTTCCAGAATAGGAAGCAGGTTTCTAATAATTTGTCTTTTTGACTTCTGCTGCTTCACATGTAGAACTGGTGCATCTTTCTTCTGGTGCCTAATCTTTTATGCCTTGTTTCAGAGGGAGGAGGACAGGAGGGAGGAAGAAGCTGGTGTACTGAGGGTGGGTGGGAGGGAAGTATATAAGGGAGAGCTGTGGGAGAGAGAATTAATTCAGTGGTTGGAGCTCGCACTGTTCCTCCCATTTTGCATAGAGCAGTATTTCTATGGATGCCCAGATATGGTAAAGTTAGTTGGAAATGGATGTTGCTCAGCTTAGTGCTTCTGGATCGGCCACTAATATAACTGACATGGGTGAGGCTTTTAGGTTATACTTTTCTAAATAGTTTAAAAAAGAATGTATTACTTGATTTAGTAATTATTACAGTTTTAATGACAGTCCTGTGAGCTTGCTTCTGCATGATAATGTAAAATGTTTTGATTTGTAACATCTTTAGTTATTAGTTAAAAACCTTATTCCGAAAAATAAGAAAGAACCCTTTTTGTTTTAGCAAAGAACCACCCCCAAAGATTAAGTTTTTAACTACAGCAATCATTATGAACTTTGAAGTCTGCTAAAATCATGGGAGTTGTGTTTGGAATAACTGTCAGATCTGAACCTCTAATGTGCTTTAACTGTACAGGTGCTTTTTCCCTTCCTCAGTGATTTCCGTTGCGTTAGGATGGGAAGAGTCTGGCTGTTCATCAGCTGCTTTGTTTGTACCTACTGCCTTCTGTTTCATGTACAAATGGAAGTTAATCTGACACAGTTATAGAACACGTTTCATGTTATATGAAGAAGACTTTGGGGTTTTTTTTCTGTTAACCTGTCTGTGTTCTGTCATGTGGATTTCCTCATGTAGGTACACAGGTTGTCACCAGTTACCACTTATTTAGTTTTGGAGAAATTTAGTTCTGTGTATTCCCTCATTGTTTGAAAAGATGTCTCATTACTCCTTTGTTTTTCACTTATTTTCATACACTAACCCTGTTGTATAACACGATTTATTTATTGATGTGCTTCTTTCTTCCTGTCCTGGTACTTCATTGTTGCATGCACGTTATCGACATATGATGAAATTATTTGTGTTCTCTGTGCTTTTCTGCATGGATGGTAGAAGTCTGTGTACTGGGAATGCTGTATTGACTCCTTTTTATATAATATCTCTGCCTGGATCTTGAGACACAGAGGAAACCTCTGTTAACCTGCAGGAGGGCAGCAGTGCTATCAAAGCGAGGCTTCAAATAGGCAGCCAAGAAAATTTCATTTTGAAAACCTCACCTGCATGTTGGTGACAGTTCCTTGCTGACAGACCTGCTGGGTTAGCCCACACCAGAGATGGTGTGTCCTTTTTTGATGCATCCATCAGAACTAAACCAGAATTTTTATTTAAGACAAATTTTGAAAAATTATTTCAGTCGTATATAATATTTAGACTTTGAGTCAGGGATGATTCTGTGTGGGAAAAGGTGTAATTAAATCCCTTCATTTTTTGAAAATATGTGATCTCTTCTAAAAATCTAGAACTGGGGAAAAACCCCAACAGCAAAAAAAACAGCAAACCAAAAAAACCCCAAACTGTATGGCTTCACTAAGCTGTATTATATATGAACAGATATTTCATTAAGGTTTTTTTTTTGGTGGAAAGAACATACACTACTTTCTCTTAATACAATTTAAACTGAAATTTTTTTCTAGGAATTAGTGTATTAATTTATATTGCTGTGATTCTTTAATGGTTCACACCACACTTACTTTGAACAGTACAGTATGTACAAGACTTGTTGTTATTATTTTATTTGTCCAAAATACTGAGGCACCGTTTTATTTTTAACAACAGGTTCTTTCTAACTTGCTACAGTATCTGCATTGTTCTAGTCTTCTTTTCTTATTTGTTTGCTGATTGGATCAGCTTTTCCCCAGTTCCAGCTGGCAAGAACACAGCATTAACCCAAGTTCAAGCTGTGCACGAGGCAGTTGCATCCCCTATTAGAGCCTAGGCTGGGTTAATGACTCCAGGGGTGCGGAATCCATTTTAGTCCAGACTTGCAAAGAAATAAGCAACCAGCAGGTTTTTAACTGTTTCTTGAACCAAGTTGTTTTCTCTTGACATTTAGCAGTAGTTTGATGTATAGGAGAAATTATGAACAAAGCATTTATTGATTGTAGTTGCTTTTTCTTGTCTCTTGCAGAGAACCAAGCACGAGTCAAAGAATCGAATGATTTGTCTGACACCCTTAGCCCAAGCAAGGAGAAGAGCAGTGACGACACTACAGGTAAGAGTTTAACTGAGATTTCTGTGACCTCTAATTAGTTTGAATTAAATCTAGGTAATCATGAGCATTTTGTTAAAAGAATAGAATGTATTATGCAGAGTCAGATACAAGCTTAGAGCAACATTGCCTGTTTTGTGGCTTCATAATTCAGCTCGTGTAAATTGAGAACATAAAAGCTTCTCCTCATGTAAAGAATGTGTATGTGAGAACTGTCTGCAGTCTGCCTGCTCTCTGAAAGGTGTGGGGTTTTTTTTTAGATGCTCAAATGGATGACCAAGATCTAAATGAACCTATTGCTAAAGTAGCTCTTCTAAAAGGTAAATAAATTTAATTTTGCAACTTTAGATGCATAATCTGTAAATGTAATCTTTTTACCTACCTGGTTTTTATCAAATGTGCATATAAGTAGAACGCTGGAATTCAAAGATTTTAATCATGTAGTATGAAAGAGTTAAATTTAAATATCAGTAATGACTCCTTTGGGCGATGTGATGTAAAAGCAGACTTTTGAGTGTTGCTATAGAAATAATCTGTGTATAAAGGTAATCTCTGCTCTCACCAACGCTGTTCTAGGAATTTACATGTTATAACTTTGACTTGAGAAGTAGAGTCAGCACACATTTAAAACTGATAGCTGTGGAGAGGAGGGATTCTTCTATCACTGACATTTTTCAAGCCTTGTCAAATTTTACTTGCATAGCTTCCATCCCTATCAGAAATGCTTCTGTTAGTTTGCAGCTGATGGGTTAATCAAAACAAGATTTTAGATTTTCTTTTTAACACAATCAAGATTTGAAGTTTGTGTTATAACTGTATTTACAATGATTGCTGAGGCTTAGCTTTGAGCTGCATTGCTATAAAAGTAAAATTTTTAAATTTTTTGTATGAAGACATATTCTTAAAACTTACTTAGCAAGCAGATATTTACATATTTATTAGCTGAATTTTTTTGTGGCATATTAATCAGTTATTACATTTAGCCAACTGAAAATAATTGTATGCTTCTTTAACAATTAGACACTTGATAAGATCTGTAAAATTATACTCCTATTGGGATCACAAGTGAAAAAAATGTCACAATTCTTTGTTATTCAGAAAGACAGGAAACCATAAAGGAACGTAGGAGACCTGTAAAAGAGCTTTTTTCTGCAGTTGTTTACACTCCCCAATTCTACAACAGAAAGGCTTCCAAAAATGGCACAAATTACTTTTGCTGTTTGGCAACATGTATAAAATTGAATGTGATATTTCCCAGTGGACATCAGTTCAGTTTAGAAAACAGTTTAGAAAGCAATGTTTGAGATACCGAGCGTGTTCTGTTTGAGGTTTGCTTTAATATCTGCAATTAATAACAAGTATATTCAGTGACTTCCTATGCTAGAAGGTAGAATTTGATAATGTTGTTTGTAGTGATTATAATAATCTTTCTTTTGGTTATAAAATTTAGATTGGCAGCAACTTTTCTCTTCCGCTTGAGGCTATTTATGGGCATTCCTATTTAGCTCTCATGAAACCATTAAAAAATATCTGTGCAATGAATCATTTACCCTTTTAATTTTTATGAAGAGCTTATAAACCCACAGTTCTGTTTGAGGTTTTTTTTTCAGAGAGCTACTTCATGTGCCTGACTTTGCCCTAAAAAGGATCTTATTTGCCTCAGAAAGGTTTTCAAGTGGACTTGTTATGCAGTCATGTAATTAAGGAAGAGTGAGAACATTTCTGATCTGGTGGCTGTTTGGAATGTGGAAATGGCCGCTGGAAAAGGCAGCGCTCTTGTTGGAATTTACAGAACAAATTAATGGAACAAGAAAATTATGAGACTTCTAACTGCTGTAGTTTCTTCCAAGCATTTTCCATCAAAATTTCTGAGTGCATTCAGGATTTGATTCAAGTTTCTACAAGTCAGAATCTGGCAAGGACAGGAAGGGGGAGGCTGTCACAGATTAGTTGGCTTTGTTTTTTCCCCCAAAAGGTAAACAACTTTATTAACCATTCATAGCAGTTCCCTGGATGCTTCTGTTTAAACAGGCTGTTTGTGACTACTTATTGCAGAGTCAAGGACAGGAAAATGTTAAACAGATGGAAAGAAGCAATAAAATGTCATTGGGAGACTGGTAATCTTGTTCTTACTTACCGATGTCCCTGTGTTTTCATAGTAATTACAGGACTGATCCAGGGGATCTTAGTAGGAAGTGTTTTCAGATGAGGGTTTGCTGAATAGTGGTAATTTACATAAGAAATTTTGAAAATCAACAGTGGTCAGTTGGATCAGAAAGTTTAGGAACCATTTGTTTTAAGTGAGAATAGCCAGATACTTTATTTTAAATATATGATACAGTTTCCTCTATGTGGATCCTACAAAGCTAAAAAAATCTCAGGGTTTTAATTGTCCAGAGTACCCTGAAAATTGTCTTCTGAATAACCTGAGAAATCCTGCAAAATTCTGAAAGTGAACTTTCAGAAGCAAAGCTTGAAGAAATACCAGGCTTCTCATAAAGTTGCTTCCACAGGCCAAGCACATACAGATAAGGGATCAGTTAAGACCCAGCCTATGTGTGCTTCTGTTATCAATAATTTTTTTTTAATTAAAATTGTTAAAATAAAGTTTTTTAAACAATTTTAAAATTACCATTAGAGTAAATGTTAAGGGAAGCCTCACTGTACTTGTGTGGGAAATAGTGATATTAATTGGGAACATTTCTTACAATGTAGCAAACAAACTGATCACAGATTAAAATTTTCCATGAGGTAGAAAAAAAGAATGAGGGTTTTCCAATTGCTCTATTTGACCTTTTCTTCTTTATTTAATTTTTTCTGGCACCTTGTTGTAATTAATGGTAACTCCTTAGCCATGGTAACTCCTTAGCCTTCTCCAAGAACAGTTAGTCGTGATGTGAATTTGCTTCTTAAGGGAACTGATTCTAAGCATGATGATATTTCATGGTTTTATTATTTATAATTAGGGCAGTCCTACTCATTGAAGAAGTACTTTTCAAAACTAGAATTAGCACAAAAATTGTATCTGCTTTGAACTAAAAGACATTAAATTTTCAGTTTGGGTAAGACTAAAAAGCCATTTTCTTGTACTTATGTTTCTTGGCTTTTGATTTAGAAGCATGTCAGGCACATGGAAATTCCCTTTTCGTGTTGATGTAGGAAAGAGTTTACCCTGGTTGTGCCTTTGCTAAACAGATTATGTTGTGCCTTAAATTGAGCCTCTTGTCTCTTTTGAAGCAGTACTGTCTTTTATGATTTGTGCTTTCATTGACTAGAAAACACTGCCACCAGAAAGTTCATTTAGGGTGTCTGTTCTTCGATTTAGGACACTGCTTCTTTATCAAATGGGATTTGAGCATAATTTGTTAACTTCCTCATCCATTTCTTCTGAAAAGTCTCATTAAGGAGGGCTGAAAGTCTAATTGCCCTAAATCTTTATCCATGAGAAGCTAAGAACAAAACATGTTCAGTAAAAAGAAACTTGGATTTAGAACTAATAAACTATAAAACAAAGTATTTGGATGAAATATGTAGTCCTCTCTGTTCTTTCTGCTCTCATAATTTTGTTCTGAAAAGATCTAAAAGCACATGTGTGTCCCCAGCTCTGCTCAAACCCACCAGTTCATTACTGTGAGAGCAGGAAAAACAGCCCCTTAGAGAGATGCAATATGAATACTTAAGCATGATTTGCTAAACGGTTTTCTTAATTAAGAGAACAAGAAAAAAATGTGTAATTACTTTATTAGTAACATGTACAGCTAAATATGAATGTCAAAAATATAATGATGAGCTAAATTATGGCTTTTTATTTTTTCCTTATTAGTGAAAGGTCCAGACAACCAAAGTAATATTTTGTCTAAGCCTTTATCTTAAATCCATATGGTCTGTAGTTGCAGACGTTTACTGAGCAGGTAACTGTGTAACATGTCCCTTTTCTATCCCCCTCCTCCCATGATACACAGCTGGAATTCTTTCACCAGTTTCCTTCCTTTACCTTTCTCACCAAACAAACTTGATATCAAGTTTTAGCCCTCTACCTCTAGAGTTTATTAGTGCTATTTGTGCCTATTGAAAGATCAGTTTGTGCACAGGCACTGCTTAAGGAAAGTCTAGTAAATGAGAGTTTGCTGCATGCTGTTCCTGGCTTTGCAGAAGCCTGGAGGCTGGAGTGTTCCTGCATCTGATTTCTAGTGTGTGCCTATTAGAGGACACTGCTCTTAGTAACAAATACTTAGTTTTCCTCTCAAATTCCTCCAAAACTTCGGCTGTAAAAGTATTTAATTTGTCTGTGACTGCGAGTCATCTCTTGTAAGCACAAGAGGCATTTAATATGCATTTTAGCTAATACAAAACTTGTGGAGAAGGGCAAATGTTTTTATTTAGTGTTTAAATAACATGCTTAGACTTACAATCATACTAAAGATATACCTAATATTTTAAGATATAATAAAAGAAAATGAAGTGCAATATTTATCTTAGTATTCACTAAGGCCACTGAATGAAATAAGGAGGCTAGAATTTTCTTCTTTTTCTTAATTTTGTTTTAGAAAACTTCCCTAAATTTTTTCCTTTCCTTGTTGGTCCCCAGAGGGAGAGGGAGGGGCTGAGCCTGGCAATGTGGTGGGTGGGTGGCAGTAGTGAAACACAGAACAGCAGCTCTTGCCTGAGCCTGTGCACTGAGACAGGCTTAGAGCAGCTTCCTTTAAAAAGAGACAAATGGTAAACACAGTCAAGGATTTTCTTAGGCTTGTTGTTCTTTTTTTTGTCAATCCAGAAGTCCTTGTCAGGCTGTATAGTGTTTTTAAAAACTCTCTAATTCTTCCTTGCTATTTTTTGTTTCATACTGCATGTTATGTACAATGAATGTTTTGAGGTTTGCCTGTGTTTTACTACTTTAAAAAGTATAATAATATTTTTGCTAATATTTTCCTAATCCAATTTGGAGTTTGCTTTAACTAACTTTGGAAAATTTGAGTAAAAAGTTGCCATCATCACATGGCGGTGCAAATTAAACTGTTATACAAATTTATGTTTTAAAGAAAATGTTCTTTTACCAGATGAATTGCAGGGTGCACAATCAGAGACTGAGGCTAAGCAAGAAATTCAGCAACTGCACAAGGAGCTGATTGAAGCCCAAGAGCTAGCTAGGACAAGTAAACAAAAATGCTTTGAACTTCAAGGTGAGACCCCGATCAACTTGGTTCTGTAGGGTATTCATTAAAATTGAATTTATCAGGTAGCTGAAGATAAACCAACATGTTTCCATAGTACTGAATACATCCTTGAACACTGTCTATTTCATCCTTAGTCAGATAATGGATGTAATTGAATGTCTTCAGTGGTAGCTCTTTGTTAGATCATCCTATCAGCTATGTAGCTCTATTGTTTTTGAGAGGAAATAGTATAGTCCAGTTTAATTGCATATTGTTCAGTGTTCTTTAGGGGTTATATTTACAGCTTTTTTTTTTTTTCCTCCCGCACCAGTTTGCATTTAGCACACACGGAGTTTTCGGATCAGGCAACAGATGCTATTAATTTCAAATTAATTCTAATACTACCACAATAATGGAATGATGTCTTAGTATTAACTTTCATTAAACTACTTACACAGTTACTACCTTTGATAACTTCCTGAAATAATATCTTTGTTTAATCTTTTAATTTTAGGAGAAGTTGTGACTAAAATTGATTATACAGCTGAAATACACATTACTAATAGAAACTCTTGGGCACATTTTCACTTTTGTTTATAGCACTCTTGGAAGAAGAGAGAAAGGCATACCGAGTGCAAGTTGAAGAATCCAACAAGCAAATAAATGCTCTGCAAGGTAGGAATTCCCCCCTCACACACACTCTTTAAGGAAACAATATAGTTTTGACTGTTTCTGTGGCATCATAATCACTAATAAAGGAAAATGTTTAATTGAGTGTATGTTTTAAATCTGGTTTTCTTCATCATAGCTCTGAATTTTATTGTGGAATGTTTCCTGTCAATTCCTATGGTTCTAATAGTAACTTTAAAAATGCAAAAGATGTGATCTGTAATAGATACTACTTCTTCTTAATCTCTTTTTAGTGTTCTTTCTCAGTTTGGAATGATCCAGGGATTCTTACTGGCACTGCCTTCAGAGCACTCAGAAGCTTTAGGTGCTTTTGTGCTACTCAGTCTATTCATTATAGGATCCTCTTAAAGAAATTTTTCATTCAGATCCACATCCAGCATCAGAGCATGCATTAAAGCTATTGCAACAGAGACCCTGTCCATGCTTTTTTGAAAACTGGTATAACCAATCATGCTCTTTTCAGCCCAAAATGATTACAGCAGGATGTAATTCCATGATTTACGTAACTTCTGAGTCACATATTCTCTATCGCATTAACTTGTCATCCGTGCATGTGAGTGAGCTCGTTGGTTGAGTCTGTCAGTCTGTCCAGCCTTAAAGCCAAAAAAGGTTATATTATGTTGTGATCTCCTCAGAGCAAGCATTATTTTGAAGAGCTACTCAGCCACTGGTTGTTGCAAAACTAAGGAGCTTCATCCCTTGGGATCTTTGTCAGCATATCGTTTGCCTTGGACTCAAACATGTCTGGAAGGCAGATGAGCAGACAGGCAGGTGGATTGACAATCCATTCTTAGGAAGTCAAAATTGCCCTAGAAAATTATTTTCTGGGCAGTAGTTTGTTGTGTAATGTGTGTTATACTAGTTACACTGAAAAACTTATGTAACAGCTGTTTTATGTGACTGTCAGAAAAAAATCTTTACATTTTCTGCCGTTGCTCTTGTAAGAAAGAGAAGCTTATAGAATGCTCGTCTTCAGAACGACAGGAGCAATTTAATTTAGAGTGTTATCTTGCTAATAATGAGAATTCTTCAAGTAGTAAATGCTGTAACAAAGATTAGAAAATATTTGATAATTATTTCTATGGAAAAAAAAAAAAGAAATATTTTGTCCTCCTAAAAAGAGAGAATGAAAGTAGAAACTTGACAGAGCCGAACTTAATTGCAAGATTGCTCTTCTCAGTTAAGTACTTTTTTGTTTTCTGGATCCTTCTCAAGAGAGGTCTTGCTAATGTTCCCTCCTCTCTCTGTTGTAGTTCAAAATGTTCTGATGTTCATTGTATGCTTTGCTGCTTCCCAAACCTCTAGGGTGTGACACATCTCACAATTTGGGAAAAGTTGTCAGGATTCTCCCTTGGCAGCCCCTGTGAGCTGCAGGGCAGAAAAAAACCCCAACCAACTGGCAGCTTCATGCATTAACATTTCTAGAAGTATTTTTGTGGAATCGGTTTTTTAGGCCAGCCAGTGTTGTTGGCTTTGTTTGTGATAGAGAAGAGAAAGTGCCAGAGAAACAACTGAGGTCGTGTCTCTACATGTTCAGGTTCATTAGATGAACACATAGGTAGAGCAAGGAAATTCAAGTAACTTGTTGCTCCTTATTAAAAAAGAAAAAAAAAAAAAAAGGAAAGAAGCGAAGCATTCAGTTTAGATGAGGTAATGGCTTACATAAACGAGAGATGTAATGGAAGTTTTCTTCCTAATTGTCCTCTCAAATTATATCCAGTGCTTCAGAAACTGTTCCCATATTGTTGGTAGTTATTTTTCTGTGTAAGTTATTTCTACAACTCCACCGAACTTACAACTTGTGTGTGTCTTTGGATTTCCATTCCAAAACTGTCCAAGAGCTTGTTTTCACGCCTGAACATCTAAAGAGAAAGCTGTTCACCAACAATACGCACAGAATGAAAAAAACCACATTTCTTTGAAATGTTGCCAGCACCAAGAAGCAGGAGTTTAGCTTGGCTTGATGAAGAAAATGCTATTGGGAAGATGTGGTTTTCATTCCTTTGCTCAGGCACCTGCTGTATTAGCAAGTTGTAGTTCCTTGTGTTTTAGTGCATATTATTTTGGTAGGTTCAAGGCTTCTAATGTAAGGATACTTGGAAAGGCAGTTGTTGGTGCATCATATGTTGTCTTACAGTCAGGTTGTTCTCACCCACCGCTTCATTTGCTGTTCTGTTGATATAAGCCTGTAGAAATTATTATCAAACAAGGTGGTAATAAGCCTCACTTTGCTCATATATTTAAAAATCCATCATGCTGCAAATGTCTTTGTTATGGAACTGATAGACTGTTTCATCCTTTACAGAATTGCCAAGAAATTAATTTACTGTTGTGTATAATAGCTCTTAGGTGTTACAATATATAATAACTACCATATTTTTTCCCATTGCGTCTTTTTCCTTCAAAGTGGTGAATTGGGTAATTCATAGGTTCTTTAGTGTCTTTAATGAGATAAATGTCTTGCTGGAGCCTGTTTAGAGGAGGGCACAAAAAAGATGAATTTTTCTTCTTCATTGCACATCAGTGAAGCTTCTAGCTTGTACCAGTGTATGAATTCTTTCTGTAAGGCTGTATAGGTAGCTACTGAAAATCAAGTATAATTGTCATGGAGGTGCAGGTCTCTGTTGAGTACCTCTGATGTTCTATCAGTTTACAGCAAGACTCACTCACATTCTTCCTGTCATGCTCTATAATGGATTGAGAGGACAAAAATAAATACAAGTAATCTAGGAAGGTTACTCAGCCTTGGTTATCCTCCCTATGCTTTTCGCTGTCCTTGTTTTGCCCTCTGGTTCTGAAACATACAACTTGAAATCTGTAATTCTGACCCTCTACAGTATCTTACATTAGATTTTCAAGTACTCTTAAGAATTTTACCTTTTCTTCTCAGAGTAATTCTTCAGTAATTTAATAAGTGCCTTTTTGCATGTTGAAATCATGTGAAATACATTTATTTTAAAAAGTGAAATAAACCCACAGCAAATTAAACACTTTGCTCCCATCAATCACTGTTACAACTGTAGTTCTGTTGTTCTTTCATACTTCCCTTTCCTCTGTACTGTGCTTTTTTTTCCAACTGTTCACAATGGATTCTATTTGCATATGTGTTTATGAAAAGTTGTGCTCAGAGATGTCTTTAGTAATGAAAGGGTTTTAGATGGGAATAATTTATAGGGTGTGCTTCATGCAGAAATGTCAAGCAGCCTCGTGTGTATGTGACTGCCACTCATTTACAGTAAGCTGTAAATGCCAAAGGACCTTCTTCTAGCTCAGTATAATTGGTGCAGCTGTCCCTTTCCATTTAAAATTCATCTTGTGCTTTGAAAAATGCTTTTTGCAAAGAAAAATGTTTATTTCCTCTACTGCATGCTGAGAATGGAGTAGAAATTACTCTGTGCCTCAAATATTTATAGACATCACAAGTTAACTGCTGAACAGGCAAACATTTCCAGTGTAGCTTTGCAAATGTCTGGCTTGTGACAGAAGCTTTCCTGCTTTTCCTCTTGTCCCTGAAAGCCCCAATGTCCTTGTCCTCTAATACTTCTTTTGCTTACAATGATGTTGACTCTAAATCTTGGTTTCAGATTTTGGAAAGTTGCTTTGGTATCACATACATAGCACAGCCTTGGCTAAGAAAGCTTTGTCCAGACATAATTTTTGTTTCTTTTAACTCTCTGTATTGCATGATCCACATACTTCTGTCTTTAAGGGTACAGCATTTGACAAGATTAATATATTATTTCAGTTGCATTAGGCTTCTTTAGTCCTGTTAAATATCAACATGTTGAGAAAGGGAGGTAGGGTTTTTAGCTTTTTTAAATACAGTTTGAAAAAATATGAACACAAATGTCTGCTTTCCAGCTCAGTTGCGAAGGTTACAAGAAGAAATTGAAAATCTTCGCAAGGAAAAGGAGAATGAAATTTCAACCACTCGAAATGAACTAGTCAGTGCTCAAAATGAGATTCTGTCACTTCAAAAAGTAGCAGAAAAGGCAGCATCAGAACGAGACACAGACATTTCTGCATTGCAAGCCGAGCTGCAGACAGTGCGAGCAGAGCTTGAACGGTGGAGGAAAGATGCCTCGGATTATGAAAAAGAAATTGTCAACCTGCAAGCCAGTTTTAAGCTCAAATGCCAGCAGTGTGAGGAGCAGCAGAAGGAAGAGGCCTCTCGCCTAAAAGGTACTTGTTTGAAAGGATGTCACAGAGCATCCTGCTTGGTGTGGTGAATGCTAGTTATTTGAACCACCATTTCTGTCCCCTTATGGTCATTTACTCAGTGTGTGTGTGGATCTGTATACACACACACGTAGATATTTGTGTGTGTCCCAAGGCTTGTAGTGTTAGAAAAGATGTTCTGCATGTTTTATTAAACAGTTACTGTCAGTTATGCCTAAATTAACTTAGGTACTCTTTGATATCAGGAGTAGACCGAGTATAATTCCACCTAGAAAAGATAGAAAACTTACACATTTTGAGGGATTCGTTCTGTCAAAACTTTCCAAGAGGACTTGTGTAACTTTTCTGTAGTTTAAGCCCATAAAGGGAGAGCTCCTGACTTTTTAATTCTACCAAAACTTATTGCTTTAAATATTCTTTTCCTTGTAACAGAGGCATAGTATCTAGTGATTCTCTTGTTGTTTTCAATTCTTGGAAATAATTTTCTTCAAATATGCATTTCTACCACTCTTTCTAAAATACTAGAATTGACCCATAAAAAGACTGTTTTCTATTTCTTTGTACCTTAGAAAAAGCTTTAATGAAGAAAGTAACTTGCCTGGTAATGAGTAATAAACCTCCTAACAGTAGAAGATAATGTAATGTTTTACAGGTGCTCATGAGAGAATTCATGTGATATGATTGCAAACAAGTATATTTGAGATTTATGACTGATAGCAGCTTTTCTTGCATTTATTAGTTGGTGTTACTGGAAGCAGTCATGAAATAATTTTACTTAATTGAGTTAAATTTATTCATTGCAGGTGAACTTGAGAAGTTGAAGGCAGAGTGGATTGCTCTGGAAACTGAATGTGTTAAACTGAGGAAGGAAAATACTTCTCTTGCATCTGAACTTCAGCGACAAGAGAAGGAGCTTTCTAGGTAAGGACACAATGGTTTGTCTAGCAGGTACCACAGCAGCTGAACAGTTTTGTTGTTGTTGTTTTTTCCTCCCAAATGAGCTACTAAATGTTAATTATGTACAGCAAGTTGTGGACATATATTTAAAAGCAAGATCATGTCCAGCCTTTTGTGTCAGCACTCTCTATAGAGAAACAATAATGGTCTGTACTTCTATGATTGCTCCAAGCTGATATTTATATATTAAAACCAATGTGTTAAGCTTTCAAGGATGAAAAGTGCCTGTTTGTGTAAATTTAAAATGCGTAAGGAATCAACTGGATTTGTTTTTCAGCTCTCAGAAGCAGAGTTTAGCACTGACCAGCGATATAAGTGTTCTTGAAATGTCTCGAAAGGAACTCGAAAATCAGATGGGATCTTTGAGAGAAAAACATCAACGGGATGCAGCCAGTCTGAAAACTCAGCTCAGTGAAGCTGAGAGTCAAGCAAAAGATTTTCAGAAAGAGGTAACATGAAACATTTCCATTTTGCAAGAATGTGATGCCCAATGGCTGAACTTTTAAAGCTAAATGAAAAGGGAAGGTTTTCTGGTAATGAATTTTTTTGTATGTTTATTGCAAGCAGTTTAAATGGTAGCTAAGAAAATATAAACTGGGAGTCAAATCTAAAAAGGAAGACTTCGGGTAAAAACTCGTGTTCTTTGGGAACTTCCTAAACTTTACTTTCATGAATTGCTGTAATGAATTTCCTTCTAAGCTGTTCAGACAGATCATTATTCAGAGTCTTCATGAACATCATGGTCCAGAGTTTCTTTAGCTGTTAGGAGTCAAAGTAAATTCTTTTTTTGCACTGTGATCTTCCAAGTTAGATTTGAACTCTTTTATTTGACAATTGGACTACACATTCTTTACGACGATCTCCTTTTATCTTAGTGGATTTTTAAGTGCCTAAGGAAAAGCCAGCATTCTGAGCACGTATTTAATCTGCTTGGCCTCTGAAGATTGTGTCTGGAGGAAGTCCATAGTCTCCAACACTTACTCCTTTCCTCTTTATGAGCATTTTGAGTGTTTCCCCAGTCACTGCTCTTAGTTTCTTTTCCAGTCCTTTTTTTTGACTCGTGGTTAATTCATCCATTTTGCATTCCTTACAATTCTCAGAATTTGAAAATCCCAGTTATCTTAATCTCTGTTTGGTAATCAAATAAGTATTTGTAAAGATGCCTCATCTTCTAAATTTGGGGTGAGTGCAAGTACTGAAAGTCATTGGTTCTGTCCTTACTAAGCCCAGTCAGGAGGACTGCTGGAATAGAAAAATGGGACGTGGGCTTGAAAAAGGAAAAGCTACCCATTTTGTAGGAAATGTCACATTCACCCAGTACCGTTTGTTCTTGACCCACACTGAAGATTATGGCATGACAGTAACAAGGCGTAATATTTTTTTAATGCCTGCCTTGCTGTTAGGTTTGAATTTGCTGTGGGGAAGAGGGTTTGATTTACTTCATATACAGAGTGTTTATTTTTGCACCTATTAGAGGGATGTAGTATTTAAGCTGCAGCCTAAGAGCACTATTCAAATGTGAAGGACTCCTTGTTCCCCACTTTCTTGTTTCTTATTTGTAGTTTTTACAGTCCGTTCCAGTGTGATAATGAATAACTGATAGGAGAGATTAATTAAGGTTTAGCATTTACTTTATATTTCTTGGGTTTAGTAATCCTAGCCCTGCCAAGCTGGGCAAAAAATTTTAGTTTAGAAGAAAAGGAAATCTAAATTCTACCCTGCTTTTATGGAAAGAGAGTGCACTGATGCAAGGCGAGTTAGTCTAGGCAGATGACAGAAAAGGAAGCTGTGTGCTAAGCTGTCAGCATGTGTTGGGTGTCCAGGGGTCCACAGATTGTTCTCTCTTTGTCTTTAGTATGAAAGAACACAGACTGTGCTCTCAGAGCTGAAGGCAAAGTATGAGGTGGCTGAACAACAAAACCAGTCACTCACGGAAGAGCTCAAACAATGTAAAGAAAACCTGAAGCTGCTACAAGAGAAAGGAAACAACGTAAGTCTGTACCAAATGTGTGGGGAAGTCGGGTTATGACACTGGCAATCCTGTTGGTTGAAGTAATATGGAAGAGAAAAGGATGGACTTTAAAAATAAAGCTGTGTACCATATTATACAAAATTCTATTCTGGTCCTACCTGTGCAGATTTGCAGATCATTACACTGTTACAATTATGCATGAAAGTTAAATTTACAGGTGCTCGACAGTTTTAAGTATGTCCTTAGGTATCTGCTCTCTTGAAAACATGTGGCTTAAATAGTAGTGAACCAGAACTAAGTAAAATTTTCTGATTTCAAAGAGTGATACAGGGGTAAAAGCTGAGAAACCTGTATCCAAATGAATTAAGCAAACTTTTTCAAGCTGCTCTTATTTTATTAGTATTTATTACAATGGTTGTTCCCTCCTTACTCTTGCTTATGCTTCTTAGCTGTGGGTATCTCTCATGGGCTCATGCTTTAAACAGTACAGTTGAGCTGTCCTTTCTATTCACTAATGAAAATACTGTTTTCTGTTGTAATTTATTTGAGAGGTTGTGTCATTAGAACTGAGTTCCCATCTAGAGACAACTTTATATTTTACTGAGATTCTGAAATCTTCCAAACATCAAGGGTGTTGCAGACACATTATAAGGTGGCCACAGCCTTATTTTAGGTCCCTTACTACCCTGGGAGGGCTGGTTTTGTCTACCTGTACTGCCTCTATGGTCAGGGCAGGGTGAACAGCTCCTGCACAGTACAAAACAGGAGGATAATAAATGCTCTGTAACAGACTTTAGCAAACTGGTTATCTGACTACAAAGAAAGTTTTACAGATCCCATCCTCTAAAATCAGCTGGATGCCCAAAGTTTGTATGAATACCCTTGCCATAATCAATTATTGAATATAAACCTCAAACAGCATAGAGCTGTCAAAGATGTAAAGAACTCAAAGCCTTTCTCACTTTTTTTAGCCATATTTTCAGGAATATGATTTCATAATTTTCTTGGAACCTGATTTTTGTTTAGAATTTTTCTGCAGTGCTCAGATAATGCTGAGTTACTTGACTTACTTAAAGCAGAAGTCAAAAACAACCAGACAAAAACTCCACCCTATTTTAATAGAAGAGATCACACCGAATAAATAATTGTGAATGTGAGATTTTCTTCTCTGTTAAAATCATTAACCTCAGAATCAAAAAGATCAGTGGAAAAAGGGGGGATAGTAAAGGGTTGAAATATTGTGAAGGAAATTGGAATGAAAGTGGAAAAGCTAAAAGGAAATTTTAGGAAGAATTAGAGGTGAGTATTTAAATGAAAGCAGGAATCACGGCAGTTGCCAAAATCTGCTTGCAGAAGAGGAGTTCATTGTGACAATTGAAACCTGGAGGTCAGAGTGTGATGAAGAGCATCCTCCATATAAGGGCAAACTCGCTGCTCACCAAACATTACTCACAGTCAGTAATGTAAAACATATCCATCTTGGGGATTGTTTCAAACATCATGGATACTGGGCTGAGTTCCAAGGTCAAATTTTTCAAGTACCATTGCCCCCTTATGCTGGAATCATTATCTGCTACTTCATTTCCAAGGACAGAAAGTGACTTCCCACTGTGGGATTTGTTCCTTTTTGCAGCCCATCTGTGTCTGAGTTTGCATATCTTCATATTCTAATAAAATATGCACACTTTTATTGAAGCACCTAGGTACACACTCCTTGACAATAGGGAGATTTGTTATGTATTAATAGGTTTGTGAGGGGAAAATTTAATCATTTGGAAGTGATCTCATTGAATATGATGGATATTTATCATCAGTTTCATTTGCCAAGAATGTGTATAACTTAAAAAAAAAATATTGAATTGTTCAGTGAACCAACAAATATTAGAAAAGACAAGGCTTCTGTACTCCATTTGGGATATCATTTAAATATTAAGTTTTAATATTTAAGTTTGACTTTTAAAAAAAATGCAGTGTTGCGTTTTTGAAATGCTTAGCAGTGTGGTGTACTGCTTGTGCTTGCATGCTTGTAGTCACTGGTTACTTCCTGATGCGCTTTACGTGACAATTTAATGATGTGAATGGTTTGAGAACATCAGCTGCTCTGGTTGATTTAAACCTCTGGCACTTTTTTGAACACTGCTGTGATTATTTCTGCCAACATGCTTTCTGTGGGAAGGTGGCACTGTGATTCGTGGCACCCATGACACAAAAATAATCCTGCATGGAAAAAACTCCAATAGTGACAATTTTTCTGTTAAGTATTTGCCTTGATTGAAAAAAAAATTAATTGAACAAGACTGGAATACCTTCTAATATTCCTATGTTTTGAACCATATTGGAGGTTCATGATTCCTACAAATTCATAACAGGATGAGATTTTACTTATTAATTACAATGTTTTAGAAAAGATAAGCATGAATTTATCATTTGTTTATTTATTTGACTGAAAAAAATCAAGGTAGCTTCAGCACAAACAGTTTTAAAAATATTTGGCATGGTTTGACCTTAACCTCTGTGTGTCTTTGTGTGTGCACAAATATATAGGGTAGGATACAGAGAAAGCAGATGTCTTCCAAGGACAGCTTAAAAAGCATTTAGGTCCATTTTTGCTTTTAATTTATCGTACCACAGAGAGAGGCTGTTCATCCAGAATGGGCAGTAGTTTACATGAAGTGAACATAGCTGAGAAAACGTGTGGTTGGTTCTGAGGAGGCCATAAGCTGGATGAACCCTGCAGTCTGGCCAGCTGCTGGTTTGGCCCAGCTGCAGCATTTGATCAATTTTCAGAATTCCATTTGGTCACAAGTCTGCTGACCTAGCAGAGATGCTGAGCTCTGTGGTATCTCTGATGGAAATGTGCTTCTCTGCTTTTTAGTAACTGGGTGTGGATTGTACGGTCATGTTACAATCTCACGGAAATGTCTGAACTACTGGGTTTGCCTGTGCACATAGCTGTAACTGATTCACTAATGGAGGAAAAAGATTGTTTTTCCGGAGGCTGGTGATGGAAAATGGAAAAGGCTAACTAACAAGGAATGAAGAAGTAGCTGAAAAATCCAATATTTGGTGTGAGTCTGTCTCTCAAGAAATCCAAATGGGATTTCCTCTCACTTAGAAAAACTAAAACCAACTACAAATAAGATACAGGCAAATCGTTTAAGATTTGTATTATTTTCAAGTGCAAAATTCCAAGTTGTGACAAGAGGTTTCTTGGAACATTTTCTGCTTATTTCCCTTTATTTTTAAACATCCCTGTTCATTTGAGTAGAATGGTGTACTAACTTTGTATACCAGATTAGATAATGCTGTAATGTGTTAGATGTCTTTAATACATTTCAATTAAAACAAAACTTACTGACCTATTTTCCCCTCTCTAAATCATCTTTACCTGATTGATTTATAGCACAAAGTGATTTTTAATATCCCTTCCCTTCTTTAGCCTTCCATATTACAACCCGTCCCAGCCGTATTCATCGGCCTAATCCTGGCTTTCCTGTATTGGTGTTACGGCCCATTGTGGTAGCGAAAGGTACAAGCACTACTGTTCAGTCAATGTATGTTTGTCCCTCTCACCTGTTTGTGCCATTTCTGTATCAAATAGTGCATGGTGAAATGCTCACAGGTATTTCTTTACCTGAAGCAAACCCTTCATTTAATATGCCATTCTGTTGACACTGACGAGCTGAGCAATCCACTAATCATTTAACATCTCTGTGATTTCTTTAATTCTAACAATTAATTTTGTTCTCACTGGTGCTTGAATGTGCCTCTTCTAACTCGGTCTCCGTTTGTCCTTAGCAAATGGGATGCCTTTTGCGCGATGCTAGGGCTTGTAAGAAAACTTATTGCCTAATTAACTATGAAAAATGAAGAGTTTGCCTCTAATAATAAAATTCAACAAGCTTTGGTTCCTATCTATGGACTAAGAAATTCCTCTCGGCTTTAAACACTTTAATTTTTCTCACTATTGCTGATGGAAAAAAAAGACAAGAAATAGGTGGTTGGTTTGTATTCTGAACTCTCAGCTTGCATTTTCTCTTGTCTCTCAGTGTGTCCTCCTCTTAAAATGCCATTGTTGTCATGCAATGTTGTGACAGTTTGTTAAAAATGATGATGTTAGGATCTGCTACAAACTAAAGTCACAGACCTGGATTTAAATGGTCTAAAGTTAAAGATGTGCATAAACTTGTGTCTAGCCTTGACTTGGCACAAGCAATGTGTTAAACATCTCAAGCCCTCGCATGTTCAGTGGCACATTTCTCTGAGGTGTGTACAATAACAAACCTGGAAATACGGAGCTGCCAAAAGTCCTCCAGACGATCCTCAGTCATGAAGAGGTGTGGAGTTCCCTGTGCTAGAGGAACTTGGTTTGCTGTGGTGCTCCAAGTCAGGACTAGCCTGCAGCAGGGCTCGTGGGTAACGCTGTAGTGATGCCTATCAACAGGTACTCAGGACTTGCAGGAACCACGAGGTAAACTGATTAGTATGAATTAGAGCAAATATGATATTGATTTCTTTTTTCTCTCCACACAGAGACAATGGCCTTGGATGCCTGTGATGGCAGCTTTGGTTGCTGTAACAGCCGTGGTGCTGTACCCAGGCCTAACCAGAGCTTCTCCATGAGAACTGTTGTTGAATCCATACACCGTCCTCCCTTTAGAAGCTGGCAACATTCATATACTGAGGGAAAACAGATTAATTCTCTTCCTTTTTACCTCTTAATACAGCACAGCTCTGCGTGAGAACAGCAGTAGGGTCATTTGCTTTAAATTGTATAAAATGTATCTGTCTATAAAGAGGGAATAAAATTGTGATTCATCATACTGTGAGCAATATTTTTGCTTACAACTTCATGCAAGTTTTAAATTAGTATGTTGGGATTCTGAATACTATAATGGTGGCCTAAAGTAGGCTTCTTGGTACCAAATTATTTATAATGGCTAGGGTTGTGGACACTGACTTTAGAATCTGATTGCTAGATTTAAGAGGAAAATACTGATTTGGACATCCAAGCCAAGTAACCTTGCAGATACTTGGGAAACAGATGTAGTGTGCTCAGTGCCTTTCAGTATGATCTATTTTTTTTTAAACTAGTGTCTCATTTTACTTGCTGTTAGTCACTGAGCTATTGGGAACAAGACTTAAGGAAACTTCTCTTACCACGCCTTTCGAAGGAAGCGTATTTTTCTTTCCTAAGGATTGCTTTATTAATGGGTTTTGGGAATAAACACAATTCATGTCCAGCCTTAAAGAGATAGAGATACTGATGGTGAAGACCAGCCTAAAGTATTTAGTGTGCACGTGTGCGAGTGTAAGCATGTGTGTGTTTTTGAGTGAACTAAGGTGTTTCTGGGAGCAAGTACTTGGTCATTTGATGGACATAGTGCAGTGATTCAACTTACGTTAACTTTAGTTTGAATGTAATTTATTAAATTTCATATATTTAAAGAGATACGTTCTTTAAAAGTATGAATACCTTCTCACATATCACATGTATCAGTTTATTTTTTCAGTCATTTGATACTTTCTGACTTGAGCTGGAGAAGCTCTTTAGAATAAGCTTTTGTGGACGTAACTTAATTAAGAGAACTGCTACAGTACGTCTGTGATCAGCTGAGAAAATCTAGTTACATAAAATACTACAAAATTGGAATCATATGCCTGATGATGTATTGTCAGGTGAAGATGATTTTAATTTGGTAGTAAATTTATGTGGATCCTTATCACATGGCTGTAAGTATGATGCAGTGGTCCCCATTACAAAGTTTATTTTCTTTATCTAAGTACTATAACCATTGCTATTTGCTGACTTTTGGTGGGAATCACTGTAGTTAGTGCTGAATTAAATGTAGACAGTAGTTGTCTTGTTCAGCTCAACAGTTCTGTCAAAAAGGTTTATTAAAGACTTAAATAATATGTTAAAGAATGATAAAGTAAAATGGCTCTGCTAAAGGAAACTTCAAAATAGGGAGGTAATCTCAGCAGTTCAATTGGCTTTAAAGAATGTTATGGCAATCAACAGATAGTTTAAATATTTAAATAGAAATTTAGCATATAATTTACTTTGTGAGGTTTTAAGGGTCATTGTCCTTTAATTAAAGGTTCTATCTTAAGTTACATGGGATTTGCTAATGGGAGGATTATTAGTTGGAGAAAATAGTCCACAAGTGACTTGTAGAAAATAACTGTTGTCATTTAGTTCATTCATTTCATCCTTTTCAGTTGCAGGAAGCCACCCAACCACAGAACACTCGTATGCCAGTGGTACTTAGTACCTCTTGTATATAGGTTATTGCAAATATTGTTCTGAAATGCTTAACTTCAGAATTACATTTTTTAAAGTAAATAATTGTTTTAAATCTATTTTGTAAAGATATAAAAATACAATAGAATTTCTGGAGTACAGATTAAACTATTTGCACTAACACACGTGATGTGCATGATTTAATAAAATAACTTTACTCTCCCTATGCATGTTTGAGTTGAATGTCATTTGAAAACAAGAGATTCATGCTAAGTTTCTTTTGCACTAGATGTTGCCACAGTTACTAGGCACAATGTCTGCAGCATGCCCAGTAAGAGCAAAAGACTTTTTCTTTTTTTTTTTTACCTTTTATTTCACATTTGCACTGGTTTAAGTTTTGGTCTAGCTGATCCCTCTGTCTGTGGTTTTTGGAAGGAAGTGGGGTAGGAGAGAGCCATGGAAGGCTTGGGAGCATTTGCCATGGAGGAGGAACAGGTGTTGGAGCTGCAGGGTGGATGTGCCAGTGGCAAGGGTGCCGAGATGGGAGGAGCAGTGGCTGCAGGTCCTGGGCGATAGAGGAAGGCCCTGCTGGGGGAAGGGAACCTGATGCTGCCTCCTCTCTCTTTAGCATCTCAAATTTCCCATTTGTCCCTCCTTCAGATACTGTTTCCTGTGCAGTGGCTTCTCTTCCCTCCTCCCTGCTGGTAGCATGTCGAGGTGGCTTGAGGAGGTGGAGCCTGGTGGAGCTGGGTCCCCTCTCTGCTGGCAGCAG
The DNA here is from genome assembly GCA_020086605.1 of Lanius collurio. Lineage (NCBI taxonomy): Eukaryota > Metazoa > Chordata > Aves > Passeriformes > Laniidae > Lanius > Lanius collurio. The sequence goes on from JACBWW010000009.1 coordinate 5,838,011, forward strand.
GGAAGTGCCAGGTCCCCTGGGAGCAGCTGGGGGCCCTGCACTGCAGCAGTGCTGCCTGGGGCTGAAGTTTGTCCTTGTATTAAAGACAAGTGTTGTGTTTTCAGAAATCTTTAGAGCATCAGAGAGCTGCAGTTTGAGGCCCAACATGGTTATATTAAAGGAGAAATATTTCTGATTTCATTATGTGCATGTATGCATATTTTTATTATACATACACAGGTGCATAGTACACATTGCATGGGGGTTTGTGCTTAAAAGTATACCTAATGCAGTGCCTTTTCCAGGAGTTCTTGACATTTGCATGTTCAAAATGATGAGGAATGAGCTAAAATGCACAGTTCACTCTTTCATTGTGAGAATCCCTGGAGAAGGGTTGGGTAACTGGGAAGCTGCTGTTCTTCAGTGCTTCGATACTAAAACAGCAAGTGGAGTTATTTTGCAAGGACTGCTTGCACAAACCTTTCTAGGTTTTTTTTTATTGCTTTTTTAATGGTGTGTGTGCTCTTTTACATTCATATTTAGGTTCTTTCTTTTGTGAGGCTTGATTAGCTGAGCCTTGGAGTTACTGTAAAGAGCAGCATTTCACACGTGTGAGATGCTCCACTTGTAAAACAAGTGCTCTGAGCTTGCACTGAAATTTGAGGTTTTAGAAAGGTTCCTCATAGTAGCAACGCTAGTCAGAGAGTTGTATCAGTTGCTAGTTCAATTTGGAAGAGTTAGTGTAAGTTTTAGGCTATCTGAACACTTCTTCAGATTTGTCCTAGTGTCTTGACTGAGGCACCTTTTTTAAATTCTAAAAGAATTCTACCTGTGTGGGGACTACAATAGCAGGCCTTTTATTTAAAAAATATAAATATGTGAAAAATACAGTGTGATTTTCCTGTTCCTTGTAGCTGAACTAAATGCGTTCTTCCAGAGTCTTAGCCTCATCCTTTTTGCAGAATGTCTGGATTTTTTTGGTGCTAAATGGAGAATTGTGAGCCTGCACAATATATTGCAAGAGTTCTCATAAAACAGTGAGAATTAGTATCAAATGACTGATGGCTGAAGCAAAGGTAATCACCTGTGCACGTATTTTTGGGCTATATCAATAAGTTATTTTTCTAATCAAGTCTTCTGAGGTATGTTACCTGTTCCAGGTTTCTGTGTGCTTTATGTAAGATTTTGAATGTCTCCTGCCTTAATCCATAGGGTTCTGCCACTTGCAAGAATCATTTCTTTGGCTTGAATCTTCTCCATGACAAATCCACTGCCAAATTCATTCCACCAGCAGCATCTGAGTGCTTTAAAACACCAGGTCACCACCATGGCTTTTGGAAAGCCACTGTCCTTTCCACTGGCTCTGCAAGTGGGGCTGGCCAGGTTTCACCAGGGGCCTTTTCTCCCCTCTGGCTGTTCATCCACCATTAGTGTTTCATTAGCAACTGTCTCAAAACTTTGAGTCTCCATTAATAATAGCAGTCATATTAAAGAATTAGAAGCCATATTCTTTCCTTCTCTCTTGCATATACCTCTGGGTCTGTTTGAGGGGTGATTGCTTCCTGCAAACAGCTGCATTGAATTCCCCACATCCAGCTCATTTGCTCATCCCAGTCCTTCTTTGCACGTGCTTATGAACACAAAATTCCTCTTTCTTTGGTGGGAAATTGGGCTGCAGTATTTGGGGGGCGGGGTGGGGTTTCCTTCCTGGGTTTTTACTTTGTACCAACTTGTTGAAAGCGAGCAGAGGTTTGTCCACAGAGCCAAGTTCTTCTGCTTGGAAGGGAGGGGCTGCACCCATTGCTGCTTTCAGAGCTGGGTGCCACCAGTGTCTGACTAAAGGCTCCCAGCAGTAGGAGGTAAATCAGCAATTGAAACACAGGTTTTGGTGGGAAGGGACATTACAGGCTCAAGTTCCTGTTTGTAAAGGTGAAGGGAGCTCATCTGATCACTAATGTGGATATCACAGTCACTTCAGACTGATTTCAGCAGCAGCAGCAGAATGTCAAGAAGTTCAGCATCTGTTAAAAAAAACATTCTTGCTTTAAGAACTTCAGATAAAGGTTCAGTCACCTCTGTCGATAAGGTATGTGAACAACTACTGTCCTGTCAAAAAAATCCCAAACCAAACCCCAGCCGTGTCTTTGAGTTCGTCTTGCTTTGGCTTCCCAAAACTGGACTCTAGTACATCTCTCTTGGATGATGTTCTTCTGCTGCAAATGTTGGCATAAGCCACAGATTTGACATACCATGATCATACCCTCCAATCTTACTTCATATGAATGAATTGAATTTCTTAATTTTTTTTTCTTCATCCCTCTAGTTTTTGTTGTCAGCTTTTTAAACAACTTTTACTTTTCTCAGTCCTCTTTTTTGAAGAGTAGATGCCGGAATAGAACATGTCCTGGCAGTAATTACCTTACTAACATCATAAATAAATAGACAATAAGCTTTATATCCTGCTCTGGTATTCCTGGTTGACTGACTACCAGAACTTTTTTTTTGGATTCACTGACTTCTAGATTTTAACCGTGTGAATCAAATCCGTGTATTCCTCACACCACCCCAGTATGAAGTGCACCCTGTGGTACCTGACTTTGCAATATTGTTTGGTAAAAACCACTGTAGGCAGCAGGCCCAGGCAGCAACCTGTTCCCATAACTGTTCAGCACAGCAGTGAAGGGGCTTTTTTCCCTTCAGGTTTTATAGGGATGACTCCTGAAGTTTTATTCTGGACTATTGATCATACACCGTTGAACAGCAGTGAGACAAAATCTGATCCCTGAAGCACAATAGGGAAAATATTCATAGAATAATTCCTTCACTTAGTTTTTACAAAGTGAGAACTGTTCTGTAACCTGCATTATTAGTTACAGTGATAATAGTGTAGTGATCACTTTTATTGGAATGTCATGATTTACAGAAGTCTTTGTTTAATAACACTAATAAACTCATATTTTAAAAAACATTTGAAAGGGGAATTTTATTTTCTAAATGCTTTGACAGGTAGGAATTATTTTACATTCTTGGAATTTTTTGCTGATTGCTTCCCATAGGTTGTTCTATGATTTGCTTACGTCTTAGAGTGAAGCAAAGCCAGTCCTTTTCTCAGGATCAGACATTTTACTGTCTTCCCTCAGCCCCATCGTGTTGTTTGCACATTACTGACACTTCCCTCTCTTCCCTCAATTTCAAACTGGAGGTTGTTCACATGACTGAGTTTCTCCCTGTGCTCAGTGAGCATCCTTCCCAGAGCTGGATGCGTCTCAGCTCCGAGGGATGTGGAAGTGTGTCCGTGCTGCTCTGGGACTGCGCTTGCAAGTGGTGGAACAGGACATGGTCACTGATGTTTAGCAGCTGTGAGAGAGAGTGGGGATGTAATTGAGATTGTTGGGTAAATGGTTCTCAGCTGTGGGAATGGAGGTGTTGGCAGGGAGAGGTAATTCTTGTGTTATGTCAGGTGAGACTTTGAAAATGCCAATGTGCTGCCAAAGCGTGTCGTCCCTTCATCGTGTCTGATGAACAGTTCCAAAGCCCAAGTTAAACTAAAAGCAATGTTTTATTACCTGATTGTATTAGTCAGTATTTAAGACAAAAGGGTGAAGTCATCAATTCATTCTGTTCTGTTGGAATAAAATTTAACCAAAAGCTTACCCGTATTTGTTTCAGTACCCACTATTGGGACATGGGTTTTTTTTTAGAAACTCTGCACACACACTATGAGTGATAAAGTACTGCCTTCAGTATGGAATGGATTTACTATTTTAATCTTTTCATGCTAGATCATTTATGAAGTTTATATTCTATTTATATTTCTTGTAAGGAGTTCTTGCTCTGGAAAATAATTTTATTGAGTATGTCATCAGTTTTGATGTGACAAAACTACTTCTTGTCTTGAATATAGTGGCTCTTACTTTTAAAATGTTCCAAATATGCAATATGTCTTCTGGGATGAATAAATGGTAAAAATTATGAGAATAAATTTACATCACAACACAAAGCTGATTTGCATTGTACATAGTCTTTCATTCAGCCTAACTCCAAATTTCAGCACTCCACAACTTCTGAACCTGCCACACTCTGCTTTACTGTGATAGAAGACAAGGTGCTAATTAATGAATCAATTAAAACTTACTTTAAAATTGGAATCTATTTACCTGTTTACTTTGTGCAAATGGGATTTGCAGCCACATGACCTTCCCTGCTCTGTGTGACATGGTAAAGCCGGGCTCCAGCTGGTCTGGACCCAGGGAGAGAAGGGCTGGAACACGGGGTAGGAATGCAACCTCGGTTTGTGAAGAGTTACACGGGTTTAGTGGTGAGACATCCTCAGGGGATCAGTCACGGATCATCCTTTCAGAAGACCAACAGTCTTTTATCTGCACTGTAAATCAGAGGGAATTCTGGAGCTCTGTTTCAGTGCTGATTCAAGAGAAGCACATTCACTGAGTCACTCACATAGTTTTCAGCAAGTTTGAGGAAGGAAAGTCTCCTCCCTGTTTGGAGACTGTGTGGTTTGGCTCCACCCCAGGGTGCAGTTTAAGTACCCATGGTTGCACTCCAGACAACCAGTAAGTCCTGGTGTAAGACCCAGGTAATTTATCTGTTCTATTTCGCCATTTAAAAAGTTCAATGTTTAAAACATTCTTCCAGATGGAGTAGATGGTTGGGGGATTTGGGGGGGAAGGAAGCCTAAAAAGGTGATAAATATATCTGCTGTTCTTCATGGGACGTTGTTGGTAGCACTTACTGTGTTACAAATTCATCTTGAATTCCCATCTGCCAACACCAGTGGTGAGCGCTCCTCCTTAGACCCCGAATGAGTTTATATCTGAGTAATGCTACAGATAAAAGGTGGTGATAGTTTGCTCATTTTTAAAGGTTCAGTGTCAATATTCCAGGCTCAGGTGTGATATTCCAGACGTTTGGTGTTTCTGCTGTAAGTGTAGCAGCCACAGCTGACTGGCAGTTCTTCTGTTGCAGAACCTGACTGGAATCCAACTGTAGCTGGCCATTGTAAGAGACATTTTATTGCTCTTTTTTTTCCCCACTTTGTAATTAATGCAGTGGCACATAAGCAAAGACGTAGCCTGCAGCAACTTCACAGTAATTTTTTAATTGCACTTCCAGCCTTGGGTTGGCCAGGTGTTGGTGTGCCTGTGCTACAAGTTGCAGCAATAGCACATCCTTCCCTTGCAGACTTCTCTGAACTCTAATTCTTCTTTAGAAGAATTATGACCCAGCCAATAATAAATTACTAACAATCTCCTTATTATTACTTTACATGATTGCCTTTGCAGCGAGCAAGGGTGCACCTTAGCACATCCATGTCCCTCTTCAGGAGGATGTTTAGTAGACAAATACCAAAAAACAAATGTTGTTGTCTTATATGGTGTGTCTCACTTGAAATCTAGAGAGAGAGTTAAAAAATTGTTTGCCCCACACTGATGTTTCTTCCAGTAATAGAAAAACAAATACTGGAATAATTCCTTCCCAGTGAGCACTTCTGGGATGTTTCTTTGGTGAGAACTGAATTGCTTTGTCAGATGTGTAGGATGTTGCATCTGCTTGGAATGTGAGTCTGTGAGACTCACTGCTACTGAATGACTGCCTTAGATGGGCAGGGAAATGTTTCAGGGAATCCTTTGTTGTAAAGTTTGTCAGGATGGAATCTGAGCCACAGTACTGGCAGAGATCATTCTCAGCTGAGGTACCTCAGTTCTGCTCATGTGCACATGGACTCATTAACAGTGGTGTTCATTTGGTTCATTTAATGTAAATTATTTCCAGTTCCCAGGAAATACATTTCATTGGCGATTATTCAAACATGGTAAGTTTTCAAATGTAAAATAGAGAACAATAATTGTATATTTAGTCATATTCTGTAGCTGTGTGGCTTAATGTTTTAATTTCTTGGACATAAGTAAGACCTCAGTGAGATCCTGCTGGCTTCAGATACTTCATCAGAAAACCACTGTATTGTTTTTTAGATTCTGAGCACATTTTGGAATTCTTCAGTCCTTTTGGTTGTGAAGATACTCTGAAAATACGAAGTTCTAACTGTGTGATATGAAGGTTGCTTGTTGCAGCCTCTGAAGTGCAAGCTTGGGAAGCAGTGGGTTTGTCCTGATGGGAATGGCCAGAGGTGTCCATGACCCAGGTATGAGCAGCCATCTCCACTTTAGGAGAAAGAGGATGATGACTCAGGGTAGAGTCACATCCTGTTAACTGGCTGGGACACCACCACTTCACTCTTCCTGCTTCTCACTAATGAAAGCTGAAAAGCGGTAAAAAGAAGCCCCTTGAAGTGTGAGAAAGGCCAGTCCTTCAGCCATCTGTGGCTGCCCAAATCTCACATGCAGGTGTCTCTCCTGTTCAAAAGCAGCTCAGACTCTGACTGTGTTTGTGGGGGTCTCAGGGCCAAGAGGGCCTCTTCCCACAGTGGTGGCTGCAGACCCAAGACACACATAATGGCCTTGCTTCCATCCAGCTGGGAACCCCATGCTTTTGTCTGCAGTGCCAGGCTGGGGGGTTTTGCTGTCGTGTGGGTTCTGCATTGTGTGTGATTACAGCTGCTCCAGTGTCCGCCAGTGTCCAGAGGGGCAGAGAGCTGAACCCCAGCAGTTGGCAGTAGCCCTGAGAGGAGGCTGTGGATGCCCATCAGTGAAAAGCAGTGTCTGGCTCTCACATCTCAGGCTGCTGTGGTCTGCCTTGTGGGGTTGGCTTTCAGCTGGAGTCCAGCATGTATGTTAACAGATGGATTTAAATTGGGTATTGGGAGTAAATTCTTCCCTGTGAGGGTGTTGAGGCCATGGCACAGGTTGTCCAGAGAAGTGGATGTCCCATCTCTGGAACTACTCAAGGCCAGGCTGGATGGGGCTTTGAGTAACCTGATCTAATGGCAGGCCATGTCAGGGGGTTGAAATGAGATGATCTTTAAGGTCCCTTTCAGTCCAAACTGTTCAGTGATTGTGGCAGATCAGCTCAGTTGGTCAGAGCAGGTGCTAGTTACACCGAGGTTGTGCATTTGATCCCTGTATGGGCCATTCAGGAGTTGGAATTGATGATCCTTGTGGGTCCCTTCCAACTCAGAATATTCTGCAATTAAGGATATTTATCCAGTTTCTGTTTTACAGTGCACCTTCAGTGGGCCAGCAAAGCTGTGTTTGCATGGTTTCCTGAATCAGGTGAACATACAGCAGAAACAAGCTGGTGTAGCAGAGCATACAACTCCACTTACCCTTACATTCTGTTTTAGTGGGATGAAGCTTTGTGCTTCTCCGTGCAGTTTTAATGATACAGACATTTAGATAAAGGTATTTTAAGCTTCAAAGATTCAGTGTGTGAGAAGGGTGAAACTGGAGTTGAGATTTGTGGTGTGTGCTGCGTGCACTGATCTCTGCTGAGGCCGCTTAGTTTGAAAGAGGGTGTTTAAAAACCTTCCCCAAATATCTTGGCTGCCTCCCAGTAACTTTAAACTGGCATTGAAGCCGGAGAGGATTTTTTCTTTTGTTTCTGTTCTGCATTGCTTAATGCATGCAAAATTGACTCGTTTAAGCAAGGAGCTTCTACTAACAGCTTGAAATGTCAAATCACAAATTTCAAATACATTTCAAAATGTGTTTTGTGATGGAAAATACTTCCCTTACAGCCTTTTTGGGGGAGTCCTTGCTGGTAGTTGTTGCTTCTGTTTTTCCTCAAACATGTCAGGCTGTTTTTGCTGAAATAAATTATTTGTAATCCTCAGTACGTAAAAGCCCTGGTAGCCATGTTGTCTCTGAGCATGTTGCCCCAGCAGCCCCGTGCTGGATATTTGGTTGTTTTGGTTTCCTGGACAATAAGCTGGTGGCCTGGGAAGCCTGGCCTCGCCTGCATGGGGGTGGCAGGACCCTGCAGGAAGAAGTTCCAGGTGTCTTGAGAGGAAGGAAATGAAGGGAAAACTGTGTATTTTGGGGAATGTTCCCACACAATGCAAGGGAGAGGCATGGTGTAGGGGGCACATCAGGAAGGGAAGGGTCAAGTGGGTCAGGGAAGGATGTTCCTGGATTTTACCACAGAGGGACAAGTACTCTAGATCCAGCCTTGAGACAGCATCCCCATCCTCTGCTGCTGTCTGCTGCTTGCCTCCCTGAACCAGCATGGTGCTGGAGAGCCCAGCTGCTGCCTGGGGCAGGGGGAGCTGCCCTGTATGACCTTGGGAGTGGTGAGAGGGAAGGTGCTGTGTAATGTTTAACATGTTGTGCAAGAGAGGGGCCTCACAGACAATCTCTGCCTTCCTGCCCTATGCCTGAACCTCGTGGGAAGCCTGCTCCATTCTTATCCCCTTCCTGGCATTGACCCTTGGGTCTGCTGTGACCTGAGGCTTCCTCTCACCCGTGCAGGGCCAGCACCTTCCACCACCACATGAGAGCCAGGTCCATGGGCTTCCCTTTCTCTGAATACAGAAGATTTCTCCTGCTTTTTACAACAGGGAGGTGACCTGGAGTTGTGTTTGCAGCATTAAGCAGGGGAACGATAAAATGGCTGCCAGGGGATTTTAACTGGAGACACCCTTCTAGTCACTAAAGTGTCCAGGAAGCAAAGTCTTTGGTCTGGGCAGTCACAGCTGCAGGAAACGTGGTAGGATAGGATTTGGTGGAGATCACATTGCAGAATGCAGCTGGGTACACTGCCATGGGGCACAGTGCCACTGCAGGGTGGGCACAGCCCCTGGTGAGAGCAGCTCTGCTGGCTCAAGGGCCAGGACTTGTGTGGGGCACCGTGGAGGGTGCACCTGTGCCTGGCTGCATCAGGAGAAGGTAAGATCTGGGGAGCATCTTTCCTGCTGTAGCAAGAACGACATTGGTGCCAGCACATCCCTGCGTGGTCTGAGTCTTGCCTTGGCTAAGCTGTGTACTACGAGTGAGATGCCTTTGATGCCTCTGTTGTCTCATTCATTGCCTCATCCATGGAGTTTGGCTTGAGCCATCCCTATGGCTGAGAGACAAAGATCCTTTTAAAACTTAAAAGAATCTTTGTTCTAGTTTCGTTTTGTCTAATTCTCACTTGTATCTAATAATGTACATAATATATATGGAAAAAATTATCTTCACTTAAATGTTTTGTTCTCTATACACATGCCAGTGGAAAATGCTTCATCGATACTTCCTATGATCCTGCAGACCCAGACAATGCAGTTCTCAGTACTGTTTCAATCTACATTTACTGACAAATAAAATAGTTTGTTAATTTTACCAGAAGCAGATGTCAACTTCCTAGACTCAAAGCAAAAAAACCATGAACCAACAAAGCCCCCAAAACAAAAGGAAAAAAACCCTTTAGACTCAGTGTGTGGCCTAAACACAGCCATCCCTATGCCTGTGCTGCTAATTGGGCCCTGCCTGTCACCCTTGTTAGCCCTTGGGCTTTCGGGCACTGCTGAGAAGGAACAGCCCCATTACAGAGCATTGCAGGAGTTGTTACACGATGTCTCTCTGTGGGAAGAAAAATTCAGTTCACACCCTTTAAGTCCAAACTATAAGGTAAAAATAATCCCTTTCTATTCTCTCCTAAACAGAACTGCTCCTGGAAAGCAGAAACAAACCCTAGTAATTGCTCTATGTCCCTGGAGTCCTTAACAGAGCATCTGCAGACATGACAGGAACAAGACCTGCTCCGGGATCCCTGCAGTTTTCCGCAATGGCAGAGATCAGTTCATGTGTTACTGTTTCGGTGCTCTGTGTGTGCTCAGTGCTGTGGCATTACAAAGAAGATGACTTTATTTTCCTGCTACAAGGAGGTTGAATTCTTAACATCCTGAACATATGGAAGGAGAGTTTTCTCTGACTGTCCAAAATTTCATAAAATGTAAGCTGGGGGGAGAGGGGAGGCCACGTGCATGCTCGGTGTTCAAGAAAAAAGCTATTTGTGCTCAGTGTAATGACAATATTTTTCAGCTGCAACTCTCCTGTGCAGAAGTTTAATCTCCCTAATATGGACAGAGTGAGAGCAATGAGAGTACATCACTTTTAACATGGGCAGTTTTCTAAGAACAAAAGCAATCTGTGTCAAGTATGTGATTTGGGTCACTTCTGCACCTTTTTTTGGTCTGTGCTTCTATTGATGCCCTGGCCAGTTCTTACACTCCCCAACCTTGTAAGAAAGTAAACATGGTTACTAAACTTTAAGAGGGAAGAGACTGGTTTCCTAGATCTGATCTGAGCACCATTGCCTTTATTTATGTAAACAGTGACATCATCTTCTGTTACAGAACGGGAACCCTAAACGGTAACAGGAGAGCAAATTTTAGGACGTGTCCTTATGAGACAAGCATGATTCATCCTTTAGTGTCTATATTTTAAAAAAAGTGCTGTATCCTGAGTCAGATCACTTCTGTGGCTCTGACTTTGCTCCATTTCAAACTGTAATGTATTAGAAAAAATTAATCAATTTTTTTTTCTTTTTAACTATGTGAAAATTGGTGCTTGCAGCCTGGTGGGGAGTGTAAAGAGCGGCAGAGCCAACCTTTTTGTCCATTTTCAGCTTTCTCCAGAAATCTGCTTTTGCACTCCTCCAAAAGCCTTTTGTAAGTGATGCCTGGCCCATGCAGTGACGGTAACATCTGCCTTGTCCCCAGGATTCAGTGTTAGTCATCCAAGGGATGGTGTTCAGGGCACTGCTGAACTGCCAGTAAAGCACTCAGTTTCCTACTGGAGGAGTTTGCTGATGTCCACTAGAAAATATCACCACAGTCAGGTTCAGTCTTTTCTTCATCACACAGCGTGGAGGAAATGTGCATCCTTTTTGGCCAGAGCTGAAAAAGCAAAACCATACACCACAGTAAGGCTGGGTTGCTGCCAAGGGTGAACATCTGCTGCAGAGCTTGTCATTCAGCCTTTAAAGACATCCTGTGAGCAGCCAAGAGCCTGGCTGGGTTCTTGCATCTGTTTTGTACCTGAATAGGAAATCACTCTCTCCAAAGGGGATGGCTGCAGACTGGCAGGCTCCACCTCTGTGCCAGCTGCACGTTGGCAGCAACACACGGACCTGCCTGCTGGAGAGACAAAACCTTGTTTTCTCCTCATTTGGATTTTCTGTGCCATATTTACTGAAAAGAACTGCTCCTGTAGTGAATTACCGTGAGGAAAGTAGACGAAAGCTCCCCATTTCCTAGCACCTGCCTTGCTGCAGGGACATGTCTCTGTGCCTCTTCTTGCTGCCAGCAAGTGACTTCATCTGTGCTGGTCAGGCAGGGACAGAAGGCTGAAAGTTGTTTGAGTTTGTTTGTTTGTTTGTTCGTTTAAAAAAAATTAACAAGTGTTTAGCAAGCATTAGTGATTGTTTTCAGTGTGTTTGCTTTCAAACCTGGCCTCATGCCATGGGAAAGGCTGGGGTTAGGTGCTGTTGGACACTGGAGGGTGCCATGGCCCAGTGTCCTCGAGCCATGTCCTAAATCTGAGAACCTTCTGCCCTCTCTGAATTGATTCCTCTGTGAATGAAGGTAAATGTTGGGTTATATCAGGGGCAGAACAGCATTTCCCCAGCCTTCCTTGTGTAGTAGCGGTTGCCACTTTTCCTTGGCTTTAAGCCAGGGCTGGCTCAGCAAACCTTTGGGTCAGAATCCTGATATCCCTCCTCTGGTAGTTCCTTTCCCTATTGCCGCTGGCAGCGCTGCCAGGCTGGCAGCTGGAGCCGGGGAAGCGCTCATGGACCCGCCCATCAGCCTGGGCTGGCCCTGGGAAAGAACCCAGGGCTGCCGAGCTGGTTTGGGGGAGGTCACCAACTTGCTTTTCACGGCACCTGCCAGGTTTCACTTGCTCTAATGCCTGAGTTTCACACCTGAGGAAGATCACATCTGAAGGTGTTGTCTTTGCAGCTCCCCGTGAGAGGGGAAACTCCCCGATGGCACTTTGTGCTTTGAACTTACCAAGTGTTTTCACCCTCATCTCAAAACAGCAGCTTTGTAAAAGCAGATGAGCCCAGCTGGCGTGAGGGCAGAAGTGAGATGGTTTGGGGCATGTCACAAACGTACACCAGCTCCTCACTGGGTTCTGAATGACAGCAGTGCCCCAAGCAGATCCTCAGTGTGCCTCTCACTGGTGTGGGTGTACCCAGGGCTGAGGGCTGGTGTCCTGACTGGCAGGAAGCAGTTTTCACTCCTCCTGCTTCCGGGATCTGGTGAGGTTCCAGGAAGGTGAGGAGATTTGGACCGCTTTTGGAGAAGCTGGTCCTCATTCAGAGACGATTTTGGGTGCCACCATCATGTGGTGATTCTCAGGAGTATCCTTGACATACCATTTATCCAGAAGATTTGCTGTGCCTGGTAACTTTAGGGATGTGTGTTTCTTCCCTGGTCTTACTAAGATCCTGGTGAGCCATCTGGAAATTTCATCCTATGATTACTCCAGAATCTGGAAGACCTTCTGTAACTACTAATCCCAGAAACAGATTTTTCCTTCATCCTGTCTGTCAACACAGCCTTTAACTTATTTTTATGGGCTTCAGCACATGTTTGAAGCATCACTGCCTTAGGATACAATCTATTTTTTCCAGACTATTTCAGTGTTCATTATATCTACTTACAGCACTTTCTGAGGAAGGGCTATTTCGTGGGTATTTATTGGGATCTTCTGTGTCCTTCAAAGCTCGACACATCTCTATTTGCACACCTAGAACAGGAATCAGAGTAATTTAGCATGCCATGAGCATGAGATCCTAGGAAGTTATACTTTGCAGTGCCACCTCTTTTGCTCCAATAAAATTGAGTAATTAGTAAGATGTGATAAATATTGCATTAAAAAGATTGATCCGATTAAAGAAAGAGGAGTAAAGCAAAAGGACTAATCTAAGCTAACTGGTGCCATGCTAGATTCTTGATATTTTACCCTCTTTTATTGTGTCTTAATCTCTGGCTCTTGTTCACCCAACAAAATAACTTGTGAATTAAGTTTGCTGTATGTGTTTTGACTGCTCTGTGGAGGGAGCAGGATGTGGCAGGCAGGAATCCTGTGTGCAGGAAAAGCTGTTTGATGCCATCAGCATTGGGGGAGTTTGGGAAGGTCTGTGCTGCCATCTTGCCTGGAACCATGGCTCTGTGTTCCTGCAAGAACATAAGGCCCCAGGCAGAGGCTCAGAGAAGCTCCCTGGAGGAGCCTGTGGGACACATTTCCCATGGCTGGAGCATGGCAGTGTCATGGAGAGGCAGGAAGAGTCTGTGTTTGTGCACAGACCCAGTGAGGGGCTTGCTGCAGGCCCCCAGGTTTGTTGTGTGTGTGCAGGAGTGGGCCCTGGAGCCCACAGACTCCTTGGGCACTTGTGGAGCATCATGTAAAGCCATCCTCTTCAAGTCAGGAGCCATGCAGGGAGAGCTGCCTTCTTCTTCTCTCTTGTTAAGGAATAATTCTCAAAAAATGTTTTTACATGTCTTGGGAACAACAGAAAAGCTTGACCTAATTGCTGTTCTAAATGTTTGCCCATGACTTCTGAAAGGCCCTGCAGTTACCAGTTCTGATTTTTGCCCAAACTTCAAAGTGTTTCCTTTTATGCAGTAATCTTAAAACCAGTCCAAGAAAACTCACGCCATTACTTAGATATTCCAGTTATGCCACCAATATGGAAACTTAAATTATTATATTTCCCACAAGCAAAGCTTCCATTGTTAGTTAAGCCTGATGGTCTTCTACTTGCTTGTAGGGGAGATACAGCCTCCTTTCCATGGTCTGAGAAATGGTTGCAGCTCAAAGCTGAGCCAAGAGTGATGACAGATGGACTAAGAACATAGAACCTTAACATAGTAACCAAAGTCCTATTTAGACTTTAAATGTTTTTTAATCATAGTCGTATCCTTCTCTGGAAAAGAAGCTTCACATGGACCAGCCAGTACTCATTTAATAAATCCTTTGTTATTTTAGTGTTTGAGACTACAGTTCCCATCTTTATCACTTGTGCATCATGCCCAAAGTTTTATCAGTAGAAATAAAAGCTTGTGTACCCCAAATAGGACCCATTCCTATCCCCTAAGTCTTAGTCACTTTGTGAAAGCTTTGTAGGCTGTGGTTCACCTGCCTGTGCCAGCACAGCCCTGTGTGATCTGGCAATGTGTTTATTTTGTGAGCGAGGCCATTGCACAGGATTCATTCACGTGTGCTCAACAAGCCAAAGCTGCTCTGCTCCAGAGGTTATAACTACATATCAATACATTATAAAAATGAAAGGGATGTGGGGTTTTTTTGGTCAGGTTGTTTTGTGACTTTGTAGAAAAGTGCAGTTATGTGGGCAGAGTCTGAGGGATTTAATTTTTTCTGCTGGAGTAACCTCACGGTAGCACTTGAACTTGCAGTCAAGCCAAGGGAGGTTTGTCCCTTGGCCACTGGGCCTAGGAGAGCTCCAGCAGATGCACCAGGTCCTGGTCAGGAGGAAGTCCTGGAATGCCAAACAACAGCCACCAGGGCCAGCAGAGTCCCATCATACTTAAAGTAGTTTCAATGGCTACAGGATGTGTCAGAAATTAGAGATTCTTCAGGAATCACTTAGATGTAGAGAGTCTCTCCTGCTTAAGCAAATATCCTGACGAGTTTGTCCTGGAAAATAATTCGATGTGTAAAGCTGTATCTTTTCCAGGTTATGAGGGATGGGGTATAAGACAGAAGTGTCTAGTTCTCCAAACTTAGAAAGCATGTGGGCCTCAAACTCTTTTCCCAGTTGGAAAATTTGCTGTTAAGAAAAGGAAATAGATTTTTATGAGCAATATTTAATTCAAGCATTTGGCTAATTCTCCTGCTGCAAAGTTTTTAGGTCAAATTCTGATTCATTGATGTGGATCTGGAATGAAAGGGATTAGAAGAGGAAGTGGACTCTGAAGTTAGGAAGACTTTGGTTTCTTGTTCACTTTTTCCTACTCATCAAATGTATATTTGACCTATGTTTCTATTTTAAGCGTTGTAGGAAAACTTACTCCTACGTGTCTGCCTTTGCTCTTTTTTTGCCCGTTGTCATCAGCTCTGCCATGGGTGTGTTCCATTTTACTGCTGCAGAAAGGGATCCTGATCATTCTGGACATGACATTGTTATACAAATGCTGGGAATTTCTACATTTATTCCATTAGGTTAGAGAATGGAAAATGGGTGGTTTATTATTCTTATTACTCATTAAAAGTATGTGTTAAAACAGTGCCCTGTTTCACAATGTGATGTTCTGCAGTAGCTCAGGGCCTGAGGGAAGCCATGGCCAGTACCTTCCTTTTCTGTATTTATTCACAGAAGTGTGTGTTGTGTTCAGGATTCCTACAGGGATTACTTTGGGGATCCACCTGAAAACTTTTTATCTAGCATTAAGGTCAGTCTCTCTCTGTCTGTCCTTGCCATGTCTCTGTTGTGTGCGTGGCCCTCAGCTCCTGTTGTCCACAATCCCACTCTCCCAGCCTCCAAAAACTTCCCATTTCCTGTTGTGAGTGCTCTCATTCCTAGGTCTCAGAGACCTGGCAGTCATCAATCCATTGTCACTTACAGTATCCTGTAACACCATCAAGGATGGTTGTGAGTGCTTTTTGCTTGCTGTGTTCATAAGGCAGATACAAAGAGGCTGTCAGAGGAGCCAGGTCTGCATCCCACCCTGGAGCTGTTACTGTGGAGTTGTGATGGATTTACTGCTTTCATAAATGCAGCAGACAGCATTGCCAAACCCAGGGGTTTATCTGGGGCCACCCATGTGTCTGGAAAAAATAGCTCATCCTGGGAGAAAAGAATGATGGGGGGTTTCCCTGAGTTTCCAGTAATTACTTCGAGAGTAATTATGTTGCTCAAAAGAAAGAGCTGCTACTTGTCTTGTGAGAAAAAGGAGATAAGAACAAAGGGGTTAAATGTGACAACTCTTTGGGATACCAGCCCTGCCAGTGCTCTGGAGAAGGGAGAGCACAGTGGTGATCAGCCTAACTCACTTTGGGGCCAGTAATGAGGCAGGTGGGCGTTTCCCACTGGATTGAGGGTGTCTTGGTAGGTCTGGAATCAGGAGGAGGCTTGGCAGTGCAGAGGATCTTGTCATTTTTCTCCCAAGTTTTCACCATGTAATTCATGCTTTGCTCTGTAAAGCACTGTGATATAGTTTGTATACATTATGTAAAATAAGTTGTATTCTATTCTATTGAAGAAATACAAATATAAAATAAAGACAAAGGATGGAGTAAAGTAGCTGTGTGGTAACTGGACCCTCAGTCCCCAACTGCACTGGTGGTCCCATTCCCCAAGATTGCAGTTGCAGGTCTCTGCCGTGTCTGGAATGATTTAGGTGTTTTCCACATGATGATACAATGTTAAATACAGAATATCCTGGATGAAAAGGGAAGCACAGCTCAAATTCTGTCGCCCATCTCTCTCCAGGAGAGTCTGTCTCCACCATGCCCTGCTCTCCTGCTGTTTGTGGCATTGTGCAGCTCTTCTGTCTCAGGAATTTTAAGAAACAATTTTTAACTGTGCTTCACTTTTTTGAAGTTGGGAAAGCTCTAATAACATCTCCAGCCACAACTGACACATGGGCCCTTTAGGGGTAGTGCCTGTTGGTAATAGGACAGCATGTGGGAATTTGTAATCTAGGGAGAGCAAAACCCCTGCTCTCCAGAGTTTGGGAGGTGGGGGAGGCTGGGAAGGAGGTGAGGGTGGCTGTGAGCACTTCAGATGGGCAACTTGCTATTGCAGAAGGTGGAATCTGCCCAAAAATGCCAATGGAGGAACCTTTTAGGGGAACAAAGATGTGGGTGTGAGCTGCCCGGCAGCAGGGCGAGACCCTGCTTCTGCATTTCATGCCCGAGGCATGAGCGGCATCCCGAGCGCGCTGCCCCGGCTGTGGGACACAGCCGCCCGCGGAGCAAGAGCCCTGAATCCCAGCGGCCCCCGAGCGCGGCTGCTGGGGCGGAGGAGTCGGACTTTTGTCTCTGCAAGGGCTGGCAAGGAGGTCAGCACAGGGGGCTCCCGGCACAAATCCTTCTGCTCTGTGGGAATTTCCCTCTTGAGCGACTGCTGCACTTTTTAACCCGAAGATTAATGGAAGGGGGCCGTGGAAAGGGCCGGAGTGTCGGTATTAGTTCATTAGTCTCCAAGCAAGCATGCAGCCGGTGAGTCACCGGCACCGCTTCCTGCGCGCTGATGCTCTGCCTGGAGCTCTCCCAGCGTTCCGGCCCAGCCCTGCGAAGGCTGGGAACTCGCGGGACCAGATTACCGCATGCTGCGACTGCGGGCTGTTAATGCTATAAAATAAAAACTAATCTAGATTAATTACACTGCACATGTTATTCATCTATAATCCTGCTCCTTGGCCTCTTTCCTTCCCAGCAGAGCTCCCCATTGTTTTCTGTTCCTCTCTTAAGGTGTCCTTGACTTCCTCTGTGTTTCTCCATTT
Source organism: Lanius collurio (assembly GCA_020086605.1). Lineage (NCBI taxonomy): Eukaryota > Metazoa > Chordata > Aves > Passeriformes > Laniidae > Lanius > Lanius collurio. The sequence goes on from JACBWW010000009.1 coordinate 5,855,358, forward strand.
TTTCCAAGGGCTGGGATGACAAAGATGCCTGGCTGGCAGCAGTGCCTGCTCTGCCTGTTCGCCTGGGGCAGACCTGTGTCTGTGTATGTGAAGGCATAAACAGCCAGTCAGAGCTGTCATTCGGCTTTGATGGGTCACCAGCAGTGACTTGAGATGGCAGTGAGGTGCTGCAGCACAGGAGGGTGGGTGGCTGGAAATGCTCCTGGTCAGAGGATCATAGAGTATCACACCTTGGAAAGGATTCATTGAGTCCAGCTCCTGACCCTGGACAGGACAACCTCAAGACACCAGAAGTGATGGTCCTGCTAGGGGATGCACAAAGGATGTGTCTGTTTCAATGATATTACAAAGGTTTGTTGCTACATCCTACAGAAATGGGTTGAAAATTAAATCCAGCCATGCAGGGGACCGGCCTGTAGCTGCAACCAGTTCTTACTCTGAAATAGGGCATTGTGTCAAACCAGTTGTCTTCCTCACATGGTAGTGCTTATGTGCAAACTTGTGTGCAGTCCTGGCTGCAGCCCTCTGGGGTGAGACAGCCCCTCACTGCCCTGCATGGACCTGGAGAGAGAGCAGGGCCAAAATCCCAGATTTTTCATCATTCCTAGAACACATCTTTCACCTGCACTGCTGACCCACGGCCGGGGAAGAGAAGCCCCAGCCACAGGTCCAGGCCTGGAGGGCTGAGAGCATCCAGGTGGCCCCTCCAGCTCATTCTCCATCACAGGGATCCTGGCACAGGTTGGTTTAGCAGCAGTCTGGGGATTGAGCTCAGAGGGACTTGCAGCTGCTCTGACCCAGCATCATCGCCTGGCTGTGCAGCTGTGGGAGGCTGGTGTCTGTCCCACTGCTCTGCCTGGAGACTGCCCAGCTCTGGGAAATCTGTGGCTGCTGTAGGTGCTGGGAAATGAAAAGGTATCAGCTCGACAGGGCAGCCTGTAGGATAAGGTCTGGTTGCCGTCTGGAGCCTGTGGCAGCATTCCCAATGACTCGAGTGGGAGAAGCACCAAGACCCTGATCCCCTGAGATGATAAAGATCTAAGACTTGCTAAATCTGGACAAAATAATCTGTACTTTTGTTTTGCTGTGAGTTGTTTCATGCAAGAAGAGACTTTGAAATGATCTTAATACCTCACAGAGGATTGGTGCACTTACATGTGATGCCAGTGGGATCAGTGGATGCTCCAGTGGGGTCTCAGGGTGCAGTGTCTGGAGGTCTCCGGCCCCCTCAGCAGCAGTGGTGGATTGTGGGCATCATTCAGGTACTTTCCAAAATGTTCAGAACAATTTTTTGCTGCAGTCACTTCCAGCAGGTGTTTTTAAATGTGGTGACCATTTGCTCTTTTTCCAGGCTTTGTTTTTCTTCCCTGTTCACCTGTTTGAACACTGTTGCTACAGGGGAAAGGATTCAGAGGGTTCAACCACTGGCTGGATTTTTTTTCATTTTATTCTTTGCCTTTTTTTCCCCATGATTGCATTTTTAAATGGCATGTTTATAAGTGTGGACCTCATTTTCAAAACAAAGTGTACCACTAATTTTGCAAACAGCTGTTGCAAGGGAGAGCCCAGACCAGAGACCTTTCACATCTGTATCTCTGACTGTGTGCCTGCAAAAGCAGTGTCAGCACGTAGGGTTCTGGGGAGGTACAGGAGGGGCTCGTGACTCCCACAGGGCAGTAAAACAGCTGTTTTGATCTGTCCTGATGTCCCCTCAAGCTCTTCCACGAGCTCAGACATCCCCAGCACTACTCTTCCTTGAGAAAATATGCCATTTCTTAAGTGGTTTAAATACAGTAACTTGGGGAACCTGCGTGTTGGTGAAACAGACCCCGTCCACACCTGAACCCCTTCCCCCTGCACCTGCTCCCTGTGAGCACCAGCCTTGGGAAGTTGTGGCATTTACCAGCAAAACCAACACATCTGTGGGTATGTTTTCAGTGGCACTTAGTGCATCTGCTTTAGATTGCTTTAAATTACAGCAAGGGGCCAGCTCTGTTTAAATGGACTCAGAGGTGAGACCAAAGAAATGAGGCTTAAAATTCAAAGCAATCCGACCTGCCCTGCCATGGCGTAATGGTCTGAGTAAGGCGCTGGCACAGAGCCATTTCCCTGACTCCTGGGAGAGATGCTTTTAATGCTCCTCACATGGGCAGTTCAAATGATGTACACATGGGGAAAAAAAAATAAGTGTTTAATTGAAGCTCTGCACATGTATATATGTTTTTAGGATAAACAAAACAGATTGGGCAAATATTTACTTCTGCCCCTACTGCTACAAAGCAAACTTTCCCACAGCTTTTGACAGAGATAATCTGTTTTTTAGCCATGATGGTGAATTTGTAATGACAAGGTTTCATTCTGAATGTTTCAGGATTTCCTGATTGGTTCTCATGCAATTATTTTGATTAACAATGAGGTTTTCAGACCAACTTGAAAGGGTCTCAGAGCCTTAGGAATAACCTGGCTCTTAGTTATTTCTCTCACTGGGATTATTTTCTGCAGCTTTCCAGCACTGGAATCAAATTCTTTGGAAATCAAAGAAAACTACCTCTTAAAAACATTTCGTATCTCCACCTCCCTCTGAGAAAGGTTTCTTTAAGTTTAGAAAAATGCTTGTACCCATGTCAGAAAAAAAAATAAAAACAGAGAACTGGAATAAGAATGAAATCCCAATGAAAGTTTTTATTGAAAAGATGTATTTTTAATAAAAAGATGAATGCTTTAGGTCATCATTTCTGTGAGACAGCAACATCTGAAAACAGAAACTGAGAAATATTCAGGGCACTTCTGATTAAAAAATAAATGAGATCTCATACTAGAAACCTCTGGATGTTTGTCTTTCATTTATAAACATAGGAAGGAGCTTAAGGAATTAGGAAACATCCATTAGAGCCGTTTGCTCAGATTTCATTGTTCTGTTCTTATCACTTACAGATTTTTTACCCTTTTTTAAAGATGATGTGGAAATCTCAGACTGGCTTTAGATTGTGCATGCCAACAGATCCCCTCCTCAAAGCCTGTCTCTGTAGTGCAGGCAATGGCATCTTTCTGTGGATGGGAACAGTCCTCAGGAGTTCCCATTCCCGGCAGAAAATGCCATCAGTGGCAACTATCCTTAAGTAGAAGCAGTGCATAATGTGCTTGGACCCAGTGCATCCTGGGCAGGGTCCAAATCAGGGGTGACTGCACCTCCTTGAACTGTCCCCACATCGGCCCACAGCACACTGGGCCCCTGTCAAGGGCAGGTGAGAAATGAGACCTGGCTCCTTCTCCCAAGAGATGCACGTGGGATAACCCACCCTCTCAGCTTTCAGCTGGGAACCCACCAGCATTTAATGCAGCTGCTTGGCTGCCCCCAGGAAAGGCTGGAGCTGGAGCTGCCTTGCCCCAGGGGGAGGGCAGGGTCGGCAGCACAGCAGCTCCATCCTGCCCACCCTGGTACTGCCACCCCTCTCTGAACTGTCGAGGAAGATGGAAAGTTGGTGTCAACCAGGTGAGCCTAAACATTTGTGATGGAACACTGTGAGATGTCTGCTGCGACAGGTCTTGCATTCATCGTGTCTGAAGTTAATTTGTCACCTTACAAAAATTTAAATAGAATAGTGGATTTAAGTGTCATTGTGGCAGAACTCAGTGAGGATTGAGAGGGGTGGTTTTGATACAAGCTGAGAAGTCTGTAAATGAAAAAAAACCCAGTTTTTGCATTCTGTGAAAGTGAAGCTTTCTGAGTTCAAGTAGATACCAAACCAAACTGTCCAAGTTTAGCAAACACACTAGCTAAAGGTAAGTACGTGTAGCAGCCTATTTTCTTTCACACCACCAAAAGTGGAAACATAAGCTGTGTGTCTGATGTCATCTCCACACAGATGGGTTTGAAATGCTGTCTCCCATGTGAAACATCATTACTTTTACAGTGAACTTTTAAAAACTCTATTATTGCTGCTAATATTATGTGTATGTATTTTAGAAGTAATTTCCCCAGACTCCAATAAAATGTTCTAACAGAGTTTTGTTCTCTAAACAATTTTAACTCGTGTTTTGCCTTTTGGGGAGTATTTTTGGCCCCCAGGCAACACAGAAGAAAAATTGCTGGCTAAGTAACACCAGATGCAGGAGAGAGTGCTGGCCACTAGAGAGCTCCCAGATGAGAGAGCCTTTCAGGTTGAAATACAAATATGTTTTGTAATGAAAGCAGAAACCCTCTTTTACTTCAGGGCACAGGGACCAGCCATGAACACAGAAAGGTTTCTTGCTTGGGTTAGCAAGAGGCATCATTATCCATAATTACATTTTTCATACCTGAAATCAAAAGCCCCCAAGCTGTTCTCCCTCCAAGGAGAGGGAGAACCAAGCAAGGTTTAGAAAATTATCTTAAATGTTGGGTTTTGCTGATCTCAGGGACGAATGAAAAGCTGCTGCAGCCCCTTCATAGGGTGTCTGCATGGGGACTATATGTCAGCCACCATCTCATGCCCCATCAATGGTGCAGCCTCAGAGATGCCGTGTGTCACCTGGAATTACAGCATTGCAGTCACAGCCTCCTGCTCTGGGGAAAAAGGGCAGGGGGGCACTTCTCCTCTCCCTCACTCAGGCTCCTATTACTAGGGACAAAAGTCATCTTTTGCACAACTCACAGTGCCTGGAACCTGAAGGGGTCTGGCTGGGGCATGCACCAATGGTCCTTTGGGAATCACCTTTGGGACCGGAAGAGACTTTGCCAGGTGCAGCCCCTCTGGAGGGGCTGGCTTAGGGTCATGTTATTTATGTTGGGCTAAAATGCACTGGATTGACTCAAGGGTTTCAGCAAAAGCTGTGCCTGGACACTTCACAAGTGAAGCCAGCCACGGTGCAGGGTGGGACATGCTGGTGTTGGAGCTGTGGGTTACAGGAGTCTTGTGTTGGTTGTTTGCTGTGAGCACTTTATTGCCAGCACCGAGGACTTGTCTGGATTCCTGCAGATGCATGGGCTGGTGCACTGGAAGGGACACAGAGGTTGAGTAGGGGGGGCAACAGCTGGGCTCAGCATGGCGAGTGCCAATGGGCTTGGACCAGCGAGTGCTGTGCTCACGGGGCACTGCAACACCCTGGGTAGAAAACCTCCAACACAGCTTGGACCTGCTGCCTTCCTGCCGGCCCCTTGAAATGCTCCTGTTCCTGCTGTTTGTGGCCTTCCCCGAGACATCCTGCAGCCTGCTCACCTGGCACATCCTCCTTTGGAGGAGGATGGTAAGTTCACACTTGTCTGTCCCTTTCCTGTGACTGCCACCACAGCTGGGCAAGAGGCAGCCCGTGTGTGGCAGCAAGACTGGGCTTTTTTACCGAGCTGTGATTTTATGCCTAACAAGTGGTGTTTGAAGAAACCGTGCATGGGGCCAGAGTTAGCTTAGTTTTTGGGGGTGGGCAGGAGCCTAAAACTTCCCATCTGCCAGCTCTGAACAGCCTGCAGAGGACAGTGTGGTGGCTGAGGGTGAGGGGGAACCCACAGCCAGGGATGGGGGACAGGACACAGTGCCTTGAAACCCAGCAAGTGTTTCCATTGCTCAACAGTCACACAGCAGAGGAGTGCAAGAGGAACATGGAGGTCAGGGTTGACATCATCATGTAACCATTTTAAACATCTTGCTGGAAATAGCAGCACTTGGAGTTCCTGGTCGCTGCCACTACTCTGTCCTGTGCATTTTGGTAGTACCACATGCAGGGCCTGGGGCTGGTGTGCAAAGAGCTGAAAACCCAGTGGGCTGCGAGGGCAAAGCAGAGGCAACTTCTTCCCCATGTTCTTGCCCAGGCATCTTGAGCTGCACCACAAAACCCCATCAACCAGGAACCCCTCTCTGATCAAAGCAAGGAGGGAGGTGGGTGCCCAGGGATGGGCATGGCCAGGCTAGGACTGGCTGGAGTTTCCTGGCAACAGTGTCGAGGCTGGGATTTTTTGGGGGCCCCTTCCCAGTGTGCCCTTTCAGATCTGGGTTTCTCCTCTGCCAGAAGCAATTTCCACCCCCTTCAATTTCCCAGGGGCTTGGTGAGAAAGGGAAAAAAGTGCTGTCAAAGGTTTTCCCCTTCTCTTCCAAAGTGTAAGCCCCTGGGGTCCCCGGCAGGGATTTGGCAGCCACAGGAATGCGTGGGAATACAGGAGACTTCAGGACAGGGCTTAGGGGTGTGTGTTGTTAAGAGAAATATCTCATCAAGGACTTCTCTGCGTCACACTCACCCCCCAAGTCTCAGAGCAAAACTGCCCATGCCGACCCCCCACATCCTGGTTTCTCCCAGGTGTGTGTCCTTGTTCTCAGCAGCCTGGGACAAGGGTGAGCTCAGCATCCCTGGCAAGGGATGAGCACAGCACCGCAGTATTTGCTGATATTTTGCCTTTCAGGGCGTGAAGGAGTTAAACTTTTCAGATGGAAAGCGAACTGAAGATCAGACCAGCAGCCTGGTGACCTCCCGCTGCTGGGACAGCAGCAGCTCCCAGCCAAGCCCGGCAGTTCCATCCATCCATCGGCGTGGTGGGGCCGCGGGGAGCAGCGCACGGTAGGTGCGAGGGGTGGCGTGGCTGGGCACCATGTGGGACCTGCCCTCGGCTCCGGAGGGACCCCGGCGCTGCGACCGGAGGGCGATGGCATCGAGTGAGGGTCCGTGGGATCGGGGGAGCGCCCGGAGGGCTGTGCCTGCTCTGCTTTCAGAAAAGGAGTTGCTCAAAGTGAGCTTGTCCCGACACTGCCTGGAGAATTGTGATTTCTTGCCTTTTGGGACACCCAGTTGGTAGAGATCGAGAGTTTGGGAAAAGCGTAGTTCTGTAATTAAACTCCTTGCATGCAGCAAGGGAGGACACTGGGTTTATTTCTCCCTGATGAGGAAGGAATAACAACCACATTATTTATTCCTGTCCTCTGATGATGGCCAGCAATTTACCAATAAATGCAAAAAGCAGCAGATGTCAGTTTACAGTTTCTAAACACTGAAAGATTTTAATATAATGGAAATTGGGTTTTTTTCCCCTTGAACTGAAAACATTATGCTCTGATTCTAAGTAGTATCAGGCATAGCCTATTGTGCTAATTTGTCTCCCTGGCTCTTCAGTTTGTTGAGGGATAGTGAAGACTCTCTGAAGACAAAGTGTCAGTAATCTGAAAGTTTATATTGCAGTAATAAAATGGTGTTGTTTTACCTATGGATTTACATAAACATTTATTGTATAATTTACATTGTAATGCAATAATTTTGCATTATAGAAATCTCTTGTTCAGAAATCATGGCTAAATTAAAAATCATGATAATTTCTGGTGAAGAAACAAGGTTTACTTACAATCAAAAGAAAAACAAGTAGAACCACAACCCTATAAAATTAAAACCAAAGTAGTATATTGTTCCCTTCACTGCAAGAATATCCTCAACCCTTATGACATTTTATGTTTTCCCTCAGAAAGAAACCAGAAGACGTATTTCCCTAAAATTCAAGACTTCTTTTTTAACTGAAATGCTCTTGGGATGGTGTTTGAGGGTGGTTGCCAGGCTGCTAAGCGGTAGTTTCTGCCCAGGCAAATGGAACTGCAATCACCACATTTCAGAGTCAGAAAAGCTCAAATTGCTCTTTACTGGCCTCCCGGTCGCTAGAACTCGATTCCCCCAAGGTACTTTCTGGCCAGAGATGAGGCTCTTGATTACAAAAATGCAGGTCTCCCAGTAATTGCATTTGATTTATTCTTCCGTATCATGGAGAACAAGTCAGTGTTATTCTTTGGAAGTATGAACTCTTCCAAATGCTAACGTGTGGGGAGAAGGAAAACAGCAATTTTTATTATCTTCTTAACAACAGCCCACAGGAATGTGCTTTGCAATGAGTGCAGCTTACGAGTCTTCCTGCCTCAGCTCTGGCCTTTCTTGGGGGCTGCCAGCACAGCTGGGGACCCCTCTGCCAACTGACCAAAAATCCGTCAGGGAAGCAATAATCTAAGAAGGGGGAAAGGAGGCCATGGGATACATTAAGAAAGGAGCTCTAAAAATTAGTCATTAGTAGAAGTGCAGTGGGGAGCCCCACTCCTGAGAGCACCCCAGAGGCAGCCTGTGGCTGCTCAGTCAGATCCCATGGGGGTTTTGGGGCCAGGCGGCACCTGATATAGGTGACATCACATGGTTCCCTGGTGATTTATCTTTTAGGAGTGCTGGAAAGGGATGCTGGATGCTTTTATCATTGACTTAACACCTTTCTACAATGGTGGGGCTTGCCCTGCAGATATCCTTGTCTGCCCCTCTCTCTCTAATGGATGTCACTGAGGAAATGTCCTTAGGCAGACGGTAATTTGTCTGAGGGGAGCAGAACCTGCCCAGGCTGGTGGGATTTATTCATCGGGGACTTGATGCTACTCTCATTTAAGTGGATAATAAAACTCCCATTGATGTTTTTCAATCACTGATGACTTTCTATGGACTCTTGATTACCACTGCAGCCATGCCCAGGGTGTGCGAGTGTGCGGGGGGTGCACGGCGCAGAGAAGTATGCTGTATCCTGTTTTTGTAAAGGGCTTTTCCTCTTAGTAGTTGTAGTGAAAACAAACATGTGGGAGAACAATGGGACTTTTTTTCTGATTTCCTCTAGATTTTTAAATACAACGAAAAACCTATTAGAATTAAATGAAGCGCGTTAACAAAAAAGGGACTCCTATATGTTAATGAGAAAAGTAAGTGTAACTATGTGAACATACAATCACAAACACAAAGGTCATTTGCCTTCTTGATCTCAGCTTGTGTTTTTGCAGTTGAAAGCCTATTCATTAAATACCTTATGAAAACAGGGCACTGGTAAAGAACAATGCCTGTGCCATAAAGCTGTTATCTGTAATAGAGGAGGGTCAGCTTCACACCCCAGAGAGACACCCTCGAACATTGCTGGGCACTCTGCAGGCTTTGGAGTTGGCAACTCAGCAGGGACCAGAGGGGAGTCCTCAGAAAGGATTTCCTTTCTTCAGATAAACCCAGAGGTATTGTATTTGTTGTGTCTAAAATATTTTTCAATGAGCAAACAAGCATAATTCTAGCTGCTGTAAAAATGGAAGTAATACTAAGATGCCAATACTTTCTAGGAGTAAAACTTGGAATCGCTGTTCATACAATGAATTTCTCCCAAGAAAACAGGAACTAGGATGAAATACAATATATAAGGTGGGACAACTGCCTTCAACTGTTCCTATTTAAATTGCATACATTTTAGAGAAAGATCTGACATTGATTCTTCTATATGAGAGGTGGAGGATCTACTGTGAGAGATAGTTAAGGATACAGTTAGCTGTTCACAAGGTCAAATTACTCCTGTTTGAGCACATATTTCCCTAGTGTGTGGCCGCTTTGCTGCAGCTTTCAGCCTTGAGTCACTTTTCCCCTGGGAAGTGGAAGCCCCTCGCCTCTGACACTGCTCTCTCCATGCAGGTGCTCCAGCTCGTGACCACGTCTGGCTTTGACCTTCTCAGCAACAGATCAGGATCCTGAAGCCCTTCAGTACGAGGTGGGTTTCCTGTGCCATAGTCATCATCTTCCTTGCTGCTCTTCTTTTTCTTGTTATCTTTTCTGAGTGGCAAATACCATACTGAGATGCAGTTTTCAAGTGTATTTATATGGAATGAGATTATTCATGCTACTGACAAAGTCCAATGCTCTTCTGACAGAGTAACTTGCACTTTACTTTTAGAAGACACCATATCCAGGGCTCTCCAGTTATCACAAACTTAGTTTTGCTTTATCAGCAATTTAATAAACTGGTGTCACTAGTTTATTAAAGAAGGGCTGCTTGTTGTTGTTACTTGAAGTGCAACTGTGTGGGGACACCTAGGTGGGGACACTTTCCAGAACCTGTCCATCAGTGGGCAGTTGAGAAAGGCTGAGGAGACATTGGTAGGACCAGATTTCATCCCACTGTGTTTTGTTTCTGCTGACATCCAAGTGCTTTGTGAAATTGATGTGAATTTGAAGGGATTCTCTTAAGAGTGGGAGAAAGGGGAAAAGTACAATAATATCAAAGTACCACATTCAACATTATTTGGAGTGTAAGATTTTGGATTTATTTTGAATTATCAAGAATTGGTTTGCCCTTATTCCATTCTAACACATAATACAAAGTCAAAAAGAACATTTTAGAAGTGTCTAAAACTGAGGGGAGCAGCTTTTTGCCATCATTCTCCTGAGAACAGTATGCATCGAGGTCTTGGCTCCAAGTCATAGTGATGCTAAATTTAAAAAACCTTTCAAAACAGGGCTCAACCTTTCTCACAACTCTCTTCATGAAAAGCTCAATATTGAAGTGATAATGTTCGGAACAAAGAACACTTAGTATAAACATTTAGCTTGTACTAAATAAATTACACTTGGTCTTACAGTCACGTTACTGGTGACAGCTTGTACAGCCTGCACCCTTCCCCTGTAATTCACCAGAACAAAGCAAATATACATTGTTGGGAAAAATTTCTTGACTTTTGTCAAAGAGCCCAACTGCTGTCAGCAAACATATTGTGGGAATATGAATCTGGAAACAAACAGATCATTAGAGGGTGAGTTAAGGTTTTGTGATTTAATTCTAAACATGTTGAGTGAGTGAACCAGAGATGTTCAATGCCAGAAAAACTGTGCACCAAAAGGGTTTTTTTCTTTAATGAAAGCTGGTATTTTTATTGAATACAAAGTGCTTTGGGTGACAAAGATGGTTACATATGGAAAATATGAAGTTTTGCTTGTTCTGGAGAATTATGAAGATCACTTGATTAGAAGTAACGTTGTGCCAATGCAAGTTAAACATTCTTTCCTTTGTGGAAATTATTCATCCATTTACAGAACTTTATTAAAGAACAATAATTTTCCAATGTTAAAAGAGAATGTATACAGAGGATCTGTGCTTGGACAGCAAGTAGTGACCTGGGCTTGTGCAGTCACATCTCTGATTGGATATCGGTTATGCTTTGCCCTGTTACAACTATACTGGGGTTGAGAAAATAAAACAACTTCCCTGATCAGAGCATCCTTTTAGAGAAAAGCCTGAGCTGGTGTTGTGGTACTGCTCAGCCTTGCTCTGACTGCCAGAGCCACTTGGTTTAAGGACCATTAGGAAGGCAGGGAGCCAGAGGAGCTCTTTGGAGGTCTTCTGAGAGGACCTGTAAATCATGTGTGGAATCCTGAGAGAGCAAAACTATTCTCTGCCTTTTAGAAAAATGCAGTCATTCCGGGGCAGGAAGGAGGAAGGGAGCCAGGCCCCGTTCTCCAGCATGAGACCCTGTGTCCCGTGGGATGAACCAAGTGCTTGTGACCAGGCTTGGGCCTCTTCTGGGCATTCATTCTTGTGACACATCTCGAAGCCCTCCCCCGTGTCTGGACACATCACTGTAGAACGGATATCCCCATCTGCCCCAGGCCCTGCTCTGCAGGGACAGCCACAAGGCGGTCTGTGTCCTTGTGTACTTTGGCAGATGCTGGAGCTTTGCTCTCTCAGGGAAAAGCTGCTTTCGTCTCTTCCCTTCCTATAGCCAGACAGCTACTGTCTTGGCCTCACTGCTATCCGAAAGGCAGCCTGAGCTGCTCTGCTGCACTTGAGAGGAGAAGGCTACGGTGAGGGAGCAGCAGGACATCTCAGCTTCAGAGTCTACCACCAAGCCCATGTAGACCTGGAAGTCTTCAAGGGTGGCTCCTCTGTTGGGCACCTGTCCCTGCAGCACGTTTTTCAGGCAGTAGGAGCTCTGCCATTAATGGTTACCTGCACAGTGTCAGTCTAATGAAAAGAGAATATCCCTTGAGGTTGTCAACCTTGTCTACCCTCTGTTACATCCAGTTACACCCTGGGTTTCCCTAAAATTCAAGGATTTGCTTCCTATGATCTTCTTTGTATCCCACTGGCACCATTAACCTGAATACAAATAGGAAATTACAAGACATTTCCCAGAGATTTTGACAAGATAGCAAAACACTTTCTCAGGAGCGGAAAGATGTTTTTATTGGAGTAAATGCCCCTGCTAAACTGGCTGCAGCCCCATGAGCTGCTTGTGGCTGGGGAGACCCTCCCTTGGGGGATAATGGAGCTCAGACTTGGAGGTGGCTTCAGCTGACCCTGCTGCAGAGGGATCCCTTCATGACCATGAGCCAGAGTCTTTCTCAGTGCCATCAACACACCTTCTCTTGCCTGGTCCTTCTGCTGAGCTGTCTGCAGTGTGGTCAGGCTTCCAGTTATTTCAGTACATGCTGTTAATTTTATAACAAGATAGAGGTTGATCAATACTTTCTGCTATTTCCTTCCTTCTCTTACAACACTGGTTCAAATAGTTGTTAACAAATCAAAAACTCCAGCCAGCTCTGTGAATCCAGCCCAGCACTCAGGGTATCCTTATGAGGGATGCACAGGATGTACCAATGCTCATCTCAGGGTGAAGGGACAGCTTTTTGCTGCTCTTCATTTCCCTCTAGGAGAGAGCACTGACGCAGGAGCAAGCTGCAAGAACAAGGGAGCACTGCCTGGAGATTTCAGGCGAGAAGGTATCAGATGACAGTTTCAGAAAATCTGCCCATTGGAATCTGAGGTTCAGAAGTGCTAATGGCCGGGATAATGTGTTGTTTATTGCAAACAGGCATCTGCAGTGGCCTCAAAGGCCTGGATGTCCGATTGCCCTGCTACAGACATCAAACCCCCTCTTAAGAGTCTCAGTCCCAAATTCAGCCTCCAAAGCCAAACGGTGATGGTATCACATTCGCTTTTCATTTCTGTGTGGGCACTGTGCCCATGCAGTTATAACACAGCTGAGTCTGATTTTCATATAGTTCATTGTTTACTTATGACTTACTATAAAGTTGAGGTTGTCTTATTTATGAGCAGCCATGAAGATATGGGATTTCATCCACTGGGTGATGACTCATTCATTGGGTTGGACTCTTTAGCTCCTAATACGTGACATATTTTGGACTATTGGATGAACAGCGTTTCTGCGTGAGCCCAAATTAAATGAGGTGAATGGAAATAATTACTAATTTGTTTTTAAACTCATGTTTGTAGCTGGGTTTGTGCTGGTTCAGCTCCGGGCTTGTTCTAGCAATGTGCACAAGGGCAGGATGAGTTGCTGTATGCTATGGTGGAGAGGTGATGACCATCATTTCAGAGTCAGACGTCTGAACATGCCAGGGGTGACTTTGCCTTGTTTCTGTTGCACAAGGAAAAACTTTGCGGTGATGGAGCATTTGATACTTTCTATGAACTTTAATGACTGCAACATTTCTTGTGCTGCTGCAAACAATTTGAGAAACTAATTTGTAAAATCACTCATAAAAATCTCATGTTCTTTCTGTAATAATAAAACTTCTAAGCTAGAAAAAGAAATACAAATCCTCAGAAAGAGCAGCTCAGCAGGAGAGTATTTCAGCCACTCTTGTCTCGGACATGCTCTCCCCTCCTGTGGGTGCGTCATGCCCCATGAGTTCAGCAGGAAGGATTCATGCACAGTCAGAAATATCGCCCCCGGTAACGCTCAGCTACATAAGGAAAATGAAAAGTTTTTAAAACCTTTTCCCCCTCTTCCTGCCCCCAGCTCTGAGGGTTGGGACCAGGACCATGGGAAATGTTGGAGTAACTTTGTCGCAGTGAGCGGTTGTTACGGCTTACAAGTTTTCACAGCCAGGAGCCCTGCCAGCAGAAATTTATGCCTCCATTTCAGCAGTAACGATGCTTCCCAGAGCTGTCGGCCGGCGGCCGGCTGGGAGGCAGCGGCGGGGCGTGTGGGGGACTCGCCATGACATAACCACATTCCTGCGGCATGAGGAGATACTCCCAGGCCGCAACAGGGGCAGCACAGCCCCTTCCCTGCTCCCACCCCACCACTGCAGTTCTCAAGGCCTGAGGAGCGCAAATGAACCCATTGGCTGTGCAGGCTTTGGGTGATTTTGGGGCAGAACAGCTGAAAAGTAGCCCATCGGAAAAGGACCTGGGAATGTGGGTTGACAGCGGCTGAACATGAGCCAGTGCGTGCCCAGGTGGCCAAGAAGTCCAGTGGCATCCTGGCTGTATCAGCAATAGTGTGGCCAGCAGGAACAGGGCAGTGACTGTTCCACTGTACTGGGCACTGTTGAGGCCACAGCTCAAGTCCTGGGTTCAGTTTTGGGCCCCTCACTACACAAAAGACACTGAGGGGCTGGAGAGTGTCCAGAGAAGGGCAGTGGAGCTGGGGAAGGGGCTGGAGCACAGGTCTCCTTAGGAGTAGCTGAGGGTGTTTATCCTGGAGAAGAGGAGGCTCAGGGAGGACCTTATGGCTCTACAACACCTGAAGGGAGATTGTAGCCAGGTGGGAGTTGGGCTCTTCTCCAGGTAGTAACAGGACAAGAGGAAACAGCCTTATGTTGGACCTGGGAAAGTTTGGATTGGATATTAAGGAAAATTTCTTCATCAAAATCACTGTCAAGCACTGGAATGGGCGGCTTAGGTCAGTGGTGGAACCACCATTCCTGGAACTGCTTAAAAGCCACGTAGTTGATGCACTGAGGAGCATGGGTTAATGATAGCTCGGCAGTGCTGGGTTAATGGTTGGACTTGGTGATCTTAGAGGGATTTTCCAGCCTAAGCGATTCTATGGCTACATGCTTTCACCGCCGCGGGTTTTTTTTTGCAGGGATTTTTGTCAAATTAAACCAATAAGGCATTTCGCTGGGCCTTGTCCGGTGCCGGGAGCGGCGGGGCCGCCGTGAGGGCCGGGCCAGGCGGGGCTGCGAGGGCCGGCAGGGGGCAGCAGTGCCAAGGGCTTTGAGGGGGCGGCTCGCCGTGAGGGCGCGGCGGGGATGGAGCCGCGGGCATGGAGCCGGGCCGTGCCTACTGGGACCCCCTGCCCACTTCATCAGTGCTTCTAGGAGCTGTCAGAACGGCTGGATCCGCCGGGAAGGGAAACCGGTCTGCCGCCCTCTCAGACAACGAAGTCGTTGTCCAGTTGTACTTGACCAGTTTGCAACTGCTTCATCAGCCCCTGCCACTTCGCTACTGGGTATTTGCTGCTGCCAAGGAACCTGGGAGAGGATTTCTGTTTTGCAGAAGGAAAATTTGCAGTTGCTGTGAGAACCGCAGAAAACTTAGCATACCACTGCCAAGGCTGGCAAAGGAGCAGGAGGAAGGCTTCTGTGGGGCCAAACCAGCCTGTCACAGGACAGGGAATGGTTCATCCGTCTGCATGGAGCTCCCAGGCTCTGGGCTGTGTCTGGCCACGGTACCTGTGCCAGGTGAGCACCAGCAGCACCAGTGTGTTAACAGCCAGATTAGGGCTTTTCCCACAGGATCGAAGCCTCTCACTTGGAGTCTTCTCACCTACTGCTCCCAGAGAGACAGAGATAACACAGGTGTGCTGGCATGTGCCCCACACAGCCCCATGCTTTAAGATGCAGTCATACCAGCTGCTTGCCAGCCAGTGATGGCTGTGCCAAAGGGACTAAAGTCCATGCAGAACAGAGGAAGAGTTTTACATACAAAGTTCAGCAAAGGGGAGATATATCCAGAAGACAACTGCTGTGCAGGAAGCAGGAGAAGGAGTCTTCTTGTGGGTACACCTGGCCCTCTTAGTGCATCTTGCAAGCTGGGGGCTGTTTCTGGTCCCTAAAGGAGCTGCTGCTATCTCCCTTCCCAGGCTTGAGCCTTGGAGAAGCCAAAAACAAACAAGGGCCCCCAGAGGCACCTGGGCGGCCACCACGCTGTGCCTGTGCAAACAGCCAGTGCCTCTGAGAGGGCAATGGTGATAACCCAGAGCTTTGCAGAGCTCCTGCAGCCCTGCACTGGTGACATCCTCACTGCAAGTCCCCTATGGAGCTCCCACATAGCACAACTGGCCCCAGCTGGTTCAGATCACCTCCATCCTGCTGCAAACCATGTTATCACTAGGGCTATAAAGATAAAACCCCTTACCTGGGCTGCTCTATCTATATGTCACTCTTCCCTCCCCCTTCTCTAACACCACTATTGCAGCAAAGGTGTAGCTGGAACTAAGGCACAGCGACCACCCTCACAAAAGTGTCTCAAACCATGCCCCAACTTTGTCCTCCTGTTACATTTAGCTCTTGCTCTCTCTGATTAGTAGGACCAGGCTTGGCAGGGCTCTGTTTTTCCCCTCTGTGTCATACCAGGCTCTTGGTTGGTGTTTTAACCTGTAGGGAAGTGACAATGCTTACAAGGACAATGTTCCTTGCTTGGAGTGCCGTACCAGATGGCTGATGTACAGTGCAGTGCCAGCTGCTGCAGTGGCTGAATTGTCCTTTGAAATACATAGTTTGAAAAGGGTCTGTTTTTACTTTTTGGTCCTTTTCAATTAGACAGCTTGTGACTGAGCTCACTCTCAATATTATCTCCCCTTTCAGGACTATGAGGCACACAAGGAGCAAGAGGTGCCAGCTGCCCAGCTAGCTCCACCACTAACACATTTGTGATGCCATGTTCTCCCACTAGCATATCTTTTATTCCTTTGTTTTTCTTTTGGGTTTTTTTGGGGTTTTTTTTTGTTTTGTTTTTTTGGTTTTTTTTTTGGTTTTTTTTTTTTTGGTGAACTTGTGATTTTGGTCCTGCTTCACAAAATCCAGGAATCATCATTTTGAGAAAAGCAGGAACCTGGGAATTTCAGGTTTTGTCCTACAAGCCAAAGGTTGAGCCAGAGGAGAGTGAGGATCTCCCAAGAGGAATCACATTTTTAGGGAAAGTATACAGCCAGAGAAGATCCTAGGTAAGGCGGTGATTGTGCCATGGGGTGGGTGATCTATTCAGCTTTCTTCCTGCCCTGTTTTCTCCCATCTGAGAACTCTGGTTTCTTTGGACAAACCCTTACCAAGCTGTCCCTGGACAGCCAGCCCCCCAGTTCATGCAGGGAACACACAGCCCAGGGTTTTCCAAACTACCACCTTCCTCCTGCCCACCCTGGGGTGGTGTCTTCCATTTGTTCTGGGACAGTGGCAACACCCTGCCCTTTTCCCCCAGCTGGTACTTCTTGCACCCGCACACCCACCTTTCCTCTTTGAGGGTGTTGCTGGGCAGAGCTCAGCTGCAGGACATTGTTATGCTGCAATATGCTCACTAATAGCAGAACTGACTAACAGCTACGCAGGGGGAAGGGTGGCTTGAAGCTGGTGACTGCTGACCAGGTCCAAGTGCTTTTCTTCTGCCTTTTATTATTCCTAATTCTCACCCAAATCAATGTGATGCTGTCCACAGAGGCCTCTCCCATTCCTTCTGTTTCTGCAACATGTTTAAAATGTTAGATTCCTTTAGAGTAGAGGAATGCCCCTGAACACATGGCCTCACACGTACAAGCATTTATGGAGGAAGTTAAATTCTCTAATTGCTTGGCTGGATCAAGCCCAGGCTGCTAGCACTGCACTTAGCTGAGCAGCAGAACAATGCACAGCCCTTGTGTCCTTATGCACCAGGCAAGGCTTATCAGCCCATGTAGGGGCTAATAAAGCAGCTTTCAAATGAGTCAGTAGACTTAAGTCTTCTTTTATGCAAGATTTCTGTCTGGGAATATTTTTGTGGGAATGTTTTAAAAAGAGAAAATAGTATGACTTCAGCCTTTTGCAGAAAGCAAATCCACTTAAAATGCTTTTGGGGTTGGTTCTTTGCCATCATGAGAACACTACAGTGGGGACGGTAGAAGCGAGCACCGCAGTGTCACTCCTTTCCTCTGAAATAGCTGGGATGTTGTGTTTTCACTCACTCTGTGCACTGGCATTCTCACCCCACTGCTGCATCCTGGGGCATGTGCCAGGAGAGCCAAACAACCTCCCCCTTTGGCTGGACATAGGTCAACAATTTTGTTTATGTCACACAGAAGAGTTTTGGTTTGTTTAAAAAATATACACTGTTCCCCTGGAAAGCGTTCCTTCCTACGCTACATCCAGCTGTCCTAAGGAGGAGCTTGGCTGCTCCTCTGCAGTTGAACACAACTATTCATCTGTATCTCAGGTTAAAACAGCTCCTGAAGAGTAACTGGGGAACACTTGGAGTTCTGTGCAGTCCATGAGCTCTGGCAGATGTGAGTTGCTTAATTCCAACTTTACACCGTCATTCCTGCAAACTCCAACTCATTAAAAGCACAAGAAAAGACATTCAAACCCTGAGAAAAAATGGGTGTATCATCTTAGGAAGAGAGCTCTGGTTACTCTGAGTGCAAACACAAGCAGTAGGTAAGGTTGGAAGTAAGTGCAGAAAATGTCTAATGAGGCCCGTGCCTGCGGTATCTGCTAGGGGCAGGAAACCCTGATTAGCTGCACACTGGAGCATTGTGTGGGTTTGTATAGGATCTGACTTCCCAGGTCATGAAATAAGATCCTGAGTTATTTTAAAAATGAGCTGCTATTTCAAATTATTTTTCAACTTCATGTTTGATATGTCAAGTCACATTTATTTGGGTAAGCTGTGTTTCGCTCGGACACCCACAGTGCAGCCATCGCCGCATTCCTGGTGCTCGGTGGGGGTTCTGGCTGAGAGCAGGCACTGCTATGGGGACATTTGCACTGCCAGGCATTGTCCTCAGGTACCAACACAACTTTGTTTGGATTTAGGAAAGAGAGATGCTTATACATGGCTGTGAGATATGTTTTTTCATTTAAAATCAACTTCACAAATCAGAAGTAAAATTAAACCCCCTGCAGCATTTTATCAGTAAGAAAAGCAGATGAACCAGGAAAAAGAGATGAACTCCACATCATTTCCATGGGAACAAGCAGCAAGGGTATTTTGGACAAATAAATTAGGTGAATTCCTGCATGAGACACTCCCAGGGAATGCCCTGTCCTTGCTCTTTCAATATGTGCTAGATGGATTTCAGTTTAGTTGTCTCCTCTGATTTCAGGATAGCAAAAAGCACAAGCAGCCTTGCTCTTTGGCTGTTTACAGCCTGTGTCAAAAGCAAAGGTTTAAATTCCAGCTGCGAGTCTCCCTGGGACCCAAGGCAAAAGCAGCACTCTAAGTTCTGGCAAAACACTGTGTTTGCCAGATGGATGGCTGCTTTTGGCACCAGTTTCAGCTTCTGGATACATATATAATGCAGCAAGACATATATATACACACATATAATGCAGCAAGGACTCTGTGCAGAAGAAAAAACATATTCTTCCAGACATAGAGAGATGAAAATTGCCCCAGACACAACTGCTACTAGAAGCAACTATTGCCTGAATAGACTTTTGAATGATAAATTTCAATGCAAATTCCAGAACAAGTTATATTTTTCAGCATACTTCTAGAGATTTCTCTGCCTAAAGACACCCCTCTGTCCAATTTGGACTGAACTGCTGCTGCAGGCTCTCATATTGCTGTCTTCCTTGGATAACAGTGGAGGAAACAGAAGATGGAAAAACTCAGAACAAGTTGTGTCAAAGGTCCTAGCCAATATCTGCATAATGCAGAGCTCCTTTGCCTTCCATAGAGCTGCTGAATAAGGAAAATGCAATCCATATGATGCAATCCATTTGATTCATGCTTGGACTTGAACAGTTTGTCTGGGTTTGGCTTCACTTGGTAGAGATCATGGTAACGAAAGGAGAGGTTTAATGACGACTTCATCGATTGAGAAGACTTCTATTGTCTTTTAGAACCCACTAAATAGGTAATGGATGAAGGAAATGTGTGGTGTGTTTGGAAACCTTTGACGCGGGAGGCTGGGAGGACCCAGCTGTGATGCTGAGCCAACTGTGCGGCAGTGCCATTTATGGTCACTTAGTCATGAAATCCCATCGAGTTTTGGTGCCTGCAGCTTCTGAAAAAGCAAACCTTTAACTACTGTGAGCCTCAGCTGCTGGATCTTTAGCATTACTGGCTGGGTGCTGGGTTAGCAGATGAGCTGCCCCGCAGGGATGTGAGGATTAGCATCTGCACACTGGCTTGAATGTGCTACAATTTATTTTATGGCATTTGTTATGCACGGCTTTTGTTTTCATGCACAATGCTGTCCTGTGTTTGGATAAGGCTATTATGTGCCAAAAAATTATAAATATTTAAAATCTCCTGATAAATTTCCAAAGTTACTCGGGTGCTACAGCCCATGGCCCAGTTATTCTTTTTCCAAGCCATTGCCCTGACAACTCACAAGTTTTGACAGCCCCAGGGTACAAACTCTCAGTGTGCTGCCTCTTTGACAGAAACCTTTGGAAAAGATGGAGGCATCCTGCTGGCTTTTCACCACACATTTCTGCTGAGACATGATGCATCTTCAAAGTCACTGGTGTGGGGTTAGTTGTAGTGTGGGAAAAANCTGAAGCTTCAACTTTCAGTATGGCACAGGCACAAAATGATATTAAAGAGTGTGCATTACTAGGTGTGGGAGTGAAAAGGAACGGAAATTAAAATATTATAAGCAATCAGCTAATCCGGATGTGGAATGGTTGCTAAGGAGTCCCAACCCAGGCCAAAGTCAATAAGCAATTAGTATCTATTAAAAGATGAAGTATAGGATGATGGGAGAAAAGCCCTTGAGAAAAGGCTCAGCTCCATGTTTCCAGGCTGCTTTCCCCCAGGCTGGAGAAGCCTGTGCTGACAGCAGAGCTGCTCACAGGGGCACAACCTGCCCTGGGTGCAGCATCTCTATGCCCTGTCACTGGTTTTGCTCTGTGAATTAGAGCTCTCACTTAATATCAGTTCTTGTTTGAATCCTTCCTGCTGCTTGGCTCAGTAATTTGAAGAAAGGGCAGTGGCTGCTGTGCCATGAGATACACCTCAACATTTCAGTGTAGTAAATCTGTTCACTGATTTATTTGATTTCAAACAGGAGACAATGCTGATTGGGGAACAATGGAAGCTTAGACATAACTCTCACTTTCCCTCACCTTCATATCTGTTTCTTTCTTAATTTATTGTCAACAAACGCATCTAATATAACTTAGTCTGGGGAAGGGATCTAGTAGGTCACTGGAGTGAAACCACAGTGTCATGGTTTAGTGCAGACATTAGAATAACACCCTTGAAAGAAAATAATTGAAATTCTGTATTCTAATTTTCTAGCTGAGAATGGCAGTAATTTAATTAAATAAGACTTTATTGATTGTGTTTTAATAGATTTGTTTTCTCTGACAGAGTCCTGTACCTTTCAGCGTGGCGGCCTTGATGTAAATAGGTAGACATACACACACTTCGCTTGAATCGGTGGAGCAGCTCCTGATAGCAAAGCCAAGACCGTAAGTGTGTGCAGGATTGGACCCAGGGGGAGGGTGAACGGATGGGCACAGGCTTCCCTCTGGGTAGGGACACGCAGGGACACCTCACCGCAGTTTTCATTGACCCAGTGTCATGAGATGTCTCGGCGACCTGCAAAGATTCAGCATGCAGCAAGACAGCCGGAGTAGTTCTATTGACTCTGCTGTCATTAAATGAGTCAGCGGCAAGTCACAGTCTTGTATGTCAGCAGGGAGTGGCACGCCAGGAAATCAGTCACAAAAGTAGGGGAAAAGCAAAGAACCCCCCAAGAATTCGAACCTTAATTGACTGCTTTTAGAAGTTTCTATAATGTTCAAATGGCCGATAAAATCGTGTGTGTCGACACACAGGTTGCTGTCCCTTTGCCCCATCGCGTCTCGCGTAAGCACCTCGAGCCTCTCCCGGCGCGGGCTGTGCAGAATCAAATCCCCCCAGCCCAAAGCCCGGGCTCTGCCGGCCCCTACACAGCTCTGCAGGCCCAGCGAGGTGTCGCCCACCCATGGCTGCATCCACCCGCGGCCGGCACACGGCTAGCGGCCTGACCTGTGTCGCCTGAGTGCGGTTGTGATGGGGGTGTGTTGGTGGGTCGGGGGCTGCGCTCCTGTTTCTATTGCGGGTTTCATTTGTCTGTGGGGCGAGGGGGCTACACCCTGGCTGGGCGATAGCACCAGGCCAGCTGCGCTCCTGCCCTTGCCCCGGGGCCGCGCCCCAGCCCCGCCCGGCACCTCGGCCAGGTGAGTGTGGGCCCAGCGTGGCCCCCATTCCGTCGGGGGCTCTGCCAGCCCAGCCCAGCCCAGGGCGGCCCCGCGGGCCGGTGCGGCGGGGCGCGGGGTTGATTCGGCGGAGGGCGTGCCGCTCCCGGCGGATAAAGGCCGGGCGGCGGCGCGGGGCCGCACAGAGCCGGGAAGGAGCGGCGCAGAGCGGGCGGGTCGGGGCAGCGGGGGAAGCAGCGGGAGGAGCGGGCGCGAGAGCAGGAAAAGGAACGGGGCTGCCGCTGAGCGCCGCGCTCCTCACTCTCTCTCTCCCTGCCCGCAGGCGGGTGGGCGCGGCCGGGCGGGGCGCGGGCGGAGCGCAGCGGATCGAGGAGGCGGAGCGGGACTGGCCATGAGCACGCAGGCGCGGGGTCAGGGCGCGCGGAGAGCGGCCGATCCTGACGGCGAGATGCCGGCCACCGAGAAGGACCTGGCGGAGGACGCGCCTTGGAAGCGGATCCAGCAGAACACCTTCACCCGCTGGTGCAACGAGCACCTGCGCTGCGTCAACAAGCGCATTGGCAACCTGCAGCATGACCTGAGCGACGGGCTGCGGCTGATCGCACTTCTGGAGGTGCTCAGCCAGAAGCGCATGTATCGCAAGTACCACCAGCGGCCCACCTTCCGCCAGATGCAGCTGGAGAATGTCTCGGTGGCCCTCGAGTTCCTGGAGCGGGAGAGCATCAAGCTGGTCTCCATCGGTGAGTGCGTCTCCGGCGGGCGCTTTTGTTGTTTTCTCGTTTTACTGTGTTCTTTCCTGCGCTGGACCTTTGCCTGGCGGAACCGTGACGGGGCTCAGGGCCATGGGGGCTGCGGGCTCGGCAGCTGAGTGGCTTCTACTACTTATGTCTTTAAAGACCTGTGTGTGCCGTGGGGCTGCCCCACAGCCCGGCTGTCGCGGCTGGCAGTGAGCTCCTGTACTCCTCAGCGTCCCTCTTGGTCACTACTTCATAGGTGAAGCTTTCCTTTCAGCTCTTTCCTGAAGAAACCTAGTGCCAGAGCGTGTTCTCTCCCTGTGCAGCAAGTTTCCTCAGGCACTGACCCCTCCAGCAGCCTGGCAGGAGTATGCGGCTGGGACGATGCAGCCCCAGCCGGGCGTATTTGGGCTCTGGCAGGGCGCTGGAGCCAGACTCGAGCGGCTGTGCGGAAATAGCTGCAGCCGTAGGTAGTATAGGAGAGTGGGAAGACTTTGCTCACCACAGTCCTGTCGATGATGCCAGTGTTCAGATTAGCACTGATGCTTGCCTATGCATAGTTGCAGCTTTTGAACAGGATTGCACTTTCTCCACATTCTTTCTGCTACGGCAGATTACGGCAGGAAATGTTCAAGGTACCCTGCTAAGCCCAGGCAATGGGTGCTTTGAGCTATTGCCACCGAGGCTGTCATGAGATTTGCCTGCCTGTGCCATACTGGAGTGTGCAGTTGATAACTGATGGTTTGGAGACAAAAGCTGCTGGCTTGCATGTCGGATTGTGGATGATCCCTCGGGAATGCATTCGGTGACCGTTTGGGGAATAGCTCAGGTGTGGCCACAGTGTAGTCTGTAAAGCAGTAATTTGAATGCCTGAGACCTCTGGGAAGGAATGTGAATGCCTTTTCTAGCTCTTTGCCAGATAACTCTAACTACTGCTTCCTGATTGCTCTGGCCTCGATGAATTGCACAGCTGAATTTGGGTGAGTGCAGCTCTCCTCAGTTGTCTAAAACGCTTGGCCAAGGTGAAAACTGTTTGTCTTCAAAGGCTTTAGCTACAATAGCAAGAAAATAGAAACTTCTCTGGTTTGGGGTGACCTGGCCCTCTTTGGAAACCTGTAGCTAGGTACCCTCTTGTCCCTCTCTACTAATGTGTAAAAGCAGCTTTGGACAAGAAGCGAGGACTGTTGGTCCCGAGTGGCTGATTGTCCTCCCTGGGCAGAGCAGCTAATGTACTTGCAGCTGGGAATGAAGCTGGTGCTAATTATTTACTTAGAGATGGATTCCCTTTGCACTCAGTGGGGTTCAAATTGCAGCTGCTGATTCCTGGGCTGAGCTTTTGCTAACATCAGAGCTCACCTTTCTGTGGCAGCTGCTGGACTAGCTCCAACACCAGGCCAGCAATCCCCTCCTATTGTATTGTTTTCCCTAGAAAAATGTTGTTGCTCCAGCTGCCTTCCTATTTGTCTCTGGAACTTCCCAAGGGTGGCGGGTTTGGGAGATCAAGGCTACTCCAGTCAGGTCTGGCTTTCAGTGACTTCCTTTCTAGAAAGGCTGCTTCAGCAGCGCAGCTCCTTTTCATGGTTAGGCTGAGCTGTAGGGTGGCTGTAATCATTTAAGACGTGTATTTGTTTTTACAGCTTACTTGCATTGTGTTGGCTATTAAAAAACCAAATAAAATTTAAAAACCCCAAAACCTGGGAAAACGTGAAGCTTTGAGAGAATGGAATGACTGTGATTGCTAATGCTTTTGCCATATCCCAGCCTCTGCATGAGGGGGTGTACAGCACCACAGTGCTCTGCCACCTGAGCTGGAGCCAAGGAGTAGCACAGGAGCCTTACTGTACAGTCCTGGATAAACTGAGCCTGTCCTGAAAAAACATTCTGAATGCCCTTTCCAAGAAAGACTTTCTGAATGAGCCTTGTGGTGCTCCACTGGGTTGAAGGGCTGAAGCCCTCCACACCTCTCCTGCAGGTGCAGCATCTGCTGGGATCACTACCTGCCCTGGTGTGTTTTTCCCTCCACATTCTGAAGAACTTGAGACTTTCCTTTTCTTTTTACTGTTTAGTCTCTTTTGTGTTGCTGAACAAAACCAGGTCCATTGCAGGCCCTGGAGCTAAAGTGAAAAAAAGAAACTAGTAAAGGCTTTAGGTGGAGAACTTTTATGACCAGGTTGGTCTTTAGGGCCTAGGGTGTTTAAGGCCAACTCTGAGCCAAAGCAACTGGGAAAACCTGACAGCTGCGCCTGCCGGATTTCTGGCATTAATAATGCCATCAGACCTTTGCTAAGTGGATGCAGTGCCTGTTCCAGTTATTATTTAACTTCCAGGAACATTTTGGAAGCCATGTATTATGGCTCAGCTACTGCTGCTGTACTACAACCACATTTTAAAACCTTTTCAGTAGCAAGCTTTTGGCATTCAATGTTTGTCCATATAAAATAAGTCTGCCTATACACAATGTTTGACCACAAACCTTTCTGGATGCACATTAGCAGCCCAACCTCTCCTGCTGCTGTTACCCCTTGTTTAGTCTCTGCTCCAAGTTTTTTGCTAGTTTCAGGAAGCTTTTTTTCTAGGCATGAAGTGTCTTCACTGCAATGCAAAATTGACTACATGTATGATCTACTGTAAAGAAGGCTCTGAAGCACAGAGGTGCTTTGTGCCATCCAGCAAAGATGGGAGTGAATGCTCTGAAGAATGTGCTGTGAGAGCAGGTGACTTCACAGAGCCTTCTTCTCAACATGAGGTGACTGCTGTGCTGCTCAAGTGTTAACAAGTGTTAAGTCTAGCTTTTTTCCTTGTCTGCTAGACTGAGATAATTGCAAATTCCTGGGTGCTGAGTGGCATGCTGCATGACAGGCACTGGGAGTAGGATGCCAGGAATGTAGAGCAAAAGGGCTTTGCTCTTGGCTGAAGGGGCTGATCAACTCTACAGATTGCTTAGCAGAGAAGGGAGGGGAGTTGAAGCTAATTTGTCACTGAGCTTGTCCCTAGAAACCCTGGTAATTTGCTATAGGAGTCAACAGATGGTAGTTTAGAAACAGAGGAGTTGGGTGTCTGAAGCCTGGCAAATGGTTTTGGGGCAAGACCTGCCAAGTTGTACCCTAGCTTGCAGCTGGCATGTCCCAGATGCATACTGTGATGCTGCTCAGTGCCTGTTGGCAATGTTCTCATGGCCACTGCTCAGCCGGCAGCCTGATGTCACTGGTAGAGGCAGGATGGGTGCCAAGCTGCCTTTTTGGGTAAAACGTCAGTCTTGGGCTGCTACAGTCAGGTTGAGCAAGCTGAAAAATGTGGTTTCTCTGCCAGGTTGCACTTTCACCAGGTAAGTGAGCTGGCTTGGCTTGCCTCACAGTGGCAGTGCAAGTAAATGGATGGGCAATGGCACATCTGCTCCTGTGGCAGTAGGATCTAGTGCTGGCCTTGGCTACAGTTGTGTGATTTGTTTACAAGTTTGTCTTTGTGGTGGTCCTTTGTCTTGCTGCAGTGCTTGCAGGGAGTTAAGCTATCCCAGGAAGGAGATGGAGGAGAGGATGGTGTTATAATCATGGTCTGTTGGTATTTGCCTCTTGGAGAGTTTGGTGGTCTTGGCATATCCCAGCTGCAGGAGTACTGACCAATCCTAACCTGTGTATTGTGTGGGGTTTTGGTAAATAACTAAGTACGTGATGCACACACTGTGGCCTCTAGGGTACTTAAGGTGAAAGTATCTTGACTTATGAGTATGTGGACCTTAAAGAAATCTCATTTTAGGAAAATAGTTGAAACCCAGCTTTCTTCCATAGGCTGTTGATACACTAAAGAGTGACAAAGTAAACCGTACATTTCTAGAGGGAAAATGAGTCTCTTGTAAAACATTAAATGTGTCATCCTGTAACGCTTGGAGCTAGGTGCTTGAAAACTGGAAAATGTGTTTTCAGCCTGTGTACATTTAAGGGTTCTTCTGTCTCACTCAATGTTCTATTAACACATCATAAGGAGGTAGTCAAAATACACTTGCATTTTGTCTGCCACTTATGTGTGACTTCCCTGGAGGCTGTTTTCTGGAAAATATCCAGTGTGCCTTGCAAGCAGATTTCTGCTTCTTGGAAATATGACACTTAATCCTTCCCCCTTGAAAATAATTTTTGATAGACTGGCAGTGGACCTCTTTGCTGGAGGTGGCTTCAGCTTTGGAGGGTGCTTGGTCTCCTCAGGACCTTCTGGTACAGTATTTGGACTGCTGGTTTAATGAAAAAGTGCCTTTGCCTGAACTACGAGTTCCAAGTTACAGGAAACTTTAAGGTAGCTTACACAGACTGTTCTTGCATTCTTTTACATATGAGCGGAAACTTGTAAAGTGATCAAACTTTGGTAAAATTACTCGGGGCCAGTTAGACTAATGTGCTAAACAGCTTTTTCATTTAAGGCACTGAAGACTATGCCAGCTATTCAAGATGGAATGAAATCTTAACTGCTCCATATTCTAATGCCACGTCCTGTATTGACTTACATGGGAATGTTTAAATGGATTAGGATAACTCTTTTCTAGCCTACAACTGTAATCTAAGAATGTGGTTAGCCTTGTGTGTGGTCATGCTGCTATGTTGCCAGCATTGTTCTGTGTCTGCTCCAAGCAATGGGAAGTAAAACAATGGTCTCTGAATCCCCCAAGCTGCAGAGGAATTCTGTTTTCTCTCTGCCCCTCATAAACAGACTTCAATGAGCAGCTAGTTTGGGTCCTGAACAAGGGTCTGCTAAGTTTAGACCTCTAATACATGTTTAGCAAACACACCAGAGTGAAAGTGTGTTGCAGGTGATGCTGGAGTGAACAAACCTCTGCTGTACTGTGACACTCACCAGGTCCCTGCCACCAGCATCAGGTGGCCCGTCTTCCTTTACTGCCTGGCATGATAGTGAGCTCATGAACATGACACCTAACTTGGAAGTCATTACAGTAAAAAAGACACAGAGCTCAGTGCCCTGGTGTTTGGCTATGTCTGATGTGGTACCAGTGTGCCTGAAGAGCTTGTCGCAGTGGCTCTTACAAAGCATTGACCCTGACTCTGGCTGTTGTTGAGGTACCCAGGCTTTCTGTAGACAAACTGTAGGTGCCTGTGGGGTTTTCTTGCTTTTTTTTGTGTCCTCTTATAGTACTGTGGGTCCTGTTCTAGAGTACCCATCCATGGGGAGAAGAGTGCACCACAGTAGTGATGGGTGCACATGGTGGGTAGAAGAAGGATGGGTAGCTGCAATCAACTTGGTTGTGGCAAGAAAAACGTAATCAGAAATACCAAGTGTGTCTCTGCCAGAGGAAGGAAATGCTGTGTAGCTGAATGTTAACTGCTGCGGGAAGAATCCAACCCAAAATAAATGTAGAAAAGACTAAGGGAAGGCACCACCTACCCTTGTAAGGAGATCTGAGCAGTCTTCTACAGCCTTCACTATATGGCACCGCTTAGCTTGTTGTGGGCTGAATTCCTGCTAATGGTTAAGGAGTAGTGGTGGTGGAACAGTGTGTGTCTTTACATTGTGTTTGGAGGAATAAGAGTAGCAGTTTCATGAAAATACTGTGTCTGTGAAACTTGTGTTAGCTGCTTCTGTATCTTTTCTTGATTGCTGTAGTTGTCTGTGTGTGTGTGTGTGTTTGGTAAAAGTGGATACTCACTCACCCTCTTGCAACCACCCACCGTGTGGGGTGGCTAGAGCTACCCTTGCTCTTCCTGGGAACTTGACCTCAGGTTCAGAGTTGAGTCAACTGAGATCTGAGGTTCTGTGAAATGGGCTAAGCAAGCTCTGCCTGTTTATTTGGATTTGTGCAATGAAACTCTAGAGTTTTTCCCCCTAGGTACTGCTTCTGGGGACTTGGCACAGATTTTCTTTCCCCACGAGGCAAAAATTTGTGTAGTTGCACTCCTGCCTGTTTGTGTTCCTCCTGAGGAAGGGCTAGTGCTCTGTAATCTAGTAGGGAGGACTTTCTTCTAGGTCATCATTAGGAGATAAACCCCAGTTCTCTACTCAAAAGCCTTGCAGTAAGTGTATGCTGCATCTCAACCAGATGGTTCTCTGGGCTCTGATGTGGTCTCTAACCTGTCTGTGAGCCTCCCTTGGCTCTGTACCTCCTGCAACTAACCTTGAATTTTGAAGATGCCTACATAATATCTGGTACATCACAGTGAGGATTGGATCTGCTGTGGTGGGCTTTGGGTTCACCTAATGGATTTCAATTCATTGTGTAAGCACTACTCTGCTGTTGGTAGTTGAAGTCTAGCATCCATAGTATAAACACAGATGTATGCAATGTCTAGTTTCTACTGTGCTTGTACATGGCAACTGGAATACAACCATTGCAAGAGTAAACTGGATTTTTTGTGTTAGTGAAAACAAACTAGGCCATTTCAAACAGCAGCCAAATTAAGCTTTGCCCAAGTTCCTGGGGAAGCAAGAGTTGCCTGTCACATCCTCCTTTGTGGTAAGGCAACAGGCACTGCCCTGGGCTGCCTGGGAGGGGGCAGAGGGTGGAGCAGCTGAATCCTGTCTCCCCTGCTGTGATGGGTTGAAGTTGTTTGGAACTCCTGCTGATATTGCCCTTGAAAGACAGCGGCCATGTCTCTCCAAAGTGTCTGAGTGGCCACGCAAGCAGCTGTGCTGTCTGGTTACTAGTGGGATGCTTCCTCTGAGTCAGGTGATGGTCCTCTGCTTTTCCTTACAACCTGTAGAAGTAGACAACTAATATAATGCAAAGAAACCAATAAATACAGAAGCAGTCTCTTACTTTAAAGCATAAATTCAGCAGATATTTCAGAGTTAATTTCTCTGGGTCATTGAAATATAGCAAGTTTTACTGATCAGGCTGATGAGTTGATAGTGGCAGAGGTTTGACTATCCAGGCTGGTGCCTTTCTTACAAAGGGACAAGCTGCTTTCTTCTAACAGGAGCCGCAGGTTGCATGAACTCTCCTGCCAACGTTACCCAGTAACAGCACAAAAATTACTGTGGGCTGCAATGACATCATGGGCTGTGGCTCCTTCTCCCTTGCTTCAGGCTATGTTGTAAATCATGACGCATTTATTTGTCAGAGTAATGCATTTATTTGTCAGAGGATTGAATTACTCCGGCATGAGCTGGCCAGGCTGCGTGGCAGCACAGTTCCCAAATGATGGGTCCTCTAAGGGCGAGGTGGGCACAGACTGCCATGCTGACACCCAGTCTGCCTGCTGAGAGGGGTAAATTGGGCAATGACTGTCACAGCAGCACGTCCCAGTGTTGCATTGCTGTGGGTGGTTCTGGCAGTGTGGGTGCTGTACTGAGCCGAGACTGTCAGCTGCCCTCTGCTCTCCCCATGCTGCTGGGGTGGCTCTTGCTACCTCTTGCTTGTCTGGGTGGGGTGCAGGCATTTGTGACACTGGCCACAGCCCTCTGCATGGCTGCTCTGCTGCAGAGCAGCAGCTGGAGGCAACTGCTAGCCCACAGCCGATGTGCTTCCACCCACTTTTTGTGCTGAAATCTGGGGGTTCAGCTTTTTGTACTGAAACCTGTGTGATGAGCTCTGGGCTGAGCTATTATGTGCTGCTCTGAAATGCCAACTCCTGTCCTTTGCATTGGTGCTGTGAGCACATCTGGACCTGGGGGCTGCCCCAGCCTGACCTGGGAGCAGAAAGCTGGTGGGCCCTCTCTGAGGCTCACAGCCCACGGCAGTTTTGGGCTTCCCTGTGTGCTTGTGGCTGCCTACTGGTTTTGATTTGTCTGTGGCCTCTCTTGTAAGGAGACAATGTATTCTGTATTTCTGAGCCTATATTAAAGGGCACTGTCGTGGTTGGTGGGCCCAAAATGAGCAACTGGTGAGCTATGTTGTGTACTCGTCTGCTTTGGGGCCCTGCAGCACAAGGCGCAGCGTACAGAGCTGTGCTGAGCAAACACCCATGATGTGTGCATTTGAAGGTTATTCAAACACAGAAAAGGAAATACTGTTCCCCTTGGCTAGATACTAACTTGCTCTATCTGTTTCCTTTAATTGGTGTAATTAACTGTTTTGCATTCCCTTTTCTTACAACAACCTTGCAGTAGTAGGTGGAGCAGTTTTAGTGGACTTTCCATAGGCAAATACTGGCAAGCCAGGTCTTGGAACTAGTTTAAGTCTCAATGCTAAAACACTGATGAGTACATCTTGGAGGTGAGCTTTGCCTTTTTGCAGATCTTCCCTTTGTTAAAAGGTGAGTGATAGGAGCAGGTTTCCCTGGTCTTGGACTACAGGAGCAAAGAGCCTGACCTGGGGTATATGTGCAAGGTTGATGCATCTTCCATGCTGGGAACTGACATTATAATAAATACACCTTGTATCTGTCATGGTGTCAGACGTAAATCTTGGATTTGTCTCTGATTTTGATTGTTGCTCCAGAACAGGAAATGCTGGCTTGCTAAACAAAATTGGTGTCTAACTGTCATCTTGAATGGTGCAAGATATCACATCTTATCTCACCATCACAGCTAGACAGTGAATTTCTGTAGGGTTTTGCTGCAAGACTAGAAGTAATTCTGCTTGTTGGACTCCCAAATAATCTGACATCTAGGCATCTTTGAGCCTCCTGCAGCACCTGGGTGTTCTTGAAGGGCTGCTGTTTGCTGGTGTCACTCTAGTTGTAGTGACTCTGAGCAGTTGTCACTTGCTCGGATATGGCTTGTTATCAAATTTCCTTGTGGGGGACAAATTGGTGTCTGAGCAGACTTAAAACACCATCTGTGGGAAGACTTGGGATGTTAATCATGTTGTTTCAGCTTTGTTCTGGCTGTTGATTACCAGTGTGGTTGCATGCAAATATCTGATAGCTCATGTAACCACTAGAACAAAATCAATGATCTAATTAAAAGTCAAATAGAAATAGTTGTCTCTGGGGATTATTTATTTTGGTAACTCCTTTAGACATGTAGTAAAAATGCAGCTATGAAGAAGTAAAAAAACTAGGCTGGTGACTGACAGGAAAATTTGTGGTGACACTTGAAAGGGCAGTGAATTCTGCTGCCACAGCCTGAGCTCACCAGTGCTGGACACTGCTACTGTCAGAAGTCAGGACAAAGACATGAAGGCTTTTAAGCCAGGACTGCAGGACCCTCTGTAGTGGTGTCATCTTAATGCTCTCAGTACTTCATGATTATGCATTTCTGTGCTATTTCGTGCAGACTGATGTGAGTTCAATGCTCTTAACAGAGGATGCAGCATATGGGCTGGACACCTGAACAGTGACATCAAATGTGGGTGGCCAGAGGGAGGAGGGTAACTTGCCACAGTGCAATACAGCTGCTTTGGAGAAGACCCCAGCCGGCAGAGGTTGCTGTGTGTTGATAAACCAGCTCCTGTACTA
The DNA here is from genome assembly GCA_020086605.1 of Lanius collurio. Classification (NCBI taxonomy): domain Eukaryota; kingdom Metazoa; phylum Chordata; class Aves; order Passeriformes; family Laniidae; genus Lanius; species Lanius collurio. The sequence goes on from JACBWW010000009.1 coordinate 5,887,303, forward strand.
ATCTTCTCTGGCCTAACCTGAGTGCTGAACAGGAGCAGGGATTGCTAGCTCAATCAAGGTGCCAGTGACCAAGTGAGTTGTCTGCTTGGTGGGAGGCCACAAAGTCAGGTGTCCCAGGAGTGCCTGCAGATCCCCAAGCTGCAGTGTGCCCTGGGGCTTCCCAGAGCCACGTGGAAGCAGGTGCAGCTCCCCGGTGGTCAGTTATGGTTTTTGCATCCAAAAAAACATAGAAGAGCCTGAGATAGTCTTCTAGTGGTCCAGCTTCTCTCCCAAAACATGGGTGAAGAAACACTGATTGCATTCAGCTCACAGTCACTGTACAGCAGGGTAGCTCAGCACTGCCCTTGCTGCTGTCACACCGGATGATCCGTGGCTGCTCAGTGAGCATTGCTGAGCATGCTAATGACTTGCAGACATCTGCAGTTATAGGGATAGAAGCATGTGCAATACTCTGGACAAAGATATTGCAAAGACCTTGCCCCAGAGAATTAACTGCATTGCCACTGGGATTCTCACTGGAGTATATCCCAATGTACTGCTTTCTAGAAGGAAGCAGTTTGGAGCTACTCTGGAAGGCTCATCTCATGGAGGAGGTTTGCTTTGCTGTGAAAGCACCAGGAGCAGCAGACTTGAGTGAGGATCTGCTAGTTCAGGCCCTATAAATGGTGGAGATGTCAGCAATTCCCTGGGTGGAAAGCTCTGCTGAATGACTCTTGACTCAGAGTGAAGCTCTCTGAAGTTAGTGGCATAAAACTCTGCTTAAATAAAGCCACTTCAAATTTTGCTGTGCTTTTGTAGCCTAGCTCTGAGTTCAGTGTTTGAGTAAAGAAATATTTCTTCTGATATAGGTAAATAACTGAAGAAAACTGTGTCCCTTTGAAAGGTTTTAATTGCAGAGAGAAAAAATGAACTGCTTCACACATAGTGCTGCGCAGCTATTGGTTGAAAGCACTGCCTAAGGCAGAGGAAGATCAATATTTTAATTAACCAGCTTTATTACTTAAACATAGGCTTTAACAAGCTGCAGAATATTTCTTACTTTACCTGTAAGAAAAGTAACTCAAACTTCTGAAGCAGTACCTGATTAGCAAGAGTGTCCAAGCTCAAATGTAGAAGCTGAAAGAAGCAGCCCAGACTTCCTCTGGGAGTAAGATAAACACCTGTGGGGCTCTTGTTGTGTCTGGATGGAGGTAATAGTATGCCAGTAAACATTTTTCACGGTGAAATGGAGGAGTTGCTAACAAATGGTCTTGTCTAACCCTGCACCAAACCTGGTAGGTAACTGAAAGAGGTATGGGAGATCAGACAGAGCAGCATAGCTTGTGAAGTTGCTGCGACTATTCCAGCTCTAGAAAAACTGGACCCAGTGCTCTATAGTGTTGTGTTAAAAATACAGTAGGCTTGCAAATGTGAACAATGTGAGACTGCAGATTAAAAATGGGATCTTGCAGCTGGGGAGAATTGCCTGCACCATTCTTGGTCAGCAATGTGTGTGGTGGAGTGCTGTCCCTGAAGACTAGGAAGAGACCTGCAAGCTTGTGAAGTTTGGAAAGGCTTGTGTGAAGCCTTTAGTTGGAGAGTTTGAAGTCTAGCCCCTGGAGAGGAAAGGTAGTATCCCTCTGAGCGCTGGCTAGTTTGGAAACTCTGTTAGCAGCCAGAGCCTGTTGTGGCTGAGTGGCTCCTGAGAAAGTTGGATTAGGCTAATGGTGTCAAATGAGCAGAGCTGCCTCTGCCTCTTTCTAGGAGAGTGGAAGGGTGGCCCCTGAGCAGAGCCCTGGCATGGCATAGGACCCACAGTGCAGGAGAGTAGCTTTGGGGCCTGGGGCTGGCCATCCCGTGGCAGCTAGGGTGAGATGGAACTTGGACTACTCGGGGCCATGCAGAACTCACACATTTGAAGCAAAGCTTTGCTGTGCACGGAGTGAGTTCGAGAGGGGAGTGATGGTACGTGGTCTGCATGAGCGGGTGTCGCACAGCTGGGGCTAATGTGTGCTCAAGCTGTACCATTAATCCCAGATGGTCCTCTTTAAGGTGTTTGGAGACCACCCGTGCAGACTGTGCCTCTGCAGATTCACCACCGTGTTCCCACTCATGAAAGCTCCTCTCAAAAGAGGTCTGTCTGATAGTGGCTGCCACAGCTGGATGAATTACCTGGGCCTCAAGCCAAGCGTCTATTCCTTATGTTAGCGGCTTGTAGCTGAAACCGTATAAACACAGCGCTGTCGTGTGTGGGATGTTAAACACACAGGGCTCAAATCGGCACGGTGCAGGGGAGAGCTGTGTGTAATGTGCAGATGGAAGCATGTTTATGGCTGCATTGCACAAGCATACAAAAACGCATTCAAACTTCATTCTTTCCCCAGAAAAAGAGGAGAGCGTTTTTCCTTTAAGATGCAGCTGCACAACACTGAATATTTTTTACTTAAGAATTGGTGTTCCAGGAAGAAAGTGACCCCATTCCTTCTTGGAGAGGGGCATTCATGGTTTCCAATGGAAGGGGAGGATAGGTATCTGTGTGTGAAAGCTCACCGGGAATTAAGTCTAGCTGGCTTACACACAGAAGCTTGAAGACACCTTCATAATGGTCACGGAAAAGCAGCAGTGCCTTCCAGGCCATGCACGTGTTTGTAGTGACTGTGTCCTTCACATCCTTGCTTGGTGTGCAGCTGCAGAAAGCAGCCTGGCTGTGTGTTATCACCTCCTGATGGACAGTCACATGGCAATGCTGTGGTGATGGCTGGAGCTTGAAGACAGGATGGTGGCTCATTTTGGGTGTTTCACATCATCACAGCAGTGCTGAAGGACAGTGGCCTGGTGAGACAGTTCTGGTGTTGGAGTGTGTGGGTGTCAGGCTACTTCTGGTGCTGTGTGTTTGTGTGGAGTGAGTACTATGTCTGAATGTCAAAATGAAATTATGAAATTCAGATTTGGAGGGTATCTTCAAAATGCCTATTCCTATACAATTGTATTTGTCTTAGTTTAAGCTCAGCCAGCAGCTTGGCCCCACACAGCTGATCGCTCACTTCCCTGCAGTGGGATGGGGAAGAGAACTGGAAGAGTAAAAAAAAAGTAGGAAAAATCATGTGTTGAGATGAAGACAGTTTAATAAGCAAAGCAAAACAAGGCATTTATTCACCACTTCCTGTGGGCAGGAAGGTGTTCAGCCATCCATCACATGTAATGGTTACTGGGGAAGACAAGTGACATCACTCCAAATGTTTCCCCCCTTCCTTCTGGTTTTGTGCCGAGTGTGACACCATACATTATGGGATATCCCTTGAGTCACCAGGGGTCTGCTGTCCCCTCCCAATTTCTTGTGCATCCCCAGCCAACTCGCTGGTGGGGTGAGCGGCAGAAAATGCCTTGACTCGGTGTAAGCACTGCTCAGCAGTAACAAAAACATCCTTGTGTTATCAACATGCTTTTCAGCACAAATCCAAAACCCAGCCCCATTCCAGCTACCGTGAAGAAAATTCACTCTATCCCAGCCAAACTGAGCAGAGCATGTTAGAGTTTAATTACCCTTCCTGTTTCTTCTCAGGGAAATGGTTGGACAGAGATAGCTGACCTGCTGATACATTCTGGAATAACTCTGTCATTAAGCTGCAGAGGGCTGTGGAGCATCTGTAACATGGTACCTGGGCTTATATGCTTCAAAACAAGCCTGCACAGAGCAGTGCTGTGAGGTGCTCAGAATCAGAGATAATCAAAACTGAGACAAACCACAAATCTTTTGCAAAGCTAAAGGAACTGACAGTGTACTTTCTGATATGTTACTAACCCCTGACCACAAAATGTGCTCCAGTCCTCAGTACTTTGGTGCTGCAGTGTGGATGGAGATGGGTTGAGCTGTGCAGGGCTGCATGAATGGGGATTTCCTTTGAACAGCCCTGTGCACAGTGATTCACAGTCAGTGTAGCAACTGGTTTCAAATGGAAAAATTGAATCTTGGTGTATGTTGTGGCCAAGGATTTCCCCAAACAGTAATCACTTCTGATAATTTCTAATGTGTTGGTTTTGGCTTCACATCCATCCTTTGCAGCTTTTGTGCCTGGCGTCTGCTGCACAGAAGATGTTAGACAGCCCTATCTGAATAGGCTCATTTATCTCAGTAAGATTTTACATGCTGTTTCATAGAACTATCTTGACCTACCCCCAGTGTGAGTAAACATGCTGTTAGTAGCACAGAGGTCACTCTGGTGTCTGGAAACCTCTGGATTATTCATTCCTTCTTGGTCTTGCTGAGACATCTTTTTTTTGTTGCCCTGTCTCTTGCAACTTTTTCATCTGCAATGCCTGAGGTGCCTGAGGGTGGACCTTCCTGTTGTCCCCTGCACTGAAGCTTGGTGAGGTTCCTTCAGTAATGTGAGATACAGCTCAGCGCTAATGGCTTGTCACCTAATGCCCCTGCCAGCCCCGGGAGGACTTTACAAGAACTAGACAGGTTTTTGACCTTGATGAGACCTGGAGTAACCTGCAAGATTTAGGATTACCTTAATCCTACAGAGATGGTTACAGAACTCTTAGGCTTCAGAGACCATTTGTTGCTTTGTTGTATCACTTGCAATATTCTGGCACTACGGCTGTTTTTTTCAGTTCAGCCTTTCTGATTGAGGCTTGGCTTTCTAGTTGTGTATGCACAAGGGCTGCTGTGATGAGGTGTTTTTTTTGTTTGCATGTGTGAATGAAACGACTTTGAGTTAATTGGACTCCTAGAGATGGGTTTCATGCAAGGTGTAGACAGTTCTACATTGAACTAAACTTTAATGGCTTGCTTAAACTGAAGCTCGTTTCCTGTGAATTGGCTGGCAGTGTTGCTGACTCAGGATTAGCTGTTTGCTCTGATGGGAAGGTGAAGCCTTCTGTACCATGGCAGTAAATGTACTGACTTCTGGGGAGCAAAGACCTGGTGTAGGATCATTCCCTTTTCACTCCTGTCTCATGCCTGGAGGAGGGAGGTGTAGTTTGTGTTATGTCACTTGGTTTCAAAAGCTGAGCCAAGTGTTTCTCAGCAGAGTGTGGCAAAGGAAGGAGGATGCATTCTTCCCTCTCCCTCCCTCATTTAACAGAAATCCAATTCTGGCATGTTCACTCCCCACTGCAGGGACTTTCCTTCTCAAGTTATTCCTGGATGATTAATCAGCACTTGGGTGCCTTGTGTTGTGCTGTCCCCATGGCTTCCTGGAGCTTCCATTCACCCGCCTCTGAACCTGGGGCAGCTGGGGGTAAGCATCTGTGTGGGTGCTATCCTGAAGCCCTTCTCTACAGCCCCATCCCATGCTTCCAGATGCTGTCCAGGGGCTTTCCCAATCCACCTGCTGTCTGAGGTTGATGCAGTTGGTCTTGGCATGCTGTCAGCTCTGCTGTCCTGGAGGATGGGGGGCTGCTGAGTTGACTTGAGCCCATGGGGAGCAGAACTGTCCCATGCAGGCTTGGGCTCCCTTTGCACACTGAAGCACGAAGGGGCTGCAGATCTTTTCCTGTTCTGCCACCCATCTTCCCACTCATTCCTTCGTGGAAATGTGGATCCCTGCTATCGAATGTCAACTGCTGGTTCGGTGCCAGTGCAGGATGCCTGCATTGTCTGTCCTCGTCATAGGCATATGGGAGCCGCGGTGTCCCAGCCACTCCTGCGGCCGGCAGCAGCACCGAGGGGCGTTGGGATGAGCTCAGCAGCGGGGAATGTGCTTTGCTGGTGCAGGGGCCGTGCTCACAGGGCCCGTTGTGGGGTGGTTTTGGCAGGGATGCCATGCCCAGCGTCGTGCCGCGGCAGGCCCAGAGCCCCCTGTGTCGCTGGCCGTGTGCGGGGCGGGAGCTGCAGGTGGGGCACGGGGGTTCCAGGAGTGGGAGAACCCCCTTGTGATGCCTTCAGTCCCCCGGGTGCTCGGCCGCGCCAGTTCTCGAGGCGAGCCGGGGTTTTGGGGTCAGTGTGGCGCTGGCGCGCTGCCCCGCCAGGCTGGCGAGGGGCTTGCTGGCTGCAGACAAAGCAGCACTCATGGCAACTTACTGCTCTAAGAAGACTGAACATTCAGACGCATTCCTTTCTTCCCCACCCCAAAAGGATCTCAGATAATGGGCGCAGCATTCCTGTGTGCTGTTCAGCTGGGTATCTGTGCTGCAGTCCTGCAGCTGTGTGTGGGGACCTGCTTGGCAGAGAGCAGCCGGGTCTGAAATAGCCACTGTGAATGGCAGCTCTAATTGTTCTGTGTTGCACCCTTGCTCACTGCTAATCCCATCCGAGCAGTGTGCTGGCAGTGTGGAGCCCTTCTGCTGTCTCAGTATTCACAGCAAGGGCTGGATGTGTACTAACACCTGCCTGGGGCTTGTCCTGGATGTAAGAGGAACACGTTTACCTTCTCATATCCTAACTTGGGATGTGGCACTTAAGGCAGAAAAAACCTAGGTGTGTCCAGACTCAAAAGTATTAAGGAGTTTGATTGTAAGCCACCCACAGTTTGACTTTTTTCCCCACCCCCCTTAACAATGCCTAGTTTTGAAATTCTTGACTTCTCCTTCTAGCCCTGTTGGCTTAATTCAGTTTCTCTTGGAGAAGCTGGGTTGGTTGCTGTTGCTGTTATACTGCTGGCTTAAACTTGCTTTGTGTTATGCCTTTCTCTTCTGGATGTGAGACATGAGTGGTCTCTGGGTGTCTATTAAGGGCAGAGCTATTTTAATCTGTATTTTGCTCCTGAGAGCTCCATTGGTTTGATTATTTTTATTCTTTACTGTATTAAAAGTCTGTATGACATTTTTTCTTGCCAAACCTATGCTGAAAGGACTGGATTTAAACTTATTTTTTCAGTTGCCAGTTCTCCCTCATGAGATCTTTTCTAGAGGCCCAACATGCACCAATAGACAGTACAGGGTGATGGATGCAACAGTGGCCTGAATTTCTAGGACATGATTGGTTTCAAATCCAGTTAAATAAACACTATTTTAGTAGTTTAAAACCCTCTGAAGTGTAGTGTTTAATATCTCAAAACTGAAGATTTGTCTCACAAAGGAATCTTTCTACTTTTTTTTTTTTTTTTGTAACCAGTCACCCCACTAAGCTTAGAAGAAAATGGTTTCTGTCCCTTGCAAAAAAAATAAAAATCCATATTCTTTTCCATCCTCCTGTCCATGCCCAGATCAGCACTCAGTTACTGTTCTTACAACCCTCCAGTAAAGAGTCATTCCTCCTCTGGAAAACCTACCTTGTAAAAAGTTTAGTGGATCTCTGAGTGTACATGGTGTGTCAGTTAGGCTTCCTGAAGATACACTTCCTCAGGTGACAAACTCCCTGAGGCTCGTCAGTGAAGCTGAAGAATGGCTGTGTCTTGGCAGGGTGTGGGAGCTCAGCTGGGAGCCAGTGAGCTGAAAGCCCAGGGATGCTCAGGTAAGCTGGATGCTGAGGAACAGCTGTCCTAGGGGTCACAGCACCGCCTGCAAATGCTGCTGAGAAGCAGAGATGGATTGGGACTGGAGCATGTCACTGTTGGAGGCTGGCAGGTCATGGCCAAGTATCCCCAAAACCAGCTCTGTGCCACAGGCACAGCCTGTGCTTCCGTGGGGTGAACGGCTGCACGTGGCAGGGCGCAAGCGATGTGCTGACCCTGAGGAGCTGGGACGTGGACCTGGGCTTAAGGGACACTGGAGGAAATGGTTGCAGTATGTTCTCAAAGCACAGAGGAACCCCTGTAATTGATTTAAAGACATATTATCCCTGCAGAGGATGTTGTTAATGTCTTTAGCAGGCACAGTAAGCCTGCGAACACATACTGTATGCTTCAGCAAAGAATTTCCTTGGGCAGCTTGCTCAGCTCCATCTCATCTGCATACTTCAGTTTGGCATGCAGCTCTGCTCAGTGTGGTGTTTTCTCTGTTCCAGAAGATTAAGCCCTAATCATTGCTTAATTTTTCTGTCCTCCAGCTGCTATAGCTATTTAACAATAGGTGAGAATCACTAAAGGTGGGGAAATGCTCAGACACTTAAAGACACTAGGATTTAAAATTCCTACAGTCTCTTTATAACTGATCCATAATTGAAATTAACTTTGTGTGTGCTGTACAAAATTCCTTCCATGTCTGGAAATAAGGAGTAAGGGCTGTTGGTGAGACTGTGTTTTATATTGAGACCCATGGATTTGGGTTCTCCCTCCATATAATGCATAGAACAAAAGTTTAAATATGGAAGACAAAAACATGAAGACAACCACTCTTTAGAGAAGGTGGAGGCAGAGATCAGTGCTGGTTGTGGTTTAACTTCTCTGCGTGAAAATCATCAGCAAAACTTCTGAGATGGCTTTGTGAGACATTGAACGAGCTGTATTGACTGCAGCCTAAGCCATGAAACTATTAAAAAAAAAATTACTACTCAAAAGCTGCTTTTTCAGTCCTTCATTTGTTTTGCAATACTTCCACAGTCTGTATGACTAGCTCGATTTAGTAAGGAAGCTGTCTGCTTCGGTAGCTTATCTTGTTTCCACTAATTGTCCAACAGAGAATGGCTAGCAGCCCTGCTGTAGGGCAGAGTTTAAGGAACATTGCCACACTTTGGGTAGTACTTATACTTAATCTGAATGCAGAGCAGACTTGCATACCAGCAAAAGATACTAGTCACAAACTTGTTTATAATGCTTTTTTTTTATTTTTTTTTTTTTTTTAATTGTAGAATTGTAGACCTAATGAAGGTCATGCAATTCAAGCCATGTGTTCCAAATAAAATTTAGGGATTTCTACTAGAGTAGATAAATGTGCAAGCTTCAAGCCAGTGCCAGGTTTCAGTTCTGGCACTGGCTCCTGAGGCAGCTATAAGCACAAATGCAGAGGACCAAGCATTGGCAGTTTTCCACTTGGTAGGTTGGGTTGAGAAGTTTTTTGTGGCCCTAGCCATAAAAATGACATGCATTTGTCTCAAAATGGTCACACTGCTGGCTCAGACTAGCCACATTGCTAGCTGAAGCCCTGGCACTTTAACATCTTTCTTTTTGCTTTGAGGAGTGTGACTTTAGCAGTCCAAGTGTAACATATCGTATTAATATTTAGTATAGAGTAACAATTATAAATCAGTTCAAGCAGTTGAAACTTGGTTGCTTTTTAAAACTGAGACTGGTGGTATGTACTGTTGGCCTATGGAATTACCATAATCCATTTTTTTGGCTGTTTGCCATGTAGTTAATAGGATAATAAAAGTGGAAGAATTACAATCTAGACTCAGAGGTGTGATGGGGGAAGCAAATGAGCTCTGGTTCAGTCTGTTTTCCTCTTCACCCTACGAGGCAGCCCCTTAATAGCTGACTAAGAAGCAGGATACTTCTACATAAAATTTAATGTTGTAGGCTATATATAGGCACTTTTTTTTTTTTGGAGGAAAGTTAGTGCTCGGTTGTTCAATACTGTTGTTGATTCTGCAGAACAGCTTAAGTCTGGCTGGCAGGTTTTCCCCAGCAGTCAGCATGTAGGTCGTGTTGAGATGCACCCTGACAGCAGGACCTCAGCAGTGGGCTGACAGCAGTCCTTCCCTGCAGACAGCTCTTGCCTGCCTGCAGCTGAACAGGGCTGCGTCTTGCTGATGGTTGCTGCTATTTTGTTGATGTTGTATTGTCATTGGGTACTTCTAGAGGAGGGAAAACAAGTTGGAGCTGGAGAGTTGGAGTTAAAATGCATATTGAACAGTGTAGGTGGGAATGAAGGTATGTGTTAAATCCGAACTTGGTCGTCTCTGTGTTTTTTGCTTCTTGCTGGTTTGGGACAGCATGTCTATCCATGAGAACTTGCAGACTGTCTGAAAGTGGTCACTTTACAGCATTCAAAATTTTGGAGTCCACCAGGAGTGTCAGGAGGACTTGCATATCACACCCACAAAATTCTTGGTTCTAATAATAAAAAAAAAAAAAAACCAAACCCACCAAAAATGGCACAAAACCCCCTTTCCAAACCCTTCACCCATTGGCTCTTCTAGATGGCATCTCTAAATACCATGTAGATGTCTGTTTCCAGGAGAGCTTAAAGTCCTCCCAAGTACTAGTGTGAGGCAAGGTGGAGGTTCTGTGGTATGAATTCCTGCTTCATGCTTGGGCTTCCCATAAAAACGTGGCCTTTGAAAGTAGAAGTCCAGTGGCTGTCAGCAGGTGTGAATCAGCTGTGCAGGGACTTTGATCTCCAAAGCACACATCTCCTACTAGGAACCAGGAAACATTGCTCTCTGACACACCTGTAAGTGCATCTTGCAGATGTTAATGTAAGTACTGTGACATGAATAAAGCAAATTATGCAGATGACCATGCTTTCTCCAAGAAAGGTTACATTAAAGCTGTCTACAGTGATGCTATAAAGAGTTAGTTCTGCCCTGGTGAATGATCTTGGCAGATGAGATCCGGCAGCTCCCTTCCTCCAAGCTGCAGGAAGGCAGGGACCAGTGTCTGTCTCCTTCATGGAGAGAACTTCTTTAATCTGCAGAAACAAGGCTGGTGCTATGGAGTAAACACGCTCTCACAGATGAAAGCAGGCAGTTTGTTCCTGTCCACCTAGCTCATTGAAGCTGAAAGCCAAATGCAACTGGGAGTGGTGGAGGTGGATTGTCAAGGGGTCAGGCTGTTGCCCTTCAGAAGCACTGACCACAAGTGTGCTTTTCTATGTTGTAAATTTGCTATGAACTCCAGTGGAGCAATTGAGAAGCATGACTTTGAAGGCACTGTAAAGTATTGATTGTGTGAGTAATAAGTATGCCTAAAAGTAATTTTTGTAGTAGGATAGGAAAGCAGTGGTGGAAATCTGCTGTTTATGAAATCTGTTTTCCGGCCTGAGATGGCCAGAAAATGTCTTGAAGCAGACCAGGGAATGGAGTGAATTCAGTGGAAAGCCAGCTGAGCTGGGGTACAAGCAGTGCCTGCGGTAATGATTGTTGGTGCTTAAGTGTCATTGGAATATATTATTTTTTCCACTATCCCAACACCTTGGCAGTATTACACTGACAGTGTGCACTCCGAGCTGATGGGGTATGCTTGCAAATTTGGTTGTACTAAGAGTGTCCTCAGGGCCAGCTCTGTGCTCCCTGTAAAGAACCTGTGAGTGGATGCACGTCTTCCTAGTTGCTACTTTCATCTTGAAATCCAAGACAACGTGAGGAGAATCCACTTAATATTTTTAGTGAGTTAATGAAAAAGGCATCACTAAAGCAGAGACTCTTCTGGAGAGGCTGAGGGCTCAGGTGGAGCTGGGCTTTACGGCAGTGCATGGAAGCTAAGCCTGCTGTGAGCTGGACTTTGGTCTTCTCTTGAACGTGGAGGGTCCTTTTATATTGTGAGCCAGTGCTGGAAGTGGGGTGCCTGTGAGAAGAGCATGCGGGCAGCTCTGCTGGCTGCTGATAAGGTCTCCTGTCCTGCCTAGTTTTTCTCCTTCCCTACTCCCCACCCCAAATGAAAGCAGACAAGCCCTCCTCCTTCTCTTGGAAAAAATTACATCATGAGATCCCTATGCCTGTCAGGAAGCTGAGAGGCTGTGAGAGCTTGCTAACTTGCTAACAAAGTGCAGTCGTGGCAATGGCACCAACCCCAGAGAGGAAGAGCTGTCCTGTTCCTGTGATGACCTTTTCCTGTCATAAGGGCAGCGGCCCTATGGCCCAGCCTCTCTGGATGAGGCTGATGAGATGGGATATTCTTGCTCTTGCTGTGAAGCCCAGTACAGCTGTTTTCCCCCAGGTCAGGGACCACAGCCCCGCTGTGCCTTTGGAGACGGCAATGGGGTGCTGGGGGAAGCTCTGAAGGCACAGCTGGTTGCTGCAGTAACCACAGTTGCAGCCACATATAGACATTATTTATGTGCTATAAATATAAAAGAAGCCATTCTTTATCTCTAGTAATGTGTGTGTAGCATTGTACTCAAGGTGGTTCTGTCCTGCTGGCATTCCTCCCTGGAAATGCTGGACAGCTTTCTGAAATGAGCTTGCTTGTAGCATACTAAATCATCACTGTATCCCTCTAGGAAAAATGCTGATGTCGCTATAAATCTGAAACTGAAGCTCGGAGGCATTTTTGGAGCAGAGATGGGCTGGCCATTGGTGTGCTCCAGCACCACTGTGTGACCTGGTGGTCGTGCCATGGGGTGGGATGGAGGGGCTGCTGCCACAGGGGGCAGGTGGGCAGTGAGGTTTTGCACTGACGGTTTGGTGTAAGGGAGCATCCTCTCACCACTGACCTGTTTGCAGCTCAGCTGGAAAGAGGACTGAAATGGGTTACAGTAGGGCATGTTTAGTTGTTGCTAGGACACCCGCTGCTTACGTGATGTAGACTTTTACCTTGGAACCTGTAATTAAAATCCAGTGGGGCTTAATCACCCCATAGCTATCTATTGTATCTTGGACTGGATGTGCAATCAGCAGTGAAGTGGCAGACAAGTATCATAATCCTGTAACATTAGTCAATATTGGTGTTAAAAAATCCCATACAAATGGAATCTGAGTAGAAACCAGACACTAACTATCCAGGAGGTCCGAATGCCATTCAAGGTCTGAAGTTACATTTTTATCTGTTTAGGACATACCGCTCTATTGTGAAACCATGTAAATATTAACCACTTCACTTGAGCATTGGGTTAAAGGGGACACCCGGGTGATTACTGTTCTTGATCACTATTCTGTATAAATCACTTGTTTTGGAAGTCAGTAGATCTTTTTGCATTGATAAGATGGTGCTGGGTTGCTGCTGTGATCTCTGTAGCTTAAGAGGAGCAGGTAAGGCTTGCCCAGTGGATGTTGGGAACAGGGAGGGTCACCTTGGAGGACTTTGCCTGTTAACACTGAATTTGAACTGGAGAGTGCAATCCAATTACAGAACACTTCTATTTGCTACCTAGGACGCTGTAAGGCCCCTGTACAATAATTCTGGTGGCATGAAAGGGGGTTTATACAACTGTAGTTGTCTTTACTCCAGCATCTGCTGCAGGAGCTGGAGAGTACACAAAGGCTTCCAAGTCACTTGTAACTTCTGTTTCTCTAACAATTTTCACTTGAAATGGAGGAAAGAACAGAAAAATGCTGTGCTGTAACATGCAACTGTGAATAAGAGGAACTGTCAGGCTAAGAGCATCCTGAAACATTGCAGAAAAGCTCTGGTTTGGGTGGGCTTGAAAAAAATGTAACTGTTAGTGTAATACAACCTGAGTAACAGCTACAAGCCCAAAGGGAGGGAGGGCATTCAATCTGTGACTCATTAAAGCTAAAGTAACTTGCATGAGAATTTGCAAACCTGTAGTGGTCACTTCACAAGGCCAAATTGATGCACAACTGATGTATGCAGAAAAGCATCCTGCCCCTGCAGACATTGCTTATGAAAATTTGATCTTGATACCCAGCAGCCTTAAACTTAGCTCCATTATGTGTCTTGAAGCAGAACAGCAGCATGGCCACTGTGATGATAAATTTTTCTTAAGCTGGAGCATGATATGGAAAAGCTAAAGCTGGCTCTTCTTTTCTGTAACTCTGAATTTGTAGTGTGAAGGGATGACGTCTTGTGTGATGGTGCAACAGATGCTCCATGAACCTCCACTGCCCACTTCTCTGATTGTACACAGGTCTTGATATATCCAGACTAATTCCAAAGTCTGTATTTGCTTGTCTTCACTACATAGCAGCATTTTTCCCCATACCATTTTTAAGGCAAATTATTGATGTGTGTGGAAGACATGTTTCTGTATATAAATGCTGTTTCCTAAATGATGCTTTTAACTATGCCCTGGAGTGTTTAATGCCTGTTGGGATGCTGGTTTTGTGAACTCCATCACATGCTGTTTGGCCTTTTTGTAAGATACAAATGCCATTGCAAAATACCAGGTGGTACTTATCCAAATCAAAATACCAGAGACTTAAACTGCCAGTTCTGCTAAGCTAAGATTGTAAAGCTGAAGGGCAAGTCACACTCTTGGAGACCACTGAGTCCTTTGGCTCTTCTCTTTTCATCCTGTCTAATGCACCCCATGAGGAATGGTGTCTTTACCTGAACAAATGCCTGCAAGTGGCCTGTGTCAATTTTCTTGTCCTTGATTATCTGTGCATGAGTGCAGGCACACTGTTTTAAAAGCACACCTCTTTCCTTTAGAATGGCAAATAATTAGTTGTATGTCTTTTGTCTTCCAGATAGTAAAGCCATAGTCGATGGAAACCTGAAGTTGATCCTTGGCCTGATATGGACCCTTATCCTCCACTACTCCATTTCTATGCCAGTGTGGGAGGATGAAGGTGATGATGATGCAAAGAAGCAGACCCCTAAGCAGAGGCTGCTGGGCTGGATCCAGAACAAAATTCCTTACTTGCCAATCACAAACTTCAATCAGAACTGGCAGGATGGCAAAGCACTGGGTGCTCTTGTTGACAGCTGTGCTCCAGGTAAATCCTTTGTTCTGATGCCCAGTGCTTTCCTTGCTTGTTGTCCTTGTGGCTGCTTTTCCTATGGGAGGAGGTTTTCACTGCTGAGCTAGAGACTGGAATGAGGCTTTCAAGAAAACCAAAAAGGTCCAAAGAGACCAGCTGCAGGAAGCAGCAAGTTGTAAACTACTTGGCCAAGAGAAATTCTGGCCTGAAGCAGAATGTGTGATTGCATTATGGGAGGCGCCACGTCTAAGCTTTGTATTGGGTGCAAGGGACGAAGGCACACATGCTGGCTCCTAAATGGAAGAAAGGATTGTTCCCACGGCAAGTGCCAACAACCTTTCAACTTCAGGGTGCAGTGGGACACTTCATGTGTTCTCCTGAAATAGGATTGCAGAGGCAGCACAGAGCAGCCAGAAGCTGCACACTACCTGAAACTTTAGTGTTTAGCAAGCTGCGACTGAGCTCCTTAAGGCAAATAATTTGATGAAGTGTGAAAAAGGCAAAATTTCCTCACCTTCTTATAAAACAGCCTTGCTAGTATGATTGCTGGTGCTCATCTAATGCAATCTGGGCTGCTGTGGCAAGCAGTTGAAATTTTCTTTGCCAAATATGCTGCAGGAGGACCAGTGAAACATATAAAGGAGGCTAGATGTATTTGTGCTAAATTTAGATTGGTGTCTTGCACAAGTTACCCAGAGAGGTGGGAGATGTCCCATCTCTGGAAGCATTCAAGGTCAGTTTACTCAGGGCTCCTTGATGATGTCACTGCTCATTGCAGGGGGATCCTAGTCTAGATGACCTTTAAAGATTCCTTCCAGGCTAAACCATTCTATGACTCTACACTGGTTGTTGTCTTAGAGGTGATCAGCATATGCTTTGTCTTGTTTTGGTTACTTCTGCAATGCTCTGAATGTCTTTCTGCAAAGCAGTGTAACACAAGGGAATGCGGAGTTTTGTGCTTGGTTCCTTCAGCTAGGGAAGCACCTTGGCAGGTAAGACATAACTGAAATGTGCTTGCAGGTTTGTGTCCTGACTGGGAGACCTGGGACCCGAAGAAGCCCGTGGACAATGCTCGGGAAGCCATGCAGCAGGCAGACGACTGGCTGGGTGTGCCGCAGGTAAGGCTATCAAGACATGGGCTGCCTGTGGGGAACAAGGTGGCCAGCTTTGGCCTAGTGACTAGCTGGAGTTAAAATTGAGGAAAGCAGGTGAAACTGCTTGGATGCTCTGAAAAGTTACAGTTAACTCATGTAGAGTAGCCTGAGAAAGGGTGCACTGTAATGAAACACACTATTTACATTTCAGAGCTCTGGTTGTAGGATTTTGTGTAGGTGTCTCTGCTGAAGACAGCTGCTGTTGCAGCATGTAAGGGAGGAGGAAAGGGCCTATGTGGTCATGCCTGATCAGTTAGACCATAGAGTGAGTTTGTTTTGCTACATCGAATTCCACAGAAGAAAAATTTACTGGCCTAGGAAATCACCTGTGATGATAATGTTCAAACAGAGAGCATTTACAAACTGGAGATGTATTTACAAACTGGATTATTTTCATGCTGATAAAGTTGAACAGAATTCCAGAAGTCTCTGAAACAGCTTGTATTGTGGAAGCAGGAGAAGAGACTGGTCACAAGTTTTACTTTGCAAGCCTTGCAGTTCAGAGCTGTAGCATACAGGATTATGAATTACTAATTTTTTCAGTATCAATTATCCCCATGTCACTTTTATGTTCATGGGAACATAACCACTGTTGTCTTGCTTTGATACCATTACACTTGTTGCAGTCTCCTGAGAATCCCTAATAATCAAGGCATGAAAAGCCCCCCAAACTGAATTGGGATGATAATGAGCTTCTTGATTTTGTTGCCTGAGATAATAAATGATGTTGTGTGTATCAAAGGGAAAATAAATGTAAGCAATCTCATTAGCATGTGGGAATTTTGAAATCTAAGTCTGTGTCATAGCTCTGTTTCTTTGTTGACATGCAGTAACCAAGCACTAATACAATATACTTAATTGCACTGTCTTTCAGGTTATTACCCCTGAAGAAATTATCCACCCTGATGTAGATGAGCACTCTGTGATGACTTACCTGTCCCAGTTCCCCAAAGCCAAACTGAAACCAGGAGCTCCTTTAAAACCCAAACTGAATCCAAAGAAAGCAAGGGCTTATGGCAGAGGTAAGGACTTGATGAGCTGAAGCTGCATGGAGCAGTAAGTCTTCAGAAAGCTGGGTGGGGTTTTCTGCTTATGTTGAACTTCAGACCTACTGTAACTAACTGACTTCAAAGTTTCACTTGTATACTCTTGGTGTGGTGCCTGGTTTCAGAAATACATGGATATAGTCCAAAAGACACTCCTAGTTCTAACATGTAAATTCCCCAGTCCGAACCTGTTCTGCAAGCTGCCAACCTCCCATCCACAGCTGGAAGAAGTAGCATGATATGAGGCTAAAACAACCTTAGTGTGGAATTCAGGTCAGCAGTATTGCTGCTGATGGGTGATAATGCAGCACCTTGTGAATGCTTCTTGTGATAAAGCACTCCTTAAAAGAGGACAAACCTCATCACCTCACTGTCTCTCAGAGCAGGCTCTCTGTAGAAACAATTTTCCATTTACTGGGCTTGATGTGTTTTAGAGTGGGCTAATTCTAAATAACTTACTTGAATTGATGGGTAATGTTGAATACTTTACACGTGAACAAAGGTTGGTAAGCCTTGAGACACTAAAAAGCATTTGTTGGAAAGGTTATGTTTGCTGATTGGAAGGCCTTGTCCACAGATGTTTATGCAACTGTAGATCTACATGGGCATTTTTATTTTTAACTGACCTTTTAAATTGATAATATCATGACTATTGATGAGGTTCTATTCTAGACTGGTGCACAGTCATAACTGAGTAAGTAACAGATTTTTACCCTTAACATGTTTGATATGTTGGAAGGCATCTCTTCAGCGTTATACTTGGCTCTCCATTCCATCTTAAATATTTTATTTTTTTTAACATCTGGGACTGCTGTTGGTGCTTCAAGATTTTTAGAATGAGTGAGTTTCAGAATTGAGTGTAAGGGAGTGAAACGGAAAGAAACAAAACATTCCTTATTTTTTTCTGGTTTTCTTATTTGCTTGGGGTTTTTTTAATCTTGATTTTCCATTGAAACTTAACTAGTGGAATGAATGGACATGGACATTATTTGTGCAGTTATGAGCAGTTGCAACAGTCAGAATGGGTTTAGCACCTGTCTGGCTTGGGATTTATGTCCTTTGTTGGTGCCTTCCACAGTAAACCACAATACACAGACACATTTTTCAGGCCCCACCAAAATGTGTAAATGACTGATCAGCCTGCTTCAATCTGTCAAGTCTGGCTTTAGTCACGTTTTTATTAATTCAGAAACTGGAATTACTTTGTTGTCTGCTTTAATGTGTGTGGTGCTCTGGAGCCATTGTAATGGAAACTACTTTAGAGTGGCTCTTCTTGAAAGATTGATGTTTTCCTGAAGTTAATTGCTAAAACAGAGTCACTAAGTACACTAATTGATAATTCTAACTGCTAAGGTATGTCAGAACTGGAAGGTGACTCCAGCAGCAAGGGGCTTAGTCCTTGACTGAGCAAGGTCCTTTGTACAGATGAAAAACAGGTTTTCATGTTCCAGAAAAAGATATCTGTTAAGTGTGAAATGGTCAGTCTTAGCTCTTCTTATTGCCATTTTTCATGTAAGCTGCTCATAATGTCCCAATGCGAGTCTTAGCTGTTGCACACCACCCTGGGCACTGTGGGGGTTTGTGCTGAGGACAGCCATGTGTGGAGCCAGTGTGAAATGAGCCTGCAGAGGGGATGTAAAGAGTTGTGCAGGTCATCAGTGGTGCACTAGGATTTCTCATTTAACCATCTAAAGCAGACCACAGACAAAATAGTAAATCTGGAAAATGAAGTGTAGGCTAAGGAAGTGTTGTAACTATTGCTGTCCTGTAAACTGTCTTTGGAGGAGGGTGATCAGTCCTTGTTGTGCTTGCAGATGGAGGGATACTTAACTTGAATACCATATCCTAATGCTTGTGGGATGGACTGAAGAGACGCAGAGCAAATTCGTAGCAGTTTCAGCTAGATGATAATCTAGGGCTTAGTTTGAAAGAATGAATATGTCAATTGTTAACACCTTATCAGAATGCTCAGATTTCCTAGCAAAAACATGATCTTCCTTGCATTGCTCTCAAGTTACTGTTTTCTGAAGATAAACAAGTTCAGGAATTCTGTTGTTCGCAACCACTTCCTTTATAATCTATCAGACGTTGCACTTTCCACTAATTGTGCTATGGAGCAGTAGTGCCCACGGTTTCATGAATCAGCCAAGGAATAATTGCCTTGGATGGAAGGGTATATGTGTTTGGGCTAGTCTGGAATCAGCAACTTTGGGAAGTTCTTCCACCCACTCAGTCTGACACCACCATGACAGATGTCATGACCTGGGACTATGTACAGGGAGATGATGAAATCCTGCTGGTAAATGCATGCTGTAGCAGGCCCTGTGCTGAGGAATAAGGAAACTGATTAAAAGTTAAGTGGAAACCACACCAAGTAGCAAGACTTTTATGGTTTTAAGAGGTTCCTGCATGCCATTTGTACAGTGTTCATTCTGGCCAGGTAGTTTGAGCAGATTTCAAAGAATAGTAAATCTAAGCAGTATCTGTACTGCTGGGTTTTGAAAATGGAGTAAGATGGGACAGTATAGGTAAAAATTGTCTTGCTTAAAGCAAGTCTTTTACCCTTGGCTCTAGGGTAATGCCTTCACCTAAAGGCTTCCCAAAATTTCTCTCCTGTGTCTCTATTCACCCATCCTGTGATGCAGCACACTTAAGCATTTAGCTGTGTGAAGCAGAGCAGCTAATGCACACATCTCACTTGCTGTCAGCATCAGCCCTGCACTCACCAGCAGTGAGGGGGACCCTCAGTACCTGTTAGGGTAACTTGCTTTCACCTGAATCCAGATAGCAGCTGGGTTCTTGACTTGGTCAGAGATTGTAAGATGAGTTGAGTGCCAATGATTCAACCAATTTTTCAAAATACTTGTGTTGTAAGAGAAGGCCTTATTGTGTGCATGATGCTCTGGGCAGAGGGTAAAGACTTGTTGTGCAGGAGTCTGGGGAAACTGATTCTGGTGGCTTGCATGGGAGAATGGGTTGCACAGCCTTTGGGTAGCCTCCAAACTATTTTTCAGGTTTTGTGACAGCAGTTAATGTGCTGTTCTGTATCTGTTTCACAGGGGTTGAGCCTCATGGGAACATGGTGAAGCAGCCTGCCATCTTCACAGTGGACACTATCAGTGCTGGGCAGGGTGACTTGATGGTCTTCATAGAAGATCCAGAAGGAAACAGAGAGGAGGTATGTAAGTTAAGTGTCTTGTATGGAAAAGTAAAGTTGGTCTGAATGTGTAGTTTTTGTGGTAACCTTGATCTTTCACAAGTGAGTTCTTAACAAATAGGTAGTTTAAAAAGAAATTGCAAAATACAGTTTATCTAAAGTGCAAGAAGCCTCAGGCTTTTCATCATAATTGCCTTGAAAAAAGTCACTATCTGCAACTGAGCAACACAACTCCAGTGTCCAGTAGTTACAGAGCTTTAGCTTGACTGGCCAAGTACACTCTGACCTGCTTTTAGATAACATACATCACTAAATCACTGTCTGCCTTTACTCATTCTGCAAGAATGGCTAAAGCAGCTATTTAGATGCCATGAATCATTTTGAGTTAAAATGCTGGTTTTAATGTTTATAGAAACTTCTCATCCAAGTGTTCCACTCGATCATGTTACAGCATTCCAGAAAAATACAGCTGTACATTGGACTTACTGTCTCCTCATTTTTGGCCTGCCTCAATAGAGCAATTAACAGCAAAAGAAAGGGCTGGGCTGGGGAGAAGGTGGCTTGCTTCCTCTCTTGTAAAGACAAAACCAATGGGGTGTTTTTCCATGTGAGAAGAGGGGATAGCAAGGATCCCTGCTCTCACAGCAGCGTCTCACATTGCTGACTTTGGAAATAGTTTGTAGTATCAGAAAAGAGTTTAGCTGGTGTGCGTAGGCACAGCTCGACAATGGATGTGTTTTCTCTCCTAGGCGAAGATAACGCCGTCCAGTGACAAAAACAAGACCTACTCGGTGCAGTATGTTCCAAGGGTTACTGGACCTCACAAGGTGCGTTGTGTGTCAATAACCAGTATTGTCTTGCTAGACATGCCTCTCTGCTGGTTGTTAATGTGAGTCCCTGAGGGCTCCCTGTTCACTGATGGGTAAGAGCCACCCCAGGCATCCTGAAGAAAAGTTAAATTGATGTGGCCTTAGTTCTCCATCTGGCTTTTGGGCTGCTCCCTTCTCAAGGGGGAAAGAAGTGTGTGTTGGGAGAAAGTGCATTTGTGTTTTGGTATCTAGTGCTACAGCTGGCTCCCCTCTCACATGGGGCCATTTTTGTGCAACTCACAAAGCCAGTTTTGTGGGTTGTCACAGAGACACAGATGAAAACAACAGGTTGTTTATATAAGGTATCTCTTTGCTGATGGTACTGTACACTGTAGGGGTTTTGCAGAGAAGGATTCCCTCCCTTTGTCCCTGGATGCCCACAGAAGCAGGTTTATGATGGGGGATCCTCTTCCTTTGACACTTCCCAGAGTGGCTGGTCCCCACAGCCAGCCTGAAAAGATAAAATGCAACTTCTGCTGCCACCTTATTGAGGATCCGCCTCGTATTGGCACATCCTGATGTAAGCTTCCATGCTGGTGTGACTGACTCTGTAATCAATAGAACTTTAAGGAGGTGACCATCAGTTAGACTGCATGGATGTGATGAGGGTTGTGGGACGAGTGGTCCCTCACCTCTGAGGGAAAGACTCTTTGTGTTAGGAATGTAGGTGCTTGACCCTGCTCTTGGGCTTTATGGTGGTGATCTGAGCTCTGCCTCTGCATGATGGGTCCTAGCTGATGCTGTCTGTCTCTAGGTTTCAGTCCTGTTTGCTGGGCAGCACATCTCGAAGAGCCCATTTGAAGTGAATGTTGACAAAGCCCAGGGAGATGCAAGCAAAGTGACAGCAAAGGGACCGGGACTGGAGGCAGCAGGAAACATTGCCAATAAGCCTACCTACTTTGACCTCTACACAGCAGGTAAGCAGAATGAATGATGATGGAAATCCTGCAGTTTTCTCAAATGTGAGAACCTAAGGCCTTGGAGAAACAAAAAAGCTGAAAAGTGGATGAGGATTTGTAGCCCCATCAAGCTCATAGGTGAAATAACAGCTGGGCTGCTCTGAAGGCTTCAGCTGTATATGAAATATTTGAGGTGCGGAGCTGAGCTGGGGCAAGAGGGTGCTAAGCCTGACCCAGAAATTTGCTGGATGGCAGCAGTCAAGTCTCTGGCTGGTTTCTTTCCCTGACTTGTTTTAAACAGGAATGTGACAGGTTGACCATAAATGTGAAGGATAAACTGTGGGCAAACTGTAAACGCATAGTGTGTTCTGTATTTAGCTCTGCAGAAAGAACCTACTGCAGTGCTACTTCGTGTTCATACTTAAACGATGAACTGGTTTCAACCTCCATTGTAATTATTAGAGGGCTACTATCTTCATTAGGGCATCTCCATCACATTATTTGTCACCTGCCATTAGGCCAATGCTGTAGCCTAGAGGAATGAGTCAATAAGATGCTACAAATGTTAATTCATTTAGAACAATGTGAAACTACTTAGGGCAGTTACTTGTAGCATTTAAACACCAAAATATGCTGAGTAGCATATTTTAAATTGTGTTCTGCCTGAGGGAGCTTAGGAATAAAATTAAATGTGGTTATAGTGAGGGAAGTATTATGTTCAGCCTCTAATTGGGAGAGGGAGTGGTCTGAATCATGTAAAGACATGTCTGGCCTCTGAAAGTGTATAGAAAACTGGTTTTGTTGTATGAAGAGTTGAATAAGATGTGAGAGGAGCAGGTGTCTGAACAAAAGTGAATATATATAGTCCAGCAGAGAGGATCTTTGTCAGACCAGCATTCATTTGTCCAATCTCTTAATCTAAACCACTTCAAAGCTTGAGAGGTTGAACTGACTGGTAAAGTGGTGGGCTGATCTTTGATAGAGGTGCTACAGGGTGGTAGCCATAGGGTAACCAGACTGTGTACATTAAGTACTGTGTTGTGAAACCCTGTGGCTGGAGCAGCAGAGCCCTGTCAGTTTGACTTCATGGACATGCCACCATCCTGTCTTGCCCAGTCCCTGCTCAAATGTTTGGTTGCTGTCAGCAAAAGTTGAACACAGAGACTGTGCCTATCACTGGCAGCAGAGGTTGGCTGGCTGAGCCCAGGCAGCTGGTGGTGGTCTGAAACACGGTGCCTATTGCTGGTGGGGAAGCCAAGGCTCAGCTGGGCTTGTTTCCTTTGCAGGTGCTGGTGTGGGTGACGTGATTGTGGAAGTGGAGGATCCTCAGGGGAGAAGCCTTGCTGAAGTTGTAGTGGAAGACAAAGGCAACCAAGTCTACCGTTGTACCTACAAACCTCTTCAAGCTGGTCCTCACGTTGTCAAAGTGACTTTTGCTGGGGAGGCAATTCCCAAAACTCCTTGCACTGTTCTTGTTGGAGAGGGTATGCTTTTTAAAAATGTGTATAAGGGTAGATGGCCACTTTTCTCCTTGGATGTGATCACAGAAAATGCTTGGATCTTGCCTTTTACATTCTCTTTACCTTTCAACATCTTGGTCCTGTTTCAGTGGGTTACCTGGATACTATCAGAGTAAACCAGTGCTCTCTAACAGTAATATGGCTTTTGTTGCTAGTTTCCTTTCTGCCTAGACTTACAAGTGTTAAGCTGCCCTTTGTATTTTTTTGAGTAATTTATGCAGCTGTGCAGTGTCTTGCTGTTTTCCACCCTTGTTCCTCAAATGACTATATTTACTGTTTTCCTCCTTAATGGACACCTAATTTGCTTTCTGTTCCATCCTTACGTGCTCCTATGCTTTTAGATCTCTGCTCATCTCTCCTGAGCTACCCTCCATTTGTGGAATTTTGGACTTCACTGCTAATGGCTTCATAGTTGGTAAGAGGTGTGCAGGATGCTCTGTCATGTTTGCTTTTTGTAAGCTTCCAGCCTGCAGCTTGTTCCAGCCAAAAGGGTTTTTGGTTTTGTTGGGATTGGGGAAGAAAGTTGCAAGCGAACTGAAGCTTTGTGTGACCCAGTCAGTGAAACTGGCTTAACCACAGGCTGCCTGACGCAGCTGTGTAAGCGCTCTGCAAGCTGTTCCCACTCCACGTCAGCCACACTCCTGTGTATTCCCACTGAGCTTTCAGAGCTGGCAGATGGCACACGATCCCTGCTCACACCGTCCGGTGTAAGACACAGGGTGATGTTGGCTGCTGCAGGGGTGAGGGGAAACCCTGTAAGCTGTTGTAGTGAGTGAAAACCTAACAAGCTGCTTGACAGACTTGTGCTCCGGCTGTAAGCACAGCGTGTTTGGGGAAAATGCATGTTCAGTTTACAGTGCTGGGAAGCTGTGGTTGTTTGTAAGTCTCTTCAAACCTCTCAAGTCTCTGGCGTTGAAGACCTTATGACAGCTGGGATTGTGTAATGAAAACTATTCGTAAGTGCGTGGTACTTTATTTCTGTAGCCACTCTGCAGGTCCAGAGAAGTGCTTGGAGTAGAGAGGCCAAGATCAGCCTAAGCCATGTGTAATCTCCTGCCCCTCCTCATGGCTGCTTCAGTCTGCAGAGTGCTTGGTGGCTTTGCTTCTGTAAAAGTGTGAACTGTGACAAGCACAGGGGGTCTGATGCGACATCTTTAACGAAGCATGGGCAAAACTCAGCTTTGCTAATAGCAGTTATCCCAGTCATGTGCTTCTGAAAGATCAGCACAATAATACTGTTCACTGGGGCTTATCTGCAAAAGGGACCCTTCACCCCATGCTGCAGTGGGCCTCAATGTGAAAGGCGTCAGGAAGGTTGTGTCTGTGGTAAATATCTCTATGTGATAGCTGTGTAAAAGTCTCATATTGATAACTGGCACTGAATTGGAAAGCAGCAGGGCTTCAGTGTTTGCAATCATTCTAAAAGGTGGCCTTGGAGGAGGGTCAGTGTTGCCTGGCTGCACCAACTTCTACCGCCTAAAAGCCAGGGCACATAGACAGTGGCTGGGCAGACTCCTGTCTGTCTGCCTTAATGCTATGAACTTGTGCTGAAAGCTAAGCTGTGGTTGCCCTGAGTCAACACTGAACTAAAGGTTGTCCCAGGCTGGCTAGGTGATCTGTGTGCTGAGATCAGAGACAGTAGTAATGCCTGAAATTGCCTTTCAGCCTGCAACCCCAACGCATGTCGTGCCACTGGTCGAGGCCTGCAGCCCAAGGGCGTCCGCATCAGGGAGACAGCCGACTTCAAGGTTGATACAAGAGCAGCAGGGAGCGGAGACCTTGGAGTGACTATAAAGGGACCAAGTGAGTGCTGGAGTGAATCTGTGCTGTGTGTGTGCTTTGGAGAATGGAGAGGAGCAGAGCCTGGGAAAAGGAAGAGCAGGAAGGAGATGGTGTCCTGATGGGATCTGTACAAAAAGTCAGATTTCAGAAGGGTTTATTGTTACTTTGTGTCTAGTGGGGAGGTTTTGATCTGCAGGGCTGGTTAAGATTATATCTGGTTTTAGTTCTTTCCATTTTAATGCATCGGTTAGCAAAACTGAGGAAATCCATGCATCCGCCTGCTGTAGCCTCTAAGTTTTATGGGTACACATTGCATCTTCATCCAATCTGTGGAAGCAAGTCACATGCCAGGGTCTGTGGCAGGATGGAAATCCTGCTCTCATAAAGCTGGGAATGGCTCAGAGCAGTATTCCTGGTGGCACTAGCTGCTTGGGCACGCAAGCCAGGGAGGAAAGGAAACCTATAGGCTGACGGAGACCATCTGTCAGGATCTGTCCCCAGGTTCCTTGGTGTGTCCTGAGCTCTGGCTGTGGCCCCTCTGCCTGGCAGGCTGGGAGGATGGGAGCACAGGGGCCGCTGGCTCATGCAGCTGCCAGCAGCAGTCCCTGTGTGGTACTCTGAGCCCGCCACCTCCCCCCGCCTGGGGCAGCATTCAAAGGTGCATTGTATTGCCTTCACCTCCTCCACACACACAGAGCTCTGACTGTGTGGCTTCGTGAGGCTGGGGGGAAAAAAAGCAACAGACGTATTGATGTAAATTTTAGCGTATTAAGCTTTTCTTCCTAAATTCTTCATCTTGAAGAAAATGAAAAGTAGGCATTCCCTGCATACTTGTGGTTACAAAGTCTGACAAATGTTAAGCTTTTTTGTTTTAACATATGACACGCATCATACTGCAGACTAAGAAAATAAAACACAAGGGAACTTATTAAGTCTGGTAACTTAAAATACTTTCTGCTGTATTTCTTCTGGAAGTGTTTGCTGTCTTTGTCCTAGAGGGCAGCTAGAACTAACTTCCCTTATAACCTGACCTTTTTTTTTTTCTGGTGGAAGAAATTTATTCTTGCAAGCTAAAATAAATACTAGAAAACATGAACTTGTCTGAGTAATTGAAAGCAGGATGGAAACTGTTAAGTTCAATGCTGAACCGATCTTTCAACAGAGGGCTTGGAGGAGTTGGTGAAACAAAAAGGCTTTATGGATGGCATATATGCATTTGAATATTATCCAGCTACCCCCGGGAAGTACGTTGTCATGATTACATGGGGTGGACAAAACATCCCAAAAAGGTGAGTTAAAAGTAGCTTTTTGGGCATTTTTGTGTCTTTCAGTGGGTTGTGCAGTTGGTGGGCTTTTAAAGCAATGCTGACCTTTGAGAAAGCACTTGGGAGACAAGTTAGTGGCAAATTGTTGTTATAACGTTTTATTTTTAACAGCCTGTTTTAGGGCTGCAGCGGCTTGACAAAGCTCTGAAGGGTGATTTGCATCAGTCTTTCTAACCCAAAATCATGAACAAAAAAATAATAAAACATGGTGGATCATGCAGCTTGGACTTTGCTGTAAGATTTTGAAGGGATATAGTATTTTGGTGTCCAGGGCTATAGTAAGCAGAGCAGGTATTTGATGCTCAGGATTTGTGGTAGGAGATGTAAGAACATGATGGGTTGGATGACCTCTCTGCTAGAAAGACACTCTGCTGGGCACTGTGCCACCACATGGTAGCATCTATTAATTTGGAAAATCCAATGTAAAGCCTCATTAAAATGCCTGGGGAAAAACATAGATGCTGTATTTGTCCTCATTTCTAATACCATGCTTCATTTTTCTCTTGTAGTCCCTTTGAAGTTCAAGTGGGTCATGAAGCAGGTCCTCAGAAAGTGCGAGCCTGGGGGCCAGGACTGCATGAGGGAATTGTGGGCAAATCGGCTGACTTCGTGGTCGAGTCCATTGGCACAGAAGTTGGCTCTCTTGGTGTGTTACTTGACTTAGTTTCCCTGAAATATTTGCAACTTGCAATGCTAGCAATGAACTTTTGAGAAACAATAGGTTTCCCAACAGTAAAAAAGCCATATCTGTAAGATGTTGTGATCTAAACTATCTAAATGTCTATCAGAGTATCAAAGGCAAGTCCTAGAGACAGAAGTATGTGTGATGGAGAGTGTTAATCTGTGGTTTTGTTGGATGAGATCCAGAAGGGAATGATGGATGATGGATTATCTCCTATATTGCTGAAGAGGGGTGATTGAGAGATCAGGCGTGGTTATGGCTAGCAAAAAGCTGTTTGTGGAAGTGGTGTTAAACCACCACAAACCTAACATGAGGAACCTACTTGTTCCTTTTTCAGGCTTTGCAATAGAAGGCCCTTCTCAGGCTAAAATTGAGTGTGATGACAAGAACGATGGCTCATGTGATGTGAAGTATTGGCCCAAAGAGCCTGGTGAATATGCTGTGCACATCATGTGTGATGATGAGGACATCAAAGACAGCCCTTACATGGCCTTCATTCGCCCGGCTTCAGGAGACTTCAACGCGGATAAGGTGGGGCATAGGAGTTCACCCATGGCATAGCACATCCTTGGTGTAACTACAGTAGAGATGTTTCTGAAGGATTCTGGTAGCAGACTCTTAACCTGCCTCTGCTTAAAGCTTTCTATTTGCCAAGATATTACCCAGCCAGATACTCCCCAGCTTTTTCTAATAACACTGTTGTGGTTTTGATTTAATGTAATGAAAACTTGCTGAAGTAGTATCACATGCTTCATGGGATTTGTGGAAGGGGCAGGTCTTCATACATAAATCAGAGTTTTGCTTCTCTTTCTGAACTGCAAGCTAATACTCTTGAGGTGCTCTTTTAGGTAAAGGCTTATGGCCCGGGCTTGGAGAGGTCTGGCTGTATAGTGAACAATCCTGCTGAGTTCACAGTTGAAACCAAGGACGCTGGGAAAGCACCTCTGAAGTTGTATGCACAGGTAAAAAGCCAAAGGCAGCTATGTGAAACTGCAGCAAAAGGGCTTTAATACTGTTTAGAAAAATGCCTTAAGTATTTCTACTTGCTTACATGCCACTTAATTCTGGGCATGTGTAATTCACTCAGAGCTCTGTGCTTTGATCTGTGTAATGTAGTCAGGCAACAACTGAAGACAAAGTGGCTTCTCTGTGGTGTATGAAGTGCATGGCTTTGCTTCCTTACTTGGAGTCTCCTCAGGAAAGCAAGGTGTAGTTTCCTTGAGTTGTCATTTGGAAGCACCGAAGTGTCTCTGAGCCTGTGAATTTTCTATGTGTTGTAGGATGCTGTATGAATGAGCAAGTGTTCGATGAGGAAGACTTACAGGAGTGTAAATTTCATATTTATTCAGTATTTCTGAGCTGCAGTTCTGAAAAAACTGACACATTTTGGAGCAGTCTTAGGCTGTTCAAACTATGCAAACATTTTTGAAGTGCCTGAACCTTCTGCTTGTATTACTGCTTTTTAGGATGGAGACGGAAACCCCATTGATATCCAGATAAAGAGCAAGCCTGATGGTGTGTTTGCCTGCTCCTATGTGCCAGTTAAACCAATCAAACATACAATTTCTGTTGTCTGGGGAGGAGCCAATGTGCCCAATAGCCCATTTAGGGTAAGTACAGAGATAAATAGTTCTTAGTTCTAGCCAAATGGGACATTGGTGCTCACAACTGCTTGTTAGGATGATAAAACCCTTCTGTGAACTTCAAGAAGGAGTGCCCTTCTTCTCGATTTTTTTTTTTTTAGGAATCTTTCCACTTGTATAAATCTTTCTGTTTTTACAAGCTCATATGATGGTCTCCTATCAGCCCAGCTGCAACATGGGATATTTGAGGCCACTCATTTGTGTCTGTTTTCCCATAGCTCCTCTCCAAACAATGCTCTGACTTGGCTGTGATCTTGAGTGTGATAGAGGTGTGTGATTCTGACCCTTGTGAACTTGTGTAGGTCCTTATAGGTCAAGGGAGTCATCCTCAGAAAGTCAAAGTGTTTGGACCTGGTGTGGAGAGAACTGGACTAAAAGCAAGTGAGCCGACCCACTTCACTGTGGACTGCACAGATGCAGGAGAAGGTAAAGGCAGCCTGGGCTGTTCTGTGGTATCAGAATCACAGGTCATGCAAGGAGGGGATTATGTACTGTTCCATGCTGATTTTCCTTGTTTAGTGGAAAAACCTTGGGAAGCAGAACATTGCAGTGAATTGTGATCTGATCTGTTACATAACATGGTGACTCAACAACTAGAAATGGGAATGGTCTGGCTGTTTGGCTGGCAATGTCTGTCCAGTAGCAAAACCTCCACTTGCTTTTCCTAGGTGATGTCAGTGTTGGAATCAAGTGTGATGCTCGTGTGGTCAGCAATGAGGAAGAGGACATAGATTTCGACATCATCCACAATGCTAATGATACGTTCACAGTGAAATACTCACCCCCTGCTGCTGGGCGCTACACTATTAAAGTGCTTTTTGCAGGAGAGGTTTGTAATCTTCATTTTGCAGCCTGATGTTTCTAGAAGCTGTTTATCTGCTCTTTGATCACCATGCATGTGCCAGTTCACAGCTGGCTCCTTCCATGTCAGTTTGCATGCACTTGGTCTGGTCACTGTTTCTGTAACAGAGTAAAAAACTTCTTTTGTAATACTCACAGAGGAATTGGCTGGGGACACTGAAGTTTAAGTACCATGTGTTGGACTGGCATAATGAGTGTGGTCTCCATGGTGGGGCAAAGCTGCTTGCTAAAGGAAAAAAACCTAAGTGACTTTTCAAAGAAAATAGGGGAAAAAAGTTTTCCTTAAAAATAAAAAACAGAGAGGGACAAAAATCCAGCTGTTAACTTTGCCCTAGATTTTGAATTATACTACTCAGTAAGGCAATGTTTAAGTGAGGTGAAATTTTACTCAAGATGCTGGAATTACTCAAGAGCAGAATTATTTTAAAATTTTAATCTAATTTTGGCTAGTGAAGAGTAACCTGGTTATTTTTGGGGTTGTGTTTCTGTTGCAGGAAATTCCTGCAAGCCCATTCAGAGTGAAAGTGGAACCCTCGCACGATGCCAGCAAAGTAAAAGCTGAAGGACCTGGGCTGAACAAAACTGGTGAGAGCTGGGTTCATGTAGTGTGGCCAGTACTGGACCATGAGGAGCTGTTGCAGGGTGGTCACAGCCTGGCTGAGCATTGCTGGGATGCAGCAGCAGGGTGGGGTGTCAGGCAGTTGGAAACAATGCCTTTCCTTTGGCATTTTTCTTGACTGGGGTTTATTGGTACTGAATGCTTCTTGAGAAGAGTTTCTGTGTGTGAGCCGTGTGTAAATTGCAATTAACATATTTCTTTAGGTGTGGAAAATGGCAAACCAACACACTTCACTGTGTTCACCAAGGGAGCTGGAAAAGCACCACTGGATGTGCAGTTCAGCAGCTCGGTGCCGGGAGAGGCAGTGATGGATCTGGATATCATTGACAACTATGACTATTCCCACACTGTTAGGTACACGCCCATACAGCAGGTAGGTCTGACTCCTGCAGCAGTACAAGAGTGAGCAGCTCATGTTGCTGTAGTGCAGTGACCTCCCTCCCTACTACTTGTGAACAGACTAAAAAGCAGAAAAATTTGGCAGGGTGTCCTGTTCCCCGGGATCCCTAAAGCCTGAAGTACAATGGGACTTGGAAAGGGGTAATGCAGTTTTTCTGGTGTAGTTATTGATAGCTTGCCACTCTTTTATTTTCTGTGGAAAAGAGATATTGAAGCAGTAGCACACAGCTCACATTGCCATTCCATACCTTATCAGTTGAAGAAGAAAGGTGGCAAAGCTTCCCATACTCCACAATGAAGCTGGCTGCTGCCCCAGCTGCTCTGGGCTGCCAGAGTCCTGCAGAGTTGGGGTTGTGGTGTGCAGTCTGTCAGCAAGCTGCTGGTATCAGGAGCTGGAGTGCAAACCTGAGCAGGAGCAAAAAAAAAGAGTTTGGACGATGTCGCACTAGTTCCCGGTAGAAAAGTGAAGAAGTTGTTGCTGAGGAGGGAAGCTGAGCTGCAGATTAAATGCATCAAAGTATTTGTCTGCAGTTGAGATTTGCCCTTAAGTTGGAAAAAATCGAGTCTGACTTGATTTGGTTCACAGAGAGATGCTTCCTAGCAACACCATTAAAGAGCTGAAAGTGGAAGCTGCTAATAACTGGAAATATTTTTCCTTATGCTGTACTGGCATGTTTGTAAAGGGCCACTATACACCAGAATGCACGAATCTTGTATTTTTGAGGACATAGGTGCTCTGATGCTGAGATGAAAGTGTTTTGCTGCTCATGTTCTCCTGAACAACCAAATGAGCTACTAGGTCATCTGCCCCAGCTTCCTTGAATGGATCTACGTAAAAGTGGACTGATAAGGAAGACTGCAGTATTATTTAGCTGATAATGCTGGATTAGAATTCTTGGAAGCACCATAGAGCTAGCATTTGTTTTTGGATAAAGCGGTTGCATGATCTCAGGATATGGCTGGCGTGCCTGTTTGGAGAGGCTTTGCTTGTTCAGTCAGGATTGGTATGCAGAAGGCATCACTCCTCTGTACTCCATGGGTTTGTGAGCAGTACCAGATTGCTGTGTTTCACCTGAAAAGCCCTGTTTCATCTGAAACAAGCTAGGATGCCCAAACCGGGTTTCTCACTTGGGTCTTCCATCTGGAGAAGTACCATGGGTTGTGGAGGAGCTGTGGGCTTACAGGAGATGCTTGTGGATAGCAGTGGCAGGAGAGCAAAGGTTAAGGAGAGGTGAAAATAGACTGCTCAGTAATTAGAATAGCCTCATTGTCTCTCAATGCTGTGAGCATGTAGGTCTTTCCTGGACCCTGTCTTGCTCAGGTTCCTAAGCAGTAGCTTATGAATGAGACTCTGGACTCTTCAGAGCAGGGGAAGGATGGAATAGGTAGTTAAATTCCTTAGGGGCAGCGTCAGCCGCAGAGCAGCCTTGGTTTAACGGTGTTTATTCGGTCTTATCTATCTCGTGGTGTTGCTACAGCTACCCATGTGTGTGTTTTCTAAAAACAACCAAAAATAATCATGGAAGCTATTCACTAGCTTGCATGAAACATCCATGATTATTTCACTTGGGAGCTGAACCAGCCAAGAATGAAAAGTAAGCAAACAGTGAATATAGCTAAAATATGGACTGCGGTAGGAGAGAATAAAAGGAGCACACATCATGGGCTGGAGCTTGCTGTGGCTGTGCAGCATTCCAGCCAAAATACACAAGAGCATTAATCTTTCTGACTTGTAGAGCTTAAACCCCTGGTATTTCAGATGCTGTAATAATACGGCCTCTTTGCAGTCTTAGCTTTGGCCTCTCCATGTGGTGGAAGGGGATACCTGGTCTGGAGCAGTGGGACATTCATTCAGCTGTCGGGTCTGAGCGCTGGGAGGGTGGGAGACAGCCTGAGCTAGAGCCTTTGCCAGGCAGCTTGGATATAGTCTAATTAAATGTTGGAAAGAGCTGTCTTTTTCTCTCTTCCTGTATTAAATAAAAATGCACTTTGAAGGGCTGCAGTGGTGCGAGAGCTTTAGTGTCCATAAACCAGTAAGTTTGGCTGTGGCCAGATAAAATGGATTAGCTGATATGGTTATGTACTGCTTGGGTGTTGGTGTTTCTGTATGAAGTGAGGAACTGAGCTAACTTGTAAATTCTCCAACTAGGGTCCGATGAAGGTTTTGGTAACTTACGGTGGTGATCCTATCCCTAAAAGCCCTTTCACGGTGGGTGTTGCTGCTCCGCTAGACCTAAGCAAAGTTAAGGTCAATGGACTTGAAAACAGTAAGTACCTGTTGGGCTGGAAGCTTCTGAAGGTTCTCTGGAGTCTCGGTGATAGCCAACATGTCCTGCTGAAATAGGAGCAGGCAAAACAATCTCCTTTTTAACTTGCTACAGGTGGGCATCAACCAGCTCCAACTTTATAACTTGACCACTCTTATTTAGATGGTCCTCTTGAGGACTGAATTTTAATTGAGATTTTATTTTTTTCTTTTTTGGCAAGATTACATAGTTGTGCGGACAAAACGTATGTTTGGGGTTTGTTCCTTTGTGGTGACCAGAGCTGGATGCTTCACCAGGCTGAGCACTCACTGATGAAATCTGTTTCCCTGAGGGTTAGATGACTGTTTGTTTAAATGTATCAGACTGCTACAGTGCACTGTGTCATTCATACAGTCTTTTTGTTTTCCAAAAGTGGAAGAACTTAAGGCAGTGAAATATGTTGCTTTCCTTAAATGAGCCTCTGATACTGTCAGACCACATCTTACAGGCTTGTTTTCCACTGTAGCTTTGTAGAGTCATTTAATGAAAGCATTTGGTTTTGGTTGGGGTTTTTCTTGTTTGGCTTGGAGGAGTTTTTTGCCTACAGAGGGATGCAGACTGGGCAGGGCTCTGGCAGTACCTGCTCCCTCTGTGATACGTGCATGGGAGATTCCTTGGACCACTGTCTAATGTTAAGTAAGTAATGTAATATGGGTTTTGTCTTTTTCAGGAGTGGAAGTAGGGAAGGATCAGGAATTTGTAATTGATACCAAAGGAGCTGGTGGGCAGGGTAAACTGGAGGTTAATATTTCCAGTCCTATGAGGAAGGCTGTGCCATGTCTGGTGGAACCAGTTCTGGGTAAGGAGTGCAGCACTGCAAAATACATCCCACGAGAAGAAGGACTGTATGTGGTGGATGTGAGTTATGATGGCAACCCAATCCCAGGAAGCCCCTACACCGTGGAGGCCACATTACCTCCGGACCCCTCCAAGGTGAGTGAGTGATATAGGGCTGTAACAGCAACTGATACTTGAAAACTGAATGGTGGGATATTGCATGAGACTTGGCTTGGTCTTGGCCAAAACATACCCCAGAATGTCCTTGCTCAGAGCACTCAGTGGTTCCTTTTCCAGCCTCTATGACTTGTAGAATTCATTCCTGTAACACTGTATCTGGAAAAAACATGGAAGTAATAAAAAATATGGCAAACATCCTGCATAGTGTGGTAAATTTAAGCATTGCTCTTAATTTAATAGAAATCTTTCTGATAAGCANCAATAGATACTAAAGGGGCAGGAACTGGAGGTTTGGGTTTGACAGTAGAAGGCCCCTGTGAAGCTAAAATTGAATGTTCAGACAACGGCGATGGAACCTGCTCTGTCTCCTACCTGCCTACAAAGCCTGGAGAGTATTTTGTAAACATCCTCTTCGAAGAAGTTCACATTCCTGGTTCACCCTTTAAGGCAGATATAGAAATGCCATTTGATGTCTCCAAAGTCATTGCCACAGGCCCAGGTCTGGAGCGCGGTAAAGTAGGCGAGGCAGGGCTGCTGAATGTCGACTGCACAGAAGCGGGCCCTGGGGACCTGCGGGTGGACATGGTGTCAGATACTGGCTCCAAAGCCGAGGTCCAGATTGATGATAACAAAGACGGAACCTATGTTGTTACCTACGTGCCACTCTCAGCTGGCATGTACACTATCAAGATGAGATATGGAGGAGAGCAAGTGCCTAAATTCCCAGCCCGGGTGAAAGTGGAGCCAGCTGTGGACACAAGCAGAGTTAAAGTGTTTGGGCCAGGAGTGGAAGGAAAAGGTGAGAACAATTGTTGTTATCAGAGTTTGTAGGACTTGCAGTTCTTTTTGAGTATTCTGAGGATTGAGAGTTGTAAAAGCCTTGCATGTTGCCATGGTGATCCTTGGACAGGCAGGAGTCTCATGTTCCCAAATAGTTGTTTATCATGCTGCTTCACCAAATGTTTTGTTGTTGGGAATATATTCACTTCTTGAAGTGACTCTTCAAAATGTTTCCTGCAGACGTCTTCCGAGAAGCTACAACTGAGTTCACTGTGGATGCTCGACCCCTAACAAAGGCTGGTGGTGACCACATCAGGACACAGATCACGAGCCCATCTGGCTCCCCCACAGACTGTCTCATCCAAGACAACGCCGATGGAACATATTCAGTGGAGTACACACCATTTGAAAAGGGTAACCGCAGGGCTTGTTTTCTTTTACTTGAAAGGGGAAAACCAAGAGCAAGCAGCTCTTCTGCTACTTTCATTTGGCAGACCCCTGAGGTGTGCCAGTAACTTGTTGGCAACTTTGCAAGAGGTCTGCCAGTAGAGGAGCTAATTCTGCAGGGAGTAACTCTATTTGAACTTGAAGAACTGACTTTTACAGTAACTTGGCTTTAGAAGAACAGCGTGTAGATGGCATCTCATTTACAAAACACTAGTGAAGTCTTGTGAAATGCAGGAGGAAGCTCTTACCCATATACTGACATTTAACTCTGTAGCATCTTGTAGAATGATGTTAAATTATAAGCATGTTTAGGGAATTCAGAAGATGTTTCCCTCTTCTTAACAGGTCCGCACACAGTCAGCGTGACCTATGATGGTGTGCCTGTGCCAAATAGTCCCTTCAGAGTGAATGTCACAGAGGGCTGCCATCCATCACGTGTGAAGGCACAAGGACCTGGACTCACAGAAGCTTTCACAAACCAGCCAAATGCCTTTTCGGTCGTCACCAGGTGACAGGGCCTGTTTGATCTTGAATAGGAATATCTGAGGGGGGGAGGAGTGTAGTGGTGTGTGCAATGCAGGATGCTAAACTCCATACAAATATTTATAAAAAGGGCGAGCTGTGTCCAGCTGATGATGTGTGCTACCTCATAATCTACTCTGCTCTGCAAACATTTGACATTAGGGATTGATAGTTACTGAGGAGAAAATTCTAGGAAAATGTGAGTGAGGTAGTGCTGAACAGCTTTGCCTGCCAGCACATGCTGAAGGCTGAACATCACAAGTCAGGATACCACATTTCCAGAAAGCATGAAAATGTAGCCAGAGCACGTGAAGGCTACAAAGCTGCTGTTAGAAGCAGGTGATTCTAACAATGTATGTTTCTGTCTTGCAGAGGAGCAGGAATTGGTGGCCTTGGAATAACTGTTGAAGGACCTTCAGAATCTAAAATTAGCTGTAAAGATAACAAAGATGGGAGCTGTAGTGCCGAGTATGTTCCTTACGTTCCAGGAGATTACGATGTTAACATCACGTATGGGGGAGAGCATATTCCTGGTAAGAGCTCTTGCTCAGTGGCTTTCAGAAGAGGGAAGAAGTCAAACTAAGGACTTGGAGTTCTCAGTTGGCTGCATCTCCTTTGTGCTATGAGATGTTGATGTGATTTTGACTTTGTACTTTTCCTCAGAATTCAGGCAGAAAAGGCAGTGGCATTTGCTCAAGTGGGTACAGTTGAGTGGGACAGGGAAAGGACACTAACCCTTGGCAAGTAACTGGTATTATGCGCAAGTGGTGTGTAGTACTTTAGGTCATGAAAATAGCCCTTTGGTATGTGGATACATTAAAGATCCTATTCTGTGGTAAGAGGGTCTAATGGGTGATCCTGTCATGGGGATTGTATTAAACACTGCAATTTTTGGTCACTGCAGAAAGCTTAGTAACTGTTCCCTAAACCAGACATTTACCTGTGCATGCACTGCATGTTGCATGTAAATTAGGTGTTTCCTGTTGGTCCCATTCTCTTTGTTGACATACTGAACTTGGTAAGATATGAAGGAAACACGTTGCCTCCATGATGCTTCATTTGCCTTTCTGGTTTCTTTTGTGTTTGTTTTTATTGCTGAGGTGTGAGAAGCAGATGGATCACAACAGAATTGTTGTCAACAATTCTGTGAAAATGTAAAAGCACCATCATTACACTTCTGGCTTTTGCAGAAGCAGAGGGATAGTGTGGAGGCTGTGGGGCTGTCATTCCTGCCTGCAGCAAAGGGATAGTAATAAAAAAGCCTAAGGAAAAGTGGGGAAAAAAACCCTTTTGTTCTCTGTAACTGTTAACTTCTTGTGTTTAACACTTGATATGTCAACTTCCAGGCAGTCCTTTCAAGGTTCCTGTGAAGGATGTTGTGGATCCCAGCAAGGTGAAGATAGCAGGACCAGGTTTAGGAACAGCAGTTCGAGCCAAAATCCCCCAGTCCTTCACTGTAGATGCCAGCAAGGCAGGAATAGCACCTCTTGAGGTGGTGGTGACAGGACCCAGAGGTAAGAATCAAAGTATTCCATCTGACTGTGCCCATATCTGTATTTGGGCAGGTAACATGGTCCTGGCCCTGCTTGCAAAGGTGGCAATGCCACTTGAATGAGCATTTCCCTCAGTTCCTGTTCATTGGGTATGTGCCCCTTGGCAGCTGACCCACGTGTCATGCTGTGAAAGGAGAGCTGTGTCCTGGGTGGTGCTGCTTTGGACAGTGTCATCAATGGCTTCAGCCTAATCTTCAGGGCTGGGAGAAGTGATGGGAGTAACCATCACCGGTGAACAATTGTGTTAAGTGTCAGACATCAAAAACTAAATCCACAGTCTAATACGTGAGCAGTGACTTGAGAAACGTGTGTCAGTGTATTGCAGGAGTCTCTGAATCATGGTGAAACTGCTCAGTGGTCCCCAGAGAGCAACAAGGCCCTTGAGTGATAGCATTAACGGTGCTTGCATTAACCTAGAAAGCCGTGTCTCAGAGGCACAGTATCTTGGCAGTGAGTACCTGCTGGCTGCCAGTCTCACCTTGCTAGGAGGTGAGAGCTGCCTCCCCACTGGAGTGTCAGGTCCCACTGTGCAGGTGCCCTGCAGGTAACACTTCTTTAATTCTAGCGGATGAGACGGATTCCCAGGGATGGCGCTCCCCATTGAAAGCAATTTCGGATTTCTTTAAAGGTGGTCCAAAGGGTGACACTGAGACAGGTTTGAGTTCTCATTAACTACTGGCAATTTTGGCTCTTGGAAATCCGGTTGGCAGCAGCAAGAATCATCTGGAGGAGGGGATGGGAGCCAACGGTGTTGCTTTTAGGCTGCGCATGGCAACTATATACATTTCTTTTGTGCTTGCTTTATTACTAATCCTTTCTATATTTTAAAGCCAACTTGTAATTGTAGGCTGCTTTGTGTGTTGATCTGAACTGATATGTCACATAATCTGTTGTAGATTTAGCTTAATGCAAATTGAAATGATTGATCCTGCTTTCTTAGTTCTTTGGCAGCTTGCAGGGTGTTCTTGCCTAGGCAGCGAGCCTGCCTTTCCAAACACCTGATTGTGAAAGACTCAGCTGGTGAATGCTACACACCAACTGGCTTTAGGGCTCAATTCTGTGCAGTGAATCCCAGTAATAATAAGTAATCTTGCAAATCACAGTTCAGACAATTATAAGCATTACTCATTTTCTGTCTTGAAAGATCTTCAATGTACTTTTAGCAATTGACCTAGACTGTTCCAAAAGGCAGATCTTTCTCCAGTATTTTCATGCTACCTTTTGTTTACAGCAAGAAGATGGGAGCCCAGAGAGCAGTGGATAATAAATATATCTCAAGTCAATGGCTTTGAATACAAAATAAGGGAAACTGATCATTGATCCATGCCTGTTGCTTTCATTAAAAAAATAACCAACATTGAAATTTAGCTTGTTGCCAGCTGTAAATGAGCAGTGCATCTTGTAGCTTTGTGCACAAATGACTGTATTTTAATAGCACAGCTGAGAAAAATATTTGTTGCTTTTTTAGGAGTTGTGGGACCTGTTAATGTGGTAGACAATGGAGATGGCACTCACACGGTGGTGTACACCCCTATGCAGGAGGGACCCTACATGATCTCTGTCAAATATGCTGATGAAGAGATTCCTCGAAGGTAAGGTGATGAGAAAAACTTTGGACAACTGAAGATTTAACATTTCTATAGTGTTCTACCAGCACATGAGCACCGTTTAAGGACTGGCTGTGGTCCTTTCTACTTAACCAGTGCAGTTTCTTGCACACCTTCAGGGTCCAGTGGTGTTTTGAGCCCACTGCACCTGCAGCAGACACTGTAGGAGGAACATATCCACATGTACCTCAGCATGTACTGCAGCAACTAGCAGCTGTTGACTTGGGAGGAGGGGAAATAATGGTTTTCTCTTTAAGTCCTTTCAAGGTGAAGGTGCTTCCTACATATGATGCCAGTAAAGTGACAGCGAGTGGACCAGGGCTCAGTTCCTATGGCATTCTAGCCAGCCTGCCTGTGGAGTTTGCTGTGGATGCTAAAGATGCTGGGCAGGGACTTCTGGCTGTACAGATCACGGTGAGTAACAAAACCAAGCAGAACAGCAAACATGTTTTCTAGGTGGGCATGAGTCTCTCCTTTCAGAAGTGTCCACAGCTTTATCCTCACATACCCAGATTCCTGGAGACTGAGATGCTGACTGGATGCTAAGGTCTGGTCCAGGAGGGTCTTGCACTCTGCATTAGTGAAGCTCTTACAAATGCTTTTGTGAAACTTCTGTCTTAAGGTTATGCTCTGTTTGGCTCTTGCCTAACCTTACACTCTGCAAAAACCCAAAATGAGATAAATACTTGCTTGTAAGATTATGAAAATACTTTGAAATGGAAACAGTGTTCTAGCAGTGTATTTCAGCCAAGGCCATGAGATAATGACCACTCTGAGCATCACATTATGATAAATTACTACATGTCTCTCAAGGTTGCCTGAAGTCATAATCTGCTTAAGGAGATACTGCAGGGATGTTTTGATTTATCTTTGTTACTACTCTTTCTGAAGTTTCTGGTGCCTGGACTCTGTGGCCTCAGCTAAAAGGTGTCTGGTTAGTGGACCATCAAGCACATAGCTCAGCTCTGGCATGCCTAGGTCATGGCATGGCTGGTTGTACTGGCCCTTCTGCATTCTTGCTCCTGTCCTGTCTCAGTGCCTGCTCAGGTGCACCAAAGAAGTTGCCATTATTCTGGTGTGCAAGTGTGCTCTTAAAGGATTCAAAATACTTATCAGAGCTCCCAGCCTGGCTGCGGCTTTGAAGATCAAGTTCCACAAGTCTGATATGGTGGAAGTGCATAGGTGATCCTCCTGGTAGCATTTGTTTGCTTCTTGTTGTGAGCTGTTGAATGTCAAACGTTTCACAAGCCTTCCTGAAAGAAGTAAGCTCTTTTGTGCTGTACCTAAAATCTCAAATCCTTTGCAGCTTATACGGTAGCCCAGACAGTGTTAAGTTATAAAATATAAAATGGAGTCAACATGTGATTTCCTGTAAGCAGGCTTGGAAGACTTTCTGAAATACTTTGTGCTTTGCAGCTGACGAGAAATGGTAGTTGAAGGGGCTGCACAGACCTGCTTTTAGCTGTAGACTTTGCAGCATGCCAGCAGCAGGATGCCTCATGCTGGAGGGTTGACAGCACACTCCAGAAATGCTTCCCTCTCCCCTCTGACCTGTCAGGGAGCAGCTGCCCAAGGCTACCCAGTGCTTACACAGGACAGAGCTGCACAATCTGACTGCCCATCTGTGCCTCAGGGACCTGGGAAATTTTCTTCATTTCCAGCAACACTGTGACAGTGAAGCCTGAATATAAAGTTTATTAAAATGGCTTGCTGCTCTTATAAACATTCTCATATCAACCAAAGAGTAGTTGATGATAGCACTGATTGTTTTGTAGTGTTCAGATAACTTTCCTCCTCCTAATAGTCTACTTTTCTTACTAGTCTTTGAGCAAAATATATTTAAACGTCTGTATCTGTTTGAGACCACCTAAGTATGGCTGTGAACAGGTTTGATGCCCAGCTAAGGAAATACAAAACCTTCATAATGTCTTCTGTTTGCATTCTTCAGGACCAAGAAGGCAAACCCAAGAGAGTGGACATTCATGACAACAAGGATGGCACTTACACAGTCACCTATGTCCCTGACAAAACAGGCCGTTACACGATTGGCGTTAAGTATGGCGGAGATGATATCCCGGCCTCTCCCTATCGGATCCGGGCATCTCCAGCTGGGGATGCCAGCAAGTGTATGGCCACGGGTGAGTGTTTGACTCCTCTCCTTGCTGTTGTTCTGGGTGTAAAGCTGCCTTCTGAACATGGTACAGTGGATGTGATGGGTGTAGAAGACATGCTTGAGACTTGTGTAATCTGGTTTCTCTTACAAGAAGGGGTTTTCCTAAAGATAAAGAGAAGTGTCCACCCTGTGGGTGAGCAGGGATCTCTTGCAGCCTCTAGCAAAATCTGTCAAACTGCCTGGGCTGTTACAAACAGCCAGATGCAACTGTCTGATGCTTATTTTGGCATCAACAAATCTAGCTGAGAGCTTCAGTGAGGTTGGTTTAAAAATAAAACATATGTGTGTGTCCACTGCATCATGCTCCTTGCACAGTGAGTGTTGCAAGAAGCTTTTCATTCCAAGCTAAAACAGAATTATTTCTGAGGATGTACATAGCTGGCCATGTGCTTCTATATTAGCAAAGCTTGTTCAGGCTGGGAACAAGTGGAGGTTTCTGCTTCTTTTCTGTCTGGTCAAGGTTGGCCTGGTCTGAACAGGCTTTTGGGAAGGAGAGAACCTAAGGATAAGATGACTCAAAAAATCATTGCCTTGATATAGGGGAGAGACTCCAGATTTGTTGCTGTTAGGAGCACACAGCCTTGTCCCTTACCAGTTCTAAGGATGGGTGTTCATCGCATGGTTTTGGACTGGTCACCATGGCATGCTCCCACCTCCCAGGAGGCTATGACAGGGAGCAGAAGTGACAGGAACTAGTTACAAAAATGCCACTGAACATTAAGTCTCTTGATTGTAGAATAAATAAATAAACTAGGCAAGGCCAAATTGAACAGGGAAACCTAATCTGTTGTTGTAGACCTGTGAGAGTGTGTGGGCATTGTGCTGGACCTGGACATCATGCAGTTAGAGTGCACCTGAAGCCTGTCCAGGAGCTGGCTGCTTTCAAGTTGTTTTAAACAAATACATTCCTGACACAATGGGAGAAAAAAGAGGTATCTCGTTTGCCTCAAAACTTGTTTAAAAGATGCCTTAATGGGTAAATCTGATATTCTTCCAAGTAACTCAAGTCACTAACTATTCAAAGTAACTGAGATGGAGATTACTGCCAGATGCCAGTTAAAATTTCCCTTTTCCAAGAAGTGCTTCTGATTCAGTGCTGTAAAGCTGAAATACAATCACCTTAGGAATAAGTGCTGGAATAGTGCCAAGGTATTAAATCAGCAGGTTTGTTGCCATTTGAAAATGAGCCATTTACCTGGTAACAAGTGTGAGTCAGAAGCAAGAGTATTCAATATGTGCTACTGCAAATAAGACATAATAGTTTTCATTTTAACACAGTGTTCTTCAAGCTAGATCTGATTGCTCCAGTTTCAGCATTGTTGCATTATGTTCTTTTCTTGGGATGTGTGGCAGAACAGTGGAAAATTGTTTGTGGATAATGGTGAAGGAAATGTGGCCATGGCTGCTACTGTGCCCTTTTATAGCTGCTTACACAGGGAGGTTTATGTTAAAGCAGTGCAGCCAAGTTGCTGGCTGGGCAGAAGAAAGTGCCTTTGGCTCTGCTTGACAGAATAGGATGATAAGAGTATGGGTTAAGGCATTGCTTTCTTCAAACTTAGCTTTTTTCCTCTCTGTTCCCATCCAGCGTGTGTGATTGCAGAGGAGAAGGAGAGGTGGTAGCCAGTTCTTGCATACCACTGTGCTGACCAATTTTACAAATGTCCCTTGTTGTACATCTGCTCCCAAACCCACATCTGTGGCTCCCCGGGACCAATGTCTTGGTGCCATGCTCCCCAGGTGCCTTGCAGGCAGCCTGCCTGGGAAAACTCTCCTCTGAACACTTTCAGTAATGAAAATTGCCTTGTAGGTCCTGGAATTGCACCCACTGTGAAGACTGGTGAGGAGGTTGGTTTTGTGGTAGACGCCAAATCAGCAGGGAAGGGAAAAGTGACGTGCACCGTCCTCACGCCAGATGGGACAGAAGCTGAAGCAGATGTTGTTGAAAATGAGGATGGGACTTATGATATCTTCTACACTGCTGCCAAACCAGGAACCTATGTGATTTATGTCCGCTTTGGTGGGGTGGACATTCCCAACAGTCCTTTCACTGTCATGGTAAGCCAGTTCTGCTCCAGAAGTACCTCCCACTCAGATTCCTGCTGCCATGTTTTATTTAGCGATAGGTTAACTCTGTGTGTAAATGTTTGTTCAGACATTTATTAGGCTAGCAGGAGCTAATGAATCCTTGTTCCTTGCAGAGTTTATTTTGAGCAGGCAATACGGTTAAGTGAAGCGGGATAAAAGCTATCAAAGGATGAAGACTTGGCTTTTCTGAAGAAATTTGTTTTTCATTTCCTGACCATGTAGTTCCTTTTCTAAATGATGTAAGGGTGGTTGTAATCAGCTTCTACAACTAATTATGTTAGCCATTGTCAGATACAGTGCTCTGCCTTCTCTGTCTCTCACTTTTTATTAAGTTGACCCCGAAATAAGGAACGGTCTGCTGACAGATCCCAGGGAAGCAGACTGTTAGCTCATGCTTTAAAATGATTTGTAAGTGCTAGTTAAACTGTTTTAGCCAAATTCCCCTCCTTCTAATTATCTTCTTTCCAATGTGCAGTACTCCACATTTAGCAAACAATACCCCAGCCCCTTGAGAAGCAGACTAGGTACCTCTCAGGGCTCACAGAAGCCCTTCTTAATGAAGAACATCTCTCTGTGTTGGCAAAACAATTCCTGGTCTTGTAATCTCAGCCAAAGCAACCTCTGGTGCATCTCGGTCCATGAAATCACAGGACTGCACTTGTGCTGAGTCCAGATAGAGCTCATGGGCAAGTCCTTGGGGCCAGCAACTCTGGCTCTTCCTACCTGTTGTCCTGGCTACAGGTGTCTGAAGATTTCCTTGAGAGAAACAACTTCCTTGGTCACTGCTTAAGGTTCACTACAGGAAATGCCTCTCGAGGTCAGGGAGCCGAATCCTGGCCAGCCAAGGTTCCCACTCCCTAGCTGCCCGATACAGTACATGTTTGACTTGGGTGTCTCAGCTGGGGACAGAAAACCCTGAAACAGCAGCCTTTCTGTTTTGCGTTGGTTTTCTTAGTGGAGTCCATCCATGCAGAAGTTTCCAGTGGGTTATTTCACTAGGATGGTTTGCAGTGGTGTAAATGGGCAGGAAGGGCTGGGATGGCTGAGCCTGGGGGAGCTGCCTGCGTGGGTGTCAGTTCCAGCCACTCATATCAGGTTAATGGGAAAGATGGGAATTTGCAAGTCATCCTCTTGGCATGCCTAGTGAGAAGAGCGGCTGCACCAGGGGAAAACACATTCAGTGTCTTGACGACGCAGTCTCAGCTATGAATCAGAAGAATGGCTTTGCTGCCATGGCTGGATGTGGGCTGGGTCATTTACCCAAGTGCATGAGCTGGAGCAGCCTTCCCAAGACAGCCAGCTCCCCTGCCTTCCTGCTGGCATGTCATGCTGTGCAGTGCTCGGGGACTCTCATCTTAGGTTTCAGCATTTCCCTTCTCTCACTGCATCAGTCCCATAAGAAAGCAACTCTGATATTCAATTCCACCAGTGTTCAGGCACAGGTTTCTGCTTCCCTCCCAAACATCCAACAATGGCACGTACTGGCTTTGTCCTTTTGCTGTCCTACTGGTGGCTTCCCCCAGCATCCACAGATAAGGGCAGCTTCCCAGCTTCTCTTACTGGATCCAGGTCTTTGCTTTGGTGAGAGGTCTGGGAGGGCTACATGGTGGGACAAGGCATTGAACTTGAAAGAGCTGTGTGTTCTGAACTGTGAAAGGTGGGAATGCCTCCATGCTACAATACCATCTAACAACAACTAACCTGCCTCTACCCCTGCCCAGGCTGTAGATGCAGATGATGTCGCTGCACAGTCACAGGAGCCAGTGGGCGCGCCCCCGCCCGGATTCCACCCTTGGGTACACAATTTTTACATTTTTCAGCTATTTTTTCCCCATCTGTGATCCATTTCAGATGACAGCCTGCTTCTTGGGACTGCTTGATCGCTCTGGTCATTGTGTTCATTCTTTCTATTTCATCAATTGTTCTTGGGATCCAGACCTTGTTTTTTCTTTGCTGCTTGAAGGGAGTCTCCAAATAAACTCATGTAAATGTGAAGAGGATCATTGCACCCACA
Organism: Lanius collurio; assembly: GCA_020086605.1. Classification (NCBI taxonomy): domain Eukaryota; kingdom Metazoa; phylum Chordata; class Aves; order Passeriformes; family Laniidae; genus Lanius; species Lanius collurio. The sequence goes on from JACBWW010000009.1 coordinate 5,932,050, forward strand.
GCTTCCACTTCTGAAATTGTCTACTGTTGGCAAAAGCACCCTGAGTACACTGCTTTGTTTTCCCAGTAAAATCACAGTGTCTTGAGTTCAGAGTCGCATTGTGAAACTTGATTCTTTTGTCCATTTTGTGTTGCAATCATTCTGCCCCATTTAAAAATCACTTTCTCTTCCAGGCCTTAAGCAACTAAATCCTTTCAGATGGAGACACTTTGGGTCTTGTGTGCGCTACATTGTCTTCCATCCCTTTGTGTTCCATTTTTATCTGACTTTTTTCCAGCATGTCTTCCATCCGCACCGTGTTTGATTTGCTCTGCTCTGTGGTGTGGTGTTGTGAAGGAGAGCTTGGCCGGACACTGCTCTGGTTGAGCCCAGTCCTTGGCTGGCTGCAATAATCACCGCACACTCTCTTCTGCTTGTGCTTGCAGTGGAGTTTCTCAGTGTTCATTCAGCTCCACTGTCCTTTTTGAAGTGACCCATCTTTTTGCTTCCTTTAGGTTACAGAAGAAGCTTATGTCCCAGTTGGAGACATGAATGGCATGGGGTTCAGGCCCTTTGATATGGTTATCCCATTTGCTGTAAGGAAAGGAGAAATAACAGGTACCTGGAATGCCTCTCAGGGAGGTTTATGCTTTTTGTTAGTGTGTTTATCCATTTGCAGCTAACAGACTGGGTGGTCTAGACCACAGTGTGTGGGGGAGGTTTGTATCCTGCCAGCAACTTAGTTGTTTAATTTCACATTGAGTGGCACCCGCTGAGGATGAGTAGGATACGCCCCTTCAATGGTTTGAGTTAAATGAGGGGATTCTTGGTGCTGCTGTGGTCCTCAGTGCTAGCCTGTGAGCTACTGCACTGTAGGGCCTGCTGATGCTTTTTCCCATCTAGAGCAGCTACATGCATCTTTGATAAGCTCAATTATTTCTTCTGTGCAGATGCTGTAAAGCAGTAATTCTGCATTCCTGTTACATACATTCTCCAAAGCAGGTGACCCCTCTTCTACAGGTCTAGCAGCTGAGAGCATTGCTCCAGTAGCACCATGGTTGCTCTTAAGCTCCTGCACACAAGGCCTATGTCCCCTCTGCCCCCTAACTCAGCAATCCCACCCCAAGTACTGGCCTGTTGCAGCTTGAAGGAACAGTAAATCTTTCCTTTTAAAAAGTGCAGCAAAAGATGGAGCATCTTGCCACAAGGTAGATCAGTGCTTTTTCTACAGCTTGCTGTAGAAAGCTCAGTGGCTTCAGCAAACAGCACTGCCTGGAGAGTTTGTAAGGTCACAGGACTGTTTGCCAGATGTCTACCACTGCCTTGTATTCATGTAGCTTAAGTAGAAAACATGTCTGGTTAGTGTTCCCATTAGTCTCCTATTTGTGCCTGTGGGTAAGGAATTTAACAATTTAAAATGTGTGTTTAAAATGGCTAGACAATTCTCTGTGGGTGGGAGAGGGGAAGCAGGCAGCTTCTCCTTCTGTAACTCCCATGGTGGCCTTTTGTAGGTGAAGTACACATGCCCTCTGGGAAGACGGATACACCAGATATTGTGGATAACAAAGATGGCACAGTAACAGTGAAATATGCTCCTACTGAGGTTGGACTGCATGAAATGCACATAAAATACATGGGAAATCACATTCCAGGTAAGTCTGACAGAGCAGGCAATGCAAATCTGAGTGCAGAGTCCTGCTGATGCATCTGCTCCCTGGTGAGGTTCTATAGCTGAGTTGTACATGCTGTGGAAAGATCTGCCCAGGATATTTTACCGTTCAACAGCCCTTTCTCTGCAAGCAGTCCAGAGAGAGCTAAAGCAAAGAAGTAAATGCTGGCATATATGAGCTTCCATTGTGCTTTAATGGTACCAGCCAGGCTTAAAATGGATTTTGGTTTTGGGAAACTAGCTTTTGTGGCATTTTATTATGAAGAAGAAACATACAATTTTCTAACTACCAGTTTTTCAGGTTGAAATTTACTGCCATGGTGCTCAACAAAACTACTGGTTACAGTGTGTGTTTATCCTTAAAACTGCATTGGCAAAAAAAATCTCAAAACTGTGGGGAGAACTGATTGGCTAAAATACTGTAGTTACTCTTTCCATCTGATTGCAATAAAATGAAACACACATGCAGATCATGCTGTAATCTTTCTTCCTGGCTGCTTCTTAACAAGCAGAAACCACTGCCTTTCATTCCATTTCTCTTCTTTTGTCCTTGCTTCACCAGCTCCCCAGCGGAAGCCCGCTGCCTCGCCTGGAGGCCATGGCTGCCCTGCAGTTCTCCAGGCATGCTGGATTTGGGGGGCTGGGCAGAAAGGGGCAGACTTGTAGAAGGATGTGTAGACATGAAACAAAATACCTTTTTGTATGCCTGAGAGGGTCTGCTGGTTCTGTTGGTGCAGAAACGCAGGATAACTTAGGCTGAAGTAGGGAGCTCAGTGATGTGATGCATGGTGCTGCTTCAGTCTCTTCAGCACTTTATGGATATTAGCACCTCCCTAGGTGCTGACCTGTCTGATGTATTGGTTCACTAAGACCATTATCCTGTGCTGGGATGGAAAGATAATGTGCCATAATGTTTCTTTCTTGAAGGTTGTCATGAACTAAACTTTTTACTGTCTCAGCTGCAAAATCTAACTTTGGACTGAAGAGCTATCTGTGCCTTTTTTTGAAACCATTAATGGCTATTGGTGACTGTACTTTTTGTTCTTGTGCACCAGCTTAGCTAATCTGAGGCTGGCAAATACATTTTTGGATACCCTTCAAATTTGCTAGTTCAGGTTCATTGAGTCAGACAATGTGCTGTGCTAGTTCCTAATTCTGAGCGACCAAAATTCAGAATCAGTGCCTGAACTGAAAGCCTGCCTCTGAGTCATGTTCTGATTTAATGTGCTAAAAATATACTTGCAATGAACAGGAACCTTTACAACATCATTTAAGCTTATCTCTGGTAACTAGGGTAACACTTACTCTTCCATGACTGAATGTGGCACAAATTCTGGAAAAGTGTCTTTTGAGGATGGAAATGGAGGCTTATTTGGTTTTTAAGTGCATTACAGTCACAATAAGGTTTTTCAGATACCATGTAATGAGAAGGGCATTCAAGAACATGGGCATCAGTTCTTGTAGTCCATCCTTAAAAGTGCTTCTTTTTGTTTTTTTCCCCTTTAGAGAGCCCTCTGCAGTTCTATGTCAATTACCCCAACAGCGGCAGTGTGTCTGCTTATGGGCCTGGCCTCATTTATGGGGTTGCCAATAAACCAGCAACTTTCACCATTGTCACAGAAGATGCAGGAGAGGGTAAGTCAGTTCTTTAAACCCATCCTACCCTAAGCAAGGAACTTCTTGGTAGTGTAATGCACATTGGCTTTAATTTGCATTCATCTGTCCAACTCTGAATCTCTGATGTGGCACAAATGACTTATGCAAATATCAGGCTGTAACATGCAGTAAAAACTGGTTTATTACTCCTTCCTGAGAGCAGTAGATGTACCCTGTGGTACAGGGTGCAAATTATTTGTTTAATTAAAAATAAACTGAAAGCATATTAAATCTAGTGGATGATGATGGGATGTGGAATCACTTTTAGGTAAACCTTAAGAGTGAATGGATCTATGGCCTTAGTGGATTGGCCTGAGCTAGTTTTGCTGCTGTCCTTTGAAAACATACATTTAAGCTCAGTGTTCAGTACCAGGTATTGGATATTTCTCTTTGGACCAAGTCTTTGGACCTTGTGTTCACAAAGATTTACAGAAGTGCCACTCTGCTTTTTTTCCTAGGTGGGCTGGACTTGGCTATTGAAGGACCTTCAAAAGCAGAGATCAGCTGCATTGATAACAAAGATGGGACGTGCACAGTCACGTACCTGCCTACTCTGCCTGGGAACTACAGCATCCTGGTCAAATACAATGACAAACACATTCCAGGCAGTCCATTCACAGCCAAGATCACAGGTATAAAGTTTAAACTTATGGAAGCACTTCATATTAAAAATTAACCTCTGATGGGGAACCTGGCTTGTGGCAGGAATTTGAAGTCCTCTGACTTGTTCTGCACTTAACCTTGTAATGTTTTGTGACTTGTTTCTCTTTATACATTCAGATGATAACAGAAGACGGTCTCAGGTTAAGCTTGGTTCTGCTGCTGACTTCATGTTGGACATCAATGAGACTGATCTCAGTCTCCTAACAGCCAGCATTAAAGCCCCATCTGGTCGTGATGAGCCTTGTCTTCTGAAGAGGCTGCCCAATAACCACATTGGTAAGCTCTGAGAGATTACTGTGATAGCCTTTACTCCAGTTTGCTTTGCTGTGTAAAATGACTGACTTCTGTGCTCCTTCCAGAAGAGTTTTGTCCAACCAAGTAGTTGATAGTCTTTGCTACAGTTGTCCAAAGACAGAAAAGTATGAAGAATGACCTCTTGTCTTAGCTTATATGCGATGTGCCAGGTTGCAATTGAAGTGGGTTTTGTCAGCATATATGAATGGCCTTGTGGTCCACTTGACAGCAAGATTTCAACATGAGTAAAGAGGGTGCTCTTGCAGTATTTCATTTCTTGGTGTGATTAAGGCATTTAAATCAAGTATAACATGAATAAAAACTGAATAAATTCCTCACATTTCTCTGCTTTGTAGGCATCTCATTCATCCCACGGGAAGTAGGAGAACATCTTGTTAGCATCAAGAAAAATGGGAGCCATGTACCAAACAGCCCTGTAACAATCATGGTGGTCCAGTCTGAGATCGGGGATGCCAGACGGGCAAGAGTTTTTGGACGTGGCTTGGTAGAAGGACGAACCTTTGAAATGTGTGACTTCATTGTAGACACAAGAGATGCAGGTTAGCTCCCTCACAAAGGCACCATGAGATGCTGTGAGATGTATATTGACTCTACATGAGAGCCTCCCTCAGCATGCGACCACCAGGTCACAAGCTGCAAATCAGCAGCTGCCATTAAACACAGTCATTATTGTCAGTTATTAACCACAGACAGTGTTATTAACTTAGAATATGCTTTTTAAGGTTCTCATGTCTTTGTTACAACCAACAGGGACTGTCACTGGGGCACTGATGACTTTTTCATTTGGTGGTGCTGGCTCTAGTATCACTTGGTACAGCAGGAAGGAAATGAGGAAGATATTTATTTCCCTGTTGGTTTAATTTGGAGACTTGGATAACTTTTTAGCTTGGAAGATAACTTTTCAACATCAAGGAAATAAAAGGGATATGGTCAGAGAATTTTAGGAGCTGAATGCATGCTGTGGCTCAATGTCTGACTGATGAGGAGTATGGAAATGCTGTTAAGGCATCTTGCAGCTCCCATGTGCCCATTATGATACAAACTGACCCACTAGCACCTGCTATGGGTTTGGACTATTTTATGTCAGATTTAGAGTAGAGTTACGGAAATATGTGCCTAATTTACCTATATTGTAGGTTATGGTGGGATCTCACTGGCAGTTGAAGGACCCAGCAAGGTAGAAATCCAAACTGAAGATCTAGAAGATGGAACTTGCAAAGTGTCCTATTTTCCAACTGTACCTGGCGTGTACATTGTGTCCACTAAATTTGCAGATGAACACATTCCAGGTAAGCAGAAGTGTTGGGCAAATTTTTGGTTAGTACAACAGAAGTCTTATCTGGCTGACCAGTGCTCTGGAACTGTGGGTAGTCTGTGTGGTCTGGCTTGGACCACAAGTCCCAAAGATTCGTGGAGGTTCTCCCCAAGCAGCAAGCATCGGAAACCATTCTGGTTATGTGGATGTATTTGACTTTGTTATTTGGCTATAAAAGTTCCCCTATGATCCCCTACAAGTCAGAGGAAGCTTTCATTTCTGCCCCCAGTGGAGTGTGTAATGAGCAGAGGAGGAATGACCTGCTGTGATACTTACAGGCAGCCCATTTAGTGTGAAGATAAGTGGTGAAGGAAGAGTTAAGGAGAGCATCACACGAACAAGACGGGCTCCCTCTGTTGCAACAGTAGGAAGCATATGTGATCTGAACCTAAAAATCCCAGGTAAGCAACAACATCCTTATCCCCAAACCACAACTTGCACTTGTGTAGCATGGGTGTACCTGAAGCAGGGAAAATATGAACTTCAGTGTTCTAAAGACATTCTCATATTAATAGAGAAGAAACATTGGTAGTGTGTCTTTTCCAAAAAATAAGAATGTTTTCAGTTAAAAATAAGCATAACCATGATCAACACATGGAGAAATAAATACTGGTGAAGCCTTATTTTATTCTGTGTACAGCAGGCTGAAGAATGGGATGCACACCTCTCCCTGGCTCCAGGGTTTTAAGATCATCCTGTTGGCTGTTAAATGTTTGTACTACTGTCTGGAAACTGTGAATCATATGGGCCAGGCTTAGCTGGCTGCACTTATCCAGCCACTTCATCTGCCTCTGTAGCACCTGAGAAGCTGCAGCTGGCCAGGTTTGCTGCTCAGAAGCAGACACAAAACCTCTTCTGTTATTTGTCCTGGGTAATGACTTGAGCTCAGGTCCTGCTCCCAAAACCCTTTGTCACTGTCTGTGTTTTTTTTTTTCTCTTCTTTGTAGAAATTGATTGTGCTGATATGACAGCCCAGGTAACTAGTCCCTCTGGGAGAAACTTCGATGCTGAAATTGTAGAGTGTGACAAAAACACCTACTGTGTCCGCTTTGTGCCACAAGAAATGGGCGTCCACACTGTGGATGTCAAATACAAAGGGCAGCCGGTGCCAGGCAGCCCCTTCCAGTTCACTGTGGGGCCACTGGGCGAGGGAGGAGCCCATAAAGTGAGAGCTGGAGGCCCGGGGCTGGAGCGTGGAGAGACAGGTGTTCCAGGTGAGTCCTCTGCCCTCACTGGGCTCTAGGATCTGCTGTGGGCAGGTCTGCAGTGCAGTATTTTGGCTAACAGCAGCCTCCTGGAGAAACTGCTAAGCAATATCTCCCACAATGATGGGATGAATTACCATTCTTCAAATATGCTCAAGTGTGGAACTTTACAGTCTGTTAGGAGGAAGCTGAGCTGCAACCCAGCAGCAGCAGCACGCTTACTCTTGTCTGTGCTCTCGTGTGCTTCAACAGCTGAGTTCAGCATATGGACACGGGAAGCTGGAGCTGGAGGATTGTCTATTGCTGTAGAAGGCCCAAGTAAAGCAGAAATCACCTTTGATGACCATAAAGATGGATCTTGTGGTGCATCATATATAGTTCAAGAGCCAGGTATGTATTGAGACGAAATCATGTGGAAAGAGCACTGAATGTGACTTTCAAAGAAACTAAGGACACTCACTGCTTCTCTTCTCTTCTCTCTGCAGGCAACTATGAGGTGTCCATAAAGTTCAATGATGAGCACATTCCTGAAAGTCCCTACCTGGTTCCTGTCATCGCCCCCTCTGATGATGCTCGCAGGCTCACTGTCACTAGTCTTCAGGTGAGACATAAGGAAACATCTCTGCAACTTACCACAGAAACTGATTTCGTCCTTGTTCTCCAAAACCAAAATGGTTGTCCTTTCTTCTTAGTAATAGCCTTGCCTTGGTTGGTGCTTGTTTTCAAGCTCAGCTTGCAGCCACAGAGATTTTTGGCAGCTGGCCCATGGATAACTGGCTAGCCAGAGTTCAAAGGCAGAAGGCTCAACTGAGTGTGTTACAAGTGATAACACTTGGGAATTAGGAGTAAGAGGCTCAAAAAATAGCACTGGAGGAGCTAAGATATGTTTCCCATGCCATTAGCTAGGGAAAGGCCAAGGAGAACTGGAACTCAGGTGAACTTCCAGTGATCATGTTGGTATCAAAGTTCCTCATTTGGCACGTGGATGAAAAGCTGCATTTCTGTGGATGAGGTAGTGCAGGGCTGCATGGCTGGAGCATCACTGCAGACTGGCTGAGCAGACAGAGGTGGCCCCACCATGAGTTCAGGATGCAGATTTGCTCTGGCTGATGTCACAAAACCACAGTCACAGCTCAGATGATTCATGAACAGTAGTGAATCTCAGAGTGAATCACAGCTTTGTAGCTGGTCTGGGCTCATCTGGAAACCTCACCATATAATTTGTGTATGTGTGTGGTTACAGGCATTAAACTATAAGTAACATTAAAGGCCTGACTGAAATCTCCAAAGCCAGAATCTTGGATGTGAGACTGAGAATCTGTGTCTAAATATACCATACCTCAGTCCTCCTTCAGTGGTGATTAGTACTTCAGTTGAGGCTTTTTTTTGGCTATGTCCCAGCTGTGATCCCCAGGAGTTTGCCTGGGCTGCAGGAATTCTCCACCTCAGCTGTGTAAATGAACCATGACAGCCTGATCCGATAGTATCTCTTCTACCCAGGAGTTACAAGGGCGTTAATTAGTCACTGTGGTATTGATGTTTGCCTTGTGTTTCATTTAAAGACTCTTTGACAGGAATACTCACTTCAATTAAGTCCTGGAGAGGCAGATAAAGCTGAGTATTCAGTAATGGAGTGCATTGTGCAGCATCAGCCTCCACTAAACCCACATCAGGGACTTTTTTATACATTGTACCTCAGTTCTACTCAGTTGCATTTATTTCCCTCTTCAGGATTTAGTTGAAAACAAGATGAGGTAAAGTATGTTTAACATGAGATATTAACTGCTGGATAGCTGCATGGGCTGTTCTGGTTGAAGACCACTATGGCTCAGATGTGGAGCTGCCTCGCCTTTCACCAATGGCCTGACAGCACCACAACATCTGGTTTCATGTTTTAAATTACTTTCTCATGTTTAAGACTTCTTGTGGTGGCGTTCTAAACGCAGCCTCTTGTGGCAAATATAAACATGCATATTACTCTTTCAGACAACTGGATTATCAGGGGCTTTTCCCTGAATGAATCTGGAATGAATGAATGGGCTGAAAATGGAGCTATAGCTTAAGCATCCTTTAAATCAAGTGCCTGAATACTGAGGGCTGACCTCGGTGATAGAGTGACTAGTATTGTAAACTTGCATCTCTTTGATGTGGCACAATTGTCTGACTTCCAAAAACAGTCTGTTACCATGGGAAAAGTCAGCCTAGCCAACGTGGGTGACTCCTGAATCAGCCACCGCCTAAGAGGGAGAGAGATTCTGATTTGAAGTCATTTATGCCTTTTTTTAAAATGTAAGAATCCCTCATGTTAAAGTGGTTATTTCCCTGCCACAAATCTTGTACTGTCTGAAATGAAAGTTTAAATTTGATAATCTGACTGTTGCATTCTCAGGAGTCTGGATTAAAAGTTAATCAGCCAGCATCCTTTGCTATAAGGCTGAATGGGGCAAAGGGCAAGATCGATGCTAAAGTCCACAGCCCCTCCGGAGCTGTTGAAGAGTGCCATGTGTCTGAGCTGGAGCCAGGTGAGCACAGCTTGATGATGATCAACACAATTGCATGACCTCCAAAGCACTTGCTGCCCCATAGGAAATTCAGTTCCTTTGGCTTACAAATAGTGTGTCCCAGGGATGAGCACTTTGCATGGAAAATGACTTTTTGGTGTCAAGAGTTGTTCAATCAGGGTTATGTCTGTGCTTTTCTATGAACTGAGTGAGCCCCAACTTGTGTAAGATAGAAATATTTAAATCTTGGCTTGTCAGTGAAGGTACAGTGACATTAGTAGTAAATGAAATATGATGTGGTTGTTGAATTTAACTAGGGAAGAAGTTTATTTTTCAAAGCTATGCTTCGATCTTTGACTAATAGTTTATTTTTAACTCGCACTTACTCCTTCACATGAAATGTCAAGGAAGCTGTCTATAAGCAAACACTACAGAAAGTTCAACACCAGTTTCAGCAATGAGCTTTTCTTTTTCACTTGAAGTCTGTGTGAGTTATGGTCTGTACTATGAACAGACAGCAGCTGTCCAGCTGGGGGAGATCAGTCCCGCCTCTGAGCTAACATGCAATCAAAAATGTGAAATATCAGCAAATTGCTAAATGAATTCATTAGATAAAGGTGTGGTGCCAGAGCAGCACACTCAGCTCGCTGGTAAGATTTGGCTCGCTCTGACCAGCTGCTTTTCTTCTCTGCACTTCTCCCTCAGCTGCCGACAGATTGAGCTGTGATTCAGTCGTCATGTTTTAGTGCAGGAGTGAGGCAAATAATCCTAAAATTCACCCTGCAGACTAGATGACAGCTGAGATCAAATCCTAGTGAGCAAGGTGAATACTCAAGCTGTAAAACCTTCTGTGAAAAATACAGCATTTTCCTGCTTAAATATGAGTTTAGCAGATCATGTAGCTGAGTTCACTTAAGCTGGGACCAAAACACGTCAAAGCCTTTCAGAAGCTTGGGTTGCTAATCAGCCCTGCGTTGGGTTTAATTGGTGGTTTATGGTTGGATTGTTGCCTCTGATTTGTCAGAAGAGCCCCTTCTCCCTTGCAGATAAATACGCCGTTCGGTTCATCCCGCACGAGAACGGCATCCACTCCATCGATGTGAAGTTCAATGGGAGCCATGTGGTGGGCAGCCCTTTCAAGGTGCGCGTGGGCGAGCCTGGCCAGGCGGGCAACCCCGCCCTCGTCACAGCCTATGGATCCGGCCTGGAGAGCGGCACCACGGGTAACCCTTCTCCTACAGACCTGCTTGCGCACTTGGGCTTCGAGACACACAGAACCTATTTCTGGGCATACTTGTACATGACTTCACCTGCTAAGGCAGCTGAACTAACCCACATTCTCTGCTGACCTGAGTGCAGGCTTATTTTGCTTTCTAGCATGCTCCTCATGTCTTATAACCATCACTCACAAGTCTGCACCCTATACTGAGCCTTAACAAACTTAAAACTTCTGTAAATCAGTAACTGCAACATGCATTCACTGAACTGCTGGTTAGCAGCTGGGCTACAGCTCTGCTGGTTAGCTCAGCTCCACGTCGGTGGTCCCTCGAGCTCCAGAGATGCTCTGGCTCCCTTCCACACGTGAACACGATGTCTCAGTTGCCTGTCTAGATGAAGGAATCTTGTTGGAGTTGTGTTAATTAAATGAGTATGAGGGTGTACCCCGTCACCTTTCCTTTGGTGCTTGCACCTCTAAGAAATCTCAAGTGAAATGCAGTAGGATGTGTAAACCCTGGGGAGAAGGTGGGTTGTTCTGTTGGTAGTGTACTATGCATGCTCCAGATGCAGCGTCAACAATCTCGGAAATCTGACACCTTGTTGTCGGCTGTGGCTGCCTCATCTGATAGTTCTCAGCTCAAGAATGTAGGGTTTAGGGTTTGTTTTTTCATTTCTGTGATTTGTGGCCTTAGTAAGAAAGTATGAAAACATTCCAGGATATGCACTTTGATTTATTTAATTGTGTTCTTGCTCAGGCCACACACACAGGTAAATAGCAGAGTATAACTGATTATTTTTCTTTCCTTTTGATGTGTAAGGGAATAGCTAGTTCATCTTAGCCTATCCACTGCTGTCTCCTGTGGGTTCTATTTCATACCTTTTTTCTCACTGTGAAAAAAAAAATACTGCAGTTATTTAGTCAAAGCTTCTGCTGTTCTGGAGGAACCAAGCAGTTGGTTTTGGAAACACGCAGATACACTATAAAATAAAGATGTAGCTTGAGCTGCTTTAATGGGTGGAAACAAAAGCACTCATTAATACCAGCCAGTGATGCATCAGGGACAGGGGAATATTTCTTCATCTATAAAGGTGCTTGGGGTTGTTTTTAACCTAAATAGACTGCTTAATTTCAGCAAAGCTGCTCTGTGCCCCGTTGTTGAATCCTTGCCACTGCCAAAAGTGTGGTGCCCTGGGAACTGCTGAGCAGCATTTTAGAACAATGACCCAGTGTAGGGGTTCCAGTGGCTCAACACCTGAACCATCCCCCTGGGAGGGCTGAGCGTCTGCAGCCTCCAACAATGCGAGCCTTCATTTGAGGCACAGGAAAAAAGCAGTGCCTCTGCAGCAAGAACTCCTAGCGAGAAGCTGTGAAGCTTGCTGGCTTTGAGAATTAACTTCTCTCCAGTTGAGCAGGGCATTGCGGGCTGATGCCTGACCTCCCGGGCCAGTGGTGCCAGGGGGATGGGCTGCTGGAGCACTGGAAGATGGCACAATCCTCTGTGGGAGCTGGGCTCTTCCAGCATTGCAACACAGCAGCCTCTTTTGTGGGGAGACTGGAAACTTCTCCCGAGTTTATTCCCACGTCTTCATGCTTCCATCGCAGCAGCAGTAAACTTTCCCATGGTCGTCCTGGTTTTGAGTGAGCCCGAGCACTTTATTCCTCCTCAACAGTGTCTCATGCAACAGCCCAAAGATCATAAATATTTGAGGCCAGAGTCTGACAGTAAATTATTTGGGGGCTGAAAGCCTTACTTAATTTTTTTCTTGTGTTGCTGGCATTGTGTCATTGGCTTAGTATTAGCAGCAATAATTCAGCTGTGTTAACCAGATGCTGTAATTAAACAAGCTTTTGTTTCCACAAACTGCTTGGAGTGCTGTTGCCGAGCAGTTCAAACACCCATCACCTCCAGGCCATCTCCTGCCCCTTGTCTCTCCTGCTTTCTTGTGGGCCCTTCACTGCTGATTTACAGTCCAGGCAGTGAGACAGCTCTGAGCTCTCCCAAAATTTGCCTTGCTGGAGCTGTGTGGTTGTGGGCTCTGATGCCCAGCAGGAAAGCTCTTGTTTTCTCTCTAAGCCAGTTTTTTGATACCAAATTACTTCCATTTCAGTCCTGAAGGGCTCTTATGACCACTTCTCCCACACAGTCACATAAGCTAACTGGAGGAGGGAGCAGGATGAAGCCAGGGAGGCTGCTAGGGGTGCAGAGCTCCATTTGGGGCTGGCCTGTGCAAGGCTGCTGGGGTGGATGTGGTGTCCATCCCTGCCTGCAGCCCTGGGCAGCCTGGTCTTGCGCCGAATTACCCCTGATTGAATGCCTGAGGCTGTGTGTGTAACATCGGGTGTGAGGAAGAGTGTGTCTCACTGTGCTACATCTTTCTAGGACTGCAATCGGAGTTTTTCATTAACACAACCAAGGCTGGTCCAGGTACCCTCTCTGTTACAATTGAAGGGCCATCAAAGGTGAAAATGGACTGCCAGGAAACTCCAGAAGGTTACAAAGTCATGTACACACCCATGGCTCCAGGAAACTATTTAATTGGAGTTAAATATGGTGGACCTAACCACATAGTGGGCAGCCCCTTCAAGGCAAAGGTTACAGGTAAAAAACTAATTAGTATTTACTCTGTGCCTGAAGCAGGTCATGTCATTCAGCAAAATTGTTCCTCTGAGACAGTGTGGTGTTCTGGTCTAGATGCCCAAAAACATTAGAAGCAAAACATTTCTCCCTATCACCTCCAAAGCCTAGATGAAGGGTCTCTGGAGCAGCTACAAAAGCAGTAGTCAAGGAGCTTGGCAGCTTGACTCAGTGATGGGCCATAAAACAGTTTTATGGGGTAATACTAAGTCCTAATCTAGTGATAGGGTCTTTCATTGGTAGCAGGGAAATATGACTTATTTACCCATTTCCCCCCAGCCCCAAAGCCTGAAAACTGCTCACCTGTAGCATGTGTTGCCTCTCTTGGTCTCATTTTGGTGCAGGTATCACCTAGCCAAAGGTCAGTAATATCTGGGAGGCTTCTAGGTGAAGTGAGGAAGGCTGGTTTAGGAAGCTTGTTTTCTCTCCAGCACTGTGTTTAAGCACAGGCTGAAGCTCATCTCTACTTCTGCCCCTGAGCTAGTGACATGAACCCTCTCGTGGTGCCCTCGGTGTGATGATGTTCTTGGGAGAGGGTGGCAGGGACTGCGCTCCCCCAGGCTGGGATGCTCTGCTTTCAAAATGTGTTATTGCAAAATTGCACCTGCTTTTCTGCCAACTCAAGTCATTTTTGGCATTTGGTGATTGGAGCACAATTAACTCTTCTTAAGCAGCCAGCTTTGCTTAATGAATCCTGAAGTTCCTGTGGTCCTTTAGCCACTTGAGGGCTCTGGGATGGGATTGTTGCCAGCAGTGCTGGAAGATGTCAGTTTAAAAACTCAAGTAGGAAATTGCTCCTCTCCAAAACTGCATTTTGGATGCAGAATGCATGCTAGTCATTAGGAGGGTTTCAAAACCTCCTTTTGAATGCCTTTCAGATGGGGTGAATCTGAATGTGAGAAACCTTTTCTGTTTCCAGGGCAGCGACTGGTTGGTCCGGGCAGTGCCAACGAAACCTCTTCCATCCTGGTGGAGTCGGTGACAAGGTCATCGACTGAAACTTGCTATAGCGCCATTCCCAAATCCACCTCGGATGCCAGCAAAGTGGTTTCCCGGGGAGCAGGACTCTCAAAGGCTTTTGTGGGTCAGAAAAGCTCCTTCTCTGTGGACTGCAGCAAAGCAGGTATGGATATAGGAACCAGATGGATGTTCTGGGTGGGTGGTTTAGCTGGGCATTCTTTTCCCTAAACCAACTTGCAGAGTTAAAATTCAGAGCTTGAGGTAATGATCTGGTACTAAAGAAAAATGCTAAATACTGTACTGTTCTTACCAAGTGAGTGCTAATGCAGAGGCTGTAAAGATGCCAGTTCCTCTCCAAATGGCTTCATCTGAGCCAGGTGCACCTGAAAGAACCACAAGGTTATGGCATGAGAACAAACAGTTGCTGAACTTAAGCAACCCTTGTGGTGTATTGTAGCATGTAATGCATGGTGTTCCTGTAACCTTTTGATGCTCATCATCATCATCTGGGATCTCTGTGGGGGGTGGATTACAGGCCAGCTGTGTCCACTGGCCCCTGCTATTAACGTTGATAAAGTACTTGTAAAGCAATGCCAGCTTGTTTTCACAAGCACCATTGATGTCTCCTGTGCTCTACTTTGATAGTGGTAACCTGTAGTTAGATAGTGGTAACCTGTTAGGTCTGGCAAAAAAAGCACAGATAAACCCTCACCTCTGAGATTGAAAGCTTTTAAATATACAATTCCTTCTTTTACCAAATTAATCTGATGTATGGCTCAGCTACCACTCTGTGAATTAAAATAGCAAAGTCCATGTGTTACAGAGCCAATTTATTATGGTACAGCCACGCTGCCTTGTTTAAGCTCAGGAATATTAACAGTGGTGTGTTTTGCTGTAGGTTCCAACATGCTGTTGGTTGGCGTACACGGACCTACAATACCGTGCGAAGAGGTGTCCATCAAGCATTTGGGCAGCCATCAGTACAACGTCACTTATGTTGTCAAGGAAAGGGGTGACTATGTCCTGGCAGTGAAGTGGGGTGATGAGCACATTCCTGGGAGTCCCTTCCACGTCACTGTTCCATAAACCCACTCAGTGTCAGGTGCTCTCTGTGTTTGCAGTTCAGATGTAGAGTTGTACTGGGTGCAGTCCTGTTGCAAAATGCAGTTTCTAGATACACACAGCTCACATTTCAATAGTCAGACATAAACTCTGTAACTGTTTTTACAAGCATTTCACTTCTATCCTACTTACCAACCTAATGTCAATCTACTTAATATCTCCTCAAATTGTACCTTTGTAGTACTGTCCGGGTCACTGTTAATGTTTGGAGAATCATGTGGATGACTAGACACTAATTTCCCTTGCGGATGTTAAAGACTTCAGATGTTAATTGAAAACTGGAATTTGTCTTTGTAATTGGGTATCTTAACTACTGATTTTATTTGACTGGAGACTTTACATTTTAGTTATGGAATATGACTTGGGCTGTCCCCAGTTCAAATTCTTTTCTGTAAAGAAATGAGGTAAAACTGGTACTATAATAGGTGCCTTTGTATACTTGATCAATTTTAACACTTAACATTGTAAAAAGCTACTATAAGTAGCTTTACCACTCAAATTTAAAATGTTTCTGAAAATGCTTTGCTAATGGTTTACATTTAGGAAAGGTTTTATCTTTTATAGCAAACCAAAAGCAGACTGAAAATGACTTCCTGTAAGCTTTCAGCCTCTCTGTGTTAATGCTTTGTAACTCTATAGACAGGTAGCTTTTTGGCCATGATGCTAGTAATGCAGTTTTTAATGAGCTTGGGATGCTGGTGATGTTTCTGTAACTTTACAGGTAACCCCCACACACACACACACACTCTCTCTTGGTTTAAAAACAAGCCCTGGGTTGGTTGGGTTAGGTGAAGCCCCTGAACTTGCCGAGCCAGGCATGGCTGTCACCTGTGAGACCCAGAGTCACTGCAGTCCCAAGCACCACAGTGTGTTGAGGAGATGACCAGTGGTTTCCCTGGAGGCTGCAGGCCAGGCCAGTGGCTGAGATGGGGCAAAGAAGCCAGCCTGAGAATGGAACCTACATCTGCAGTGGGACACAGGGTGGGTCTGTGAAGTAACAGCAATACCAATAATAGCAATATCAACAATAGCAATATCAATGAACAAACCCCTCTTTGGTGTTTTATTGTATCTCAGTCCAAGGACATGCCTGAAGCAAACTCATCTCTCCTGAAATCCTCTTTGTGTTGCAACAGGTGTTGCTGCTGAGGGTTAGGGAGTGGAAACTTCCTTGTAACTTGTCTGTTTGTCCCGGATTACTCCATACTACTTCCCAAGTGCATATCTGAATTGCTGTCAACCGCTGGGGCTTTAATAAACTCTCCTGATGAGCTCTAATGCTGCAATTTGGAGAAGGTAGAATTTGTTGAAAACCTGTTGACATGTCACTGTCCCTCGGGAGAAGTTCATGCTTACAGTTCTGTAGTTATGTGTGGATGCACTGCTCTCCAGCACAGTTATTGGGAAAATAAAGGAAGGTTGGGGTTTTTTTTACTGTGCTTTTTTTGTGCCTTAATGTGAAATGCTCACTACATTGTAAACTAGAAAGTAAAAACAAAATAAACTGGAATAAAATGCAGGATTGTAAAATTGTATCTTATAACTTATTAAATAGAAATGTTTGCTTCATTAAAATGTGCATGTTAAAAACAACATCGGATTCTTTTCATATGTAGTCAGTAAAGTTCAGACTGAAACTATGCCACACAGCAGCTTCAGGCAGACCAAATAGCCCATGGGCTGTGCAGGTAGCCATGAAAATTTGGGCACAACCTCAGCACCATTAATTTTTTTCCCTGAAACCTTTTTTTTTTCCTCTTAAAACAAAATGGCAGAAGTTTAAGCCATGGCATAAACATACAGGGTACAGTGGGCAGAGTGTGGATGGGGCACTGCACAGCTGTGCTGGTTTGCACTGTGCAGACCCCAGGCATGGTGGCAGTGCTGTGTTCCCGGAGCTGCCAGCTGGGCTCTGATCCCGGAGTGCTCCCAGCTCCCCCCGGAATCCCTGGGGTTGTTTGCAAAAGGTGTCTCCCTGCACCTGGGGCCAACACCTCCAGGCACAGCCATGGAAACCAGCAGATGTTTTCCCAAACACTCTCCTGCTGAAAGCCCCGGTGAAACCTGAGATGCAGTGACTGCCAAGGACTTTCCTGCCCCAGGTTTATCAGATTATTTCCTTTTTATAGTTAACTGTGTTTCATTAGCCTTGTGCTACGTCAGTGTGAGCCTCCTATTCAATGTTTTTAAACAAAACAAAAAAACCTGGATACAGCTGTTGGGGTGAGTAAACCTTGAGAGTGTCTCACCTGTGTAACTCCTATGTTCCAGTTATCCTGCTCTTGTCTGGCCTCCTCTTGCCTGTTGCTCCTTGTCTCGGTTTAATGACACTGGCTGAAATTAGCAGGAGTTGGCTGTGAAGTTGATAGACCCTGGCTGTTACCGTGGCTGGGGCTACCTTCAATAAAAACCAAGCTCTCTGCCTAGCCTGGGCACTGGCAGCTGTGGAGTGGCCACAAAAATTACTTTGCTAAGGACAGTAAGCACCCAGTGGTGGTATTGGGAGGAACTTCTTGGAAAGGTTGATTTTAGGCAGCAACATTCAGCTAACCCCAGCAGCTCTGCCAGCTGAGGACTGATTTTGTGTTGGGCACAAATTGGTGCTTTTGGCACTTTGACAAAGGTTTTTAAGTGCTGGGGGCTGGTGTGTCATGTACTGGGTTACTGGTGTCCCAGTGCCTCCTGCTGGGTAGACTTGCAATGGTACAAGATGCACTTTATTCAGCTCAGAGAACTGGCATCAGTTTTGTGCCTTTAGGTGTGGAAATGCTTTTCTACTAATTTGGTTGAACTTGAGTCTTTTCTTTGGTTATTGTCTCTCTCCTGGGTGGTGGTTTGCAGTAGGATTTGGCCACTTAGTCCCTGTGAGTGCCACTGGGAACTCCTCCATCGCTCTACAGCTGGCCCAAGTTGCCTTGCAAGCACTTCAACAGATCTGGCAGTGCCCTGGTAGCCAGCTGGAGCCCTGCCTGCTGCTGGCCAGTGACCCAGGGCAGGGCACTGCCACAGGGCAACACAGGCTGGGACCCATGGCACGTCTGAGAGCTTCACTGGGTATTTTGGTGGGTGGTGGAAGGTAAGTCCCTGCAGCGCAGCAGTTGCCATGGGATGGTAACTCCAGAGCATTCCATCCCCCTGCCTGGTGTTGGTGGGATGCATTTGTACATGTCCATGGGCAAAGAGAAGGGGTCTTGGGAGAGGATGTCCTGGAGCTCCTCACAACCTCTCAGCCTGTCCTTCTCACCCTGCAGCTCAAGTCTGCCCTGTAGCCATCCCTGACCCTGGGCTCTGCTGGTTCTTGCCATACCCTGGGGACTCTTGCTCTGGTTGACCACTGGCCTTCTCCTGTGGTTTGGGGAGCTGTCAGAGTTCCCTCTTCAGCCCCCTCCGGCTGTCCATGGCCTTGGCTCTGTGTTTCTGATGGCCATCAGAAACACAGCCAAGCATGGCCAGTACCTCATATACTGGAGTGTTGCTCAAAGCAGAGAATTGCATTTTGCCTTGTGCAGCTGTGAGTATAATAAATTAAATATATACATTTGAATTATTTTAATAACTTTAACTGTTTAAAATATTTAATATAATTTAAATTATTTAAAATATACTATTAATTTTAATAATTCATTTTATTTAATATTTAAACAATCTTTACATTAAATATTTACATAATTAATTCTTGAATTGTTATATATATATTTATATATATGTGTGTGTGTGCATATGTAAAGGTGATCCAGTATACTTAATTTTTTTGTCCATGTTGCTGCAGTGGTCAGTCTTGAGGCCTGGGTTGAGCACTTTGTGTGTCCAAGCTGGATCTCCCTTCACCCCCAAAAAGCCTGGACCTGCTCTGACGCCTGCCAGGTGCATTGACAATGTGGGTGCTGGGGCTGTTGCTTAGCAGGGCTCTGGGTTTGGTCAGATGATGCAAACCCTGTAATTACTTTTCTCTCTAATTGTCTGTTGAAAGTGAGATTGTGACATTTCTAATCCAGAAACTGCTTTTTTTTCCTCTACTCACTTTTAACTTCTGCATTTATTTGTTTTAAACTTACTTGCTTTTTTTCCCCTCTCTTTTTTTTTTTTTTTTACTCAAAATTGAAATGTAGTTGCAGTGCAGACAATGCACCTTTTTCACCTGGAAAAAAAGGGAACAAACAATGTATAAATCACATGTAAAAGCCTTTCCAAGGTGGTTACATATAAACAGACATCACTTGACAGAAACTGGGATGGAGTTGCATGAAACTTAATTCAGGGAATGGCACAATGCTTTTTTACAGTGTTTTTTATTTGTTTGAGGAATGACTCCAAACCATTTGTTATTATGACAGCTGGCTGTGCCATGCTCTCCCATGAGCCAAATGAAACTGGTTGCCCAGTTTGTCCTCTACCAGGTCAGGGACAGCTCTGGCACCCAAGGAATAGGGCATTGCAAAGCTTCTGGCAGCATCCCCAGGTGTTTATCTGTGCTTTGTGGCAGCTTGGAGGATCTTCTTTTTCTTCTTTTCTTCCTTATTTATCCCATTTGTCCACATCCAGAGCAGCAGAAAGGAGCATTTTGAATTTTGCTGCTGACAGCAGTGGTGCAGAACACACATTGGAGCACCCAGCCTTGCTCCCAAACCCACCTGGTACCTGAACTTTTCAGCATCAAACTCCTCTGAACAAATGTTTATTTTTTAAAGTAATTTTTTCCTGGTGCTACAGTAACTTAGAGATATTCCCATCCCCAGCCCAGGTGCCACATCTTCACCGCTCCATCTGAGCTGGAAAAGCAGCAGGAAGGGCTACAGCATTTTTTTCCTCCCCAGCCTGCAGTAATGGTTAATATTCTCAAGTTCCTTTCACTGAAGGTTATCAAAACAGCCCTGCTGCCAGGCTCCCCTCTTGTGTGGGGCTGTTTCCCCAGGGCCTCCTGGGAAAAGGCTTTTAAATGGCTTTTCAGAATTTCTCAGACTTTCAGAGTTAATTTTCATAGTTGTGAATTTATACTGCATGCTTAGAAAAAAATATTGTCACTAAATCAAGTTGGATTTATAGCCCCTGTCGCTGTTAATTTGTCTGAGATTTAAAGCACATTCTTTAAATGACATGAATGAAAAGCTAGTATATATGATTTTTTAAAAAAATTAATAGGAAAATATGATTTAGCAGGACCTAGAGGTATGTTTGACAACTCTTTCCTGTGCTGAGCTGCCTTTCTGCAGGACCTTGGTACTGCAAATATTTACATCCCTGCTGAGCTGGAAGCCTGAGTCCTTTGGGCCCCATGGAGGAGCTGGCCTTGCCGGGGGGGTATTTCCTTCTGACAGTGATGTCCAGCTTGGGTGTTTTGTTTGGGGGGTGGGATTTTGCATCTGGCTTCCCCAAAAATGGCTGGGGTCAGGCTCTCCTCCCAGCGGAGAGGCACAGAAAACCTTCATGTCTCAATGCCAGCATTTGCAGAGCTTTTCAGGGGAGGTTTTTGGTTACTTTGCCAATATGGAAATTAATTCCTATAAATCTGTCTTCTCTCTTCCAGAAAATTGCCCCTGCAAACACTGGCAGCTGAGACTCTATATTTAAAATGACACACAAAGTATTTAACCTTGTTTTTCACACTGGCTGGAAAACCAGCCTGCAGAGAAAAGGTGCTTGTGGTTTTATACCAGGTGAGAGTGCAGAGGTTGTGTCCCTGAACCCTCAGGATGATGAAGAAGAACATGGGCTAAGCCCAGTTCAGGGAGGTTTAGGTTAGCTATTAGGAAAACTTTTTCACCCAGAGGGTGGTTGAGCACAGGAACAGGCTCCCCAGGGAAATGATCATGGCCCCAAGCCTGCCAGAGTTCACAAACGCTTTGGACAGTGCTCTCAAGCATGTGATGTGAATTTTGGGGTTGTTGTGGGCAGGGCCAGGAGTTGGATTTGATGATTTTTGTAGGTCCTTCTCAACTCAGGATATTCTATGATTCTGTGGTTGCACAAAGAACCTCCGATCCAAACTGCACTATCCCCTGGCACTGGGGAAGGGATCAATGACATCTGTGACAGAGGGGATGGTGGCAGAACGGCCTCATATCTTCCCCCAAACCAGGTACAAACTGCCAAAGAGCAGAAGCACAGTCACTCGAAGATATCCCAAGGGGCTGGGCAGCCAGGAAAGGCTGTGGTTGCTACTGGACCAAGCCAGCTGCCCTGGTGCCCCTGGTGCAGGTATGGCAGGGACACCAAGGGGTCTCAGGGGCAGATGCACCCTATAACCTGCCAGCACCTGCTCCTGGGAGCTGCTGCCACCTCGTGAGGGTCATCACAGCGCATTTCCCAGCTAAATAACTGTGGGCCATGAATAACCAGGCCTGGAGCCAGCAATGTACTTCCTCTTTATTGCAAAACTCATTTAGAAACACAATGGGCCCAGGGAGTCCTTGGGGTCAGCCATGGGCTGTCTGCAGTGAGCGAAGAGGTCTGCGTGGAGAACACGGGGGGATGCAGACCCGTGAGCTCCCAGCTGAGGAGAGTGCAACTCCGATTGCTTGCCGCGGCGGGGTTTGCTGGCCGTGCTGAGGGGTCTGGTGTGAATTCCACGGGAATCCCCCAGACAAACGGGACTCACGGCGATGCCACCAGAGGGGGCCCTAATAATGGATCATGCGTGCCTGGCTCCGCAGGGCAGGAGGGAAAAACGCGGCGTTCTGGGCGAGGGGCTGATGGCAGCTTGCAGGGGGGGGAAAGCGATTTCTAAAATGGTTTTTCTTTTGACTAGAGGCAGGAGAAAGATGACTGCTGCCCTCACCTCCTGCGCTCCATGTCCCAGGCTTGCTTGGCAGAGAGCAGCCCCGCAGGGACGGCTGAGCTCTGGGCTGCAGGGGTGCTGAAAGAAGCCCCCCCAGAGTGCCACACGAGCCCAGGAAGCCCCTGCTCCTCTTGCTCCTTCTCCCTGGCAGATGCTTGGTCAGTGAGTGACCAGCTCCAGCCTGGGGCACGAGTGCTCCCCACAACCCCTCCAGAGGCTGAGCGAGCCGTGAAACAGCCCGGCTTGGACCATCTGCTGGTATCACACTGGGTAACTCTTTGATTTTTCTGCCTTTGAATTTGCTATCAGTGCTACCAGGCCTGCTGTGGGACAGCACAACACAGCCCTTCTGGGAACTGCAGCTCAGTTGTTTGCTGCACAGCTCTGTGTGGTCAAACATCTGTACGTGTGTGCATCTGGTGTGGGGCACATGTTTTATGAGGAGAAGCTGAGGCAGGGGTTGTTTGGCCTCAAGAAAAGGAGGCTCAGAGGGGACTTTATCACTCTACAAGACCTGACAGGAGGGTGTAGCCAGGTGGGGGTTGGTCTTTTCTCCCAAGTAACAAGGGACAGGATGAGGAAGAGACTCAAGTTGCACCAGGGGAGGTTTAGATTGGATATTAGGTCCAGACCCCAAAAGAAGAAGCCACATGGGTCCCTGTGGGGTTTTGTACCAGCTCTCATGTGTCCTCATTGCTGCCAGTAGCTCAAAAGAGGCAAAAGGAGGTAGGCAGAGCCTTGCTCTGGGACAAAGGGTCTCTCACCCTGTGGGGCAGGCAGAGAGGTGTCAGGGCTATGGGTTAGTGGAGAGCGGTGCCAAGGCCAGGAAGAGGACGTGAGCCCTCTTCAAGTGAAGGTGCAAAAGGACAAACCTATCCAGGGGAGATGATTGAGGCTGTAGAGAAGAGGCAGTGCTGCTTTGGGCTGCTGCTGTGGGTTCCTGGGGGTTTCCCTGCCAAGGGACTCACACTCCCAGGGCTGTAAAAACCTTCCTTATGTGTGTTTCTGTGGGGTTAGGGGCAGAGAGATCTTCTGTGGGCTGGGGAGGGGTTTCTCTGTGGGGCAGTGGAGACCTTGGGTCTGCAGGAAGCCAGGATGCCCAGTACCATGCACTGTACGAGGGCTTCCCAGGGACTCCAACCTGAGGGATTGGGGGTCTTAGCACTTTTTGTTCAGTTGAACCCTCTCTGCTCTGTGTTCTCGCCTGAACAGGGCTGCTGGGGAGGAAACAGAGTTTTCAGCTTCTGAAGAGCCTCTTTGTTTCTCTCCCAGCCGTGATCTGAGACCTGGCTTGCATGAGACAAAGTCTCTCCAGGAATTTTGGATTCCCAGTGAAAAACTTCTGTTTGATCATAAATAAAGCTCAAGAAGCCTTATTCATGAAAAAGAGGAACTTTGTTCTGGCTGCAAAATATACTGAGACTCCTGCAGACTGGAACAACTTGAAAACCCCTTTGCAATTGGAACAGCTGGATAATGATCCCCAGTGGGGGAAATCTAGAGACAATATGAACTGTTAAATATTTTAGGGTGTAATTATAATATTGTCTAATGAATATCTACAGAGACGGACTGTGCTGACAGTAGGAGTTTGGGACACCTCCCAGCCCTTCTCAAACATAATTCTGAGTGCAGATGCTGTCTCTCTGCTGCGAATCCCCCAAAACAGTGTCCCAGCTCTTCATGGAAGAGCATCACTTTCCATTAAGATGTCTCTCTCTTGGTCAGATGCTCAGCATCTCTGCAAGATGAACCCTTCTTCTTCCCCAAGCTTTGAGTGCTGAGCAGGACTCCATTTGGTATGGGATATCCCTTGGGTCATTGGGAATCAGCTGTCCTGGCTGCATCCCCAGCCAACTTGCTGGTAGGGTGAGAGGCAGAAAATGCCTTGACTCGGTGTAAGCACTGCTCAGCAGTAACAAAACATCCTTGTGTTATCAACACACTTTTCAGCACAAATACAAGACACAGCTCCATGCAACTACTGTGAAGAAAATTCACTCTGTCCCAGCCAAACCCAGCATGCTGCTCTGGATCCACAGCCACTGACATCACTCCTCTGCCCACATCTCTTATCTTCAAGTGCTGGAAAAAGAGCTATACCCGATATTGCAAATAAGGACAAATATTTTCAGGAAAACTTAGCTGTAATTACATCTCTTTCATGACTGAATGTGTCCATTATTGCTTTTCTGGAGGGTGATTTCTTTCTCTGTGTACTGCTCCTTTCTGAAAGCCAGGAGACAGAAAGTGCTTACATGGGAGCAAGATGTGAGTGCAGAGACCCAGTCTGATTTCAGCCTTCACATGAACCATCACTGATGTCAGCCAGACGGTGGCATCTCTATAAAAATCCCAATGTAAATATTTGTTCTAAATCAGGCTTTTTCCTGTGCGTTGACTGCAGTATAAGTGAGGGAGCATATGAAATGCTGGATCATTTCAAGTCTAATTGCTACTGAAAGTTGGAGGATTTGTTGTCTGCCTTGCATACACCCCCTGGGGATAATTTTCTCTTGATTTAGTTTCTTTCCTCAAATTCTTCTCCCTGAACAGTGGGTTTCACAAAGGCCAAACTGTTTTCCTCCCCACAAAGCCTGTCTCTCTTGCTTGCCCTCCCTGCCCCTTCAGCAGGCAACCTGGGGTGCATGGATGAAGAGAGATGAATATTTTTCTCTACTAACAGTTGGATTATTCCCACTCCCCAGATGCCATCTGTGTGACAGGGTTTGGTTTGCACTAAATACAGCCTGTGGGCTGAGCTAGGAAAACAGATTGCTGCACCATTACATTAAATAGTCATCATTAAAGTCTGGTTCATCAGAGGACTGTGAGCTGCCATGGAGATTTTTTTTTTTTTTAGAGGGAGGGATGCAGTTCACTTCCATGTCAGGATGCTGAAATCAGATTTTAATGTGAATTTTATGACACTGTTGGCAGCAGTGTCACCTGGGATCCCTAGGACTTCTCACCTGAGGTTTGCAGATATCAAAAGGTGCTAGTGAGTGAGAACCACCAACTTCCTGCTGCCCAGAGCTGGGGCAGTGCAGAAAAGGGGCTCTCACTGCCTGTCCATCTGACTTTTCTTTCTGTCTTTCCCCAGTCCCTGGATGGTGTGAGCAATTTAAACCCTTCACTGGGAAATACTCTAAGTTACAGGTACAGAGTCATGTCCCGCTGGCTGCAGCTCTGAAGCATAAACACACACACAGACACACACACATGATGCAAAAAGGTCCATTTAATCCTTCTGCCCCTGCAGAGGAATGGCAGAGCTCCAGAGCCTGCCTGCCCTTCAGGTGTTGCAGGTAAAGTACACAGAAGTATTTTAGCCCTGCAGTAGCTCCTTACATTTGTGATTAGTAGAGTGCTGCTTCTTGCTGATTTATTTTTGTATACAATGAAGAAAAAGCATCCTGAAGGTTTAATTTGCCTTCTCCCTCAAAATATTTGAAATATATTTCTAACAAAGTATTTGAGGGTTTTTTCCCACTAAACATTGCACTTGCTGTGAGTTTATCTACACCAGTCTTCTACAAGATCTGTTGGCATCTGTGTATTTCCATGCCCTGTAAGAGGACTCAGCACACTCACGATCTCGATCGGCGGCTCTTCTTTGGTCTCCTCTTCCTTGAAAACTTGGATCTCAGCCAGTTGAGGAAGCCACCTTTTGCTTTTAACTCAAATTCTACCGGGAAATGGTCACTCACCCCCAGCGCCTGCAAGACAACGGCACAGAGGGTTGGGAGCCACCTGTACTCTCTCCAAGCCCTGTCTGGGTGGAAAGTGGATGCACAGTGCTTGGATGTGGGGAGGTGGCACGTGAGCATTGCATCATTTTGGGAGGGATGATCACCAGTGACCTGGTTTTACAGCCAGGTCTGTGTTCAGCACTGCCTGGACACTGCTGGCTCTGTGCTCCCATGTCAGCCCTTCCCCACTGCTGCAGAGGCTGTGCTGTACCTACCTGCTCCTCAGTCATCTGAAACTCCTCCAGGAAATCAAAGATATTGGCAGAGTGTGGCACCACAGCCTGGATGAGCTTCTGTCCGCTGACCACAATCCTGCAAGGAGTAAGGGAATGTGGTGCCGTGACGGGGAGCCTGACCTGTGGCAGCCACTCTGCACTGAGCTGGTGGCCAGAGAGGTGGCTCTGATGAAGTCACAGCTATGTGTGGTTTGCCCTTACCCATGGGCTGCCAACCCAGAGATGTCAGCTCCTTTAGGGGCCTCCTTGGCAGCGAGGCACATCAATATCTTGGTGTGCACTGGCCTTAGAACCAACATTAAATGACTTCTGTTTAAACCCACCCAGCAATGCTGCAAATTTCAAAGCCCTGCTCTGGATACAAAAATCACAGGACAACAATGACCGAAGTATCAGTGAAGTCCTTCTCAGACACAGAAACTTGTCCTTCAAGAGGACTCTGGGCTCTAACAGCTGATGTCCCTGCTGAGGGAATGCAGTGGCAGCAGGACTTGCCACATGTCCAGGGTAAGGTGAGGTGTCCCCTCCCCGAGCAGAACCTCGCTGTGCATCTGTCAATCCAAATTACCCACTTAAGAGTAAAAGCCATGGTGCAAAGCTGGCATGGAGAAGGCAGCAGCCCCTCCTGCCTGGTGCCTGCAGGGCTCTCTGCAGATGAGAAGTGCTGCTGGCTGTCCTGTCATCCGTCCCCACTTGAGCCACAGCAGTGGCTGGTTCTGTGTAAATCCTGCCCAGTCTGCTCTGCAAAGGGCTTTGCGCTCCTGATTAGAAGCATTTGGATCACATTTCCCCTGGATGCTGTTTTATCTTTGATGGCCTCGTGTACATTTGTTTTCTCTGTTGGTCACTGGCACCTTCTGATACAATTTTTCTTGCAGAGAGTCATAACCAGCGGGTGGTTTGGCAGTGAGCCCTTTACCTGTCATATGCGCATCTTGTGCTGTTCTTCACCGTTGTGTCATTTTTGTCACCAATTAGCCAGAGGAATTCAGAGTAAGTCCTCAGACGGATGTTCTTCCACTGCTTTTGGGGAACATAGCTACACCCAGCATTGAAGTCTCCCATAAAGATGAAGTTCTGGAAGGTAGGAGAATTTCTAAATGTAATCATGAGGACAGATTTTCGAAAGAAGATCGATGAGGATTTCTATGGTCCATGGATGCAGTGAGGTTTTTCCTTTCTGCAGGGCACACCAGGGATAATAGTTATACTAGGTGATCAGGTTTACTGTATAAAATGTGGGTAACTCAATGAAAATACACCAAAGAGATACTCAAAACCTGGGGCTCATTATCAAGGGGTTTAAGGTTTTCAGCTCCGAATAGGGAATAACTTGGCCAGTGACTCAGTACCAAAGCCCTGTCAGTGACACAGATGTGGCAACCAACCTCGGTTTTCCAGTGCTGTTTGACATCCAAGTACACATCATAGAGCTCATCAATTTCCCGCACTGCTGTGTCTGGTGTGGTGTGCAGAGGGATAATAGCAAACTCACTGACAGCTTCAAAACAAGGCAGAACAACAGGAAAAATGTAATGGTTAAACAGAGAATGAGTCACAAAGAAACAGAGACTGACTTGTAAGCAAGGGGGGTTTTCTGAGGAAGAAACAGCTTCTCTTGTGACTTTGGACCAGGGTGATCTCTGTGGTTGCACAGTGTCCACTTCCAGGTGCTCAGGTGGGCCTGAGCTGTGCCAGCGCAGGCAAACCCTGACCCAGTACCCACACAGAAAGTGCTCGCAGGGAGCACAGAGAGCACCCACCAACCCACTGCCCATGGCAGCAACAGAGGCTTTCCCAGCAGGGCATGTGCAGGGCTGTGGGCTTTCCCAGAGGCAGCCGCCCCGAAGGGAAAATGCTGCTCTTGGAAGGAAAAGCAGTGTGGGGTCTGGATGCAGCCCCTTGAGCCTGCCCTCCGACGTGCTCGGGTCCAGCCAGAGCTGCCCTGCTGACTCACAGGGGGACAACGACTTGTTTCTGAAACACCTCACCGGTTTTGGGAGACTGCCACCAGATGGCGAAGGGCTCTCTGGAGAAGACATCCTCGTCCCCAGGCTGGGTATCAGGGTACTGGTAGGTTTCTTTCACCGATACCAGATTTTGCCTGCAGCAGAATGAACAGGATAGGGGACGTCACACTCGTGGCTCCCTGGGCCATGTCTGACACTGACTCAGTGCTCTGACTTGGGCCCCAGGCTGTAGTAGGATGGATACAGCCACACTGGCGGCTGTGCTGGGATGATCCCCACATCCAGGCACAGCCAAACCCACCTGCACAGCCTGCACCTCTCCGTCACCTCGGAGCAAAGCCACCACCATGTCCAGCCCATCTCCAGGGGGCTGTGTCCCAGAGGGCAGGGGGAGGGCTGGCTTGTGGGCAAAGGGGGCTCACCCACCTGTAGATGAAGACATACTGCTCCTTGTAGCTGTTCCTTCCCAGCCTCTCGCTGGCCACGCACCTGTACTCCTCCTTTGTCCCCGTCAGCTGGCTGGGAGAAAAGTGGTGTTCCTGAGTTTATTTCTGCAGTCTCGGGGGACTGAGAGGGACATCATTTTGCCTGTGCCCAAGGGTCTGGGTGTTGCCTCCCTGACCTCAGAGGGAGGTGGGTACAGACACTAAACCCTTCTCAGAAGCTTGGACCCTGCTCCATCACTGGCTCTTCACTCCACCCTCTCCCTGCTCTGTCTCTCCTTCAGCTGGGTCTCATGTCCAGCCAGCTGAACGCTGCTGTTTCTTCTGGATTGTCATTCCAAGCAGGGAATCCCTAATCTAAAGTACTTCTGAGCCCTGCAGGAAGGTGGCTGCCCTGCTGCAGCCTGATGCCAGCCTGGTGAGGGCATTTCCCCTTCCTTTTTTTCTCCCTCGGAAACTTCTCTGTACCAAATTGAATTTAACTTGGTTATGCTCATTTTAAAATGTGTTTTGCAGTGGTTTGGAGTTGGCTTTGCTCCTGTCCCTCAGCAAGACTGCCAGAGCCTGGTCCTTCCTTAACACTGGGACAGAGCCCAGATCCTAAGATTTTGCCCCAGGAAGGTGGCACTGAGCAGAACACGGGCTCTTCCCAATATTTGTCCATTCGCCCATGGCCACCCTACCTGGTGAGCTTCTTCACCAGGAGAGGACAAACACGGTTCTTGCTGTCCTTTATTTCCATCAGCAGCATGATGTCACAGCGGGAAACGATCTGCAAGGGGAAGGAGCAGGAGGAAGTTTGCACATGGCTGGTCTTAGAGGATTAGGAAGGGGTTAGAAAGAAGTGGTTGCAGGCATGGGGGAAGTCCTTTGTGGAAGAAGTGGCATCCAGCCTGGGACCGTGGGAGGCGAGCAGGGGCTGGAACGAAGTGTTTCTGCTTTCAGAGCTGCTGCACGCCCCAGCAGGAGCTGGGAGAGGGAACCCAGGAGCAGAATAGTTTCAGATTTAGTGGAAAACTTTGGCGCCTGACCCTGAGGAGGAAGTGTGGAGGGAAAGAGCAGCAAAAGCCCCTGGTATGAGCCTGATTCCACCATCACCACCATTGCTGGGGTGCTGCCTCTGCCCCGCCCCACTCCTTCCCCACAGTCAGCATTCACCTGTCTCAGTTTGTTGCAGATTCCTCTGAAATAGCCCCTGGAGCCCAAAGAAATGCTCTGTCTGAAAATGGGCCTCGGACACCAGGGGACTGCCACCTCAGAGGGACGGCAGGCTCAGCTCCCACAGCTACTGGTGGGATTCCCCATGGGAAAGCCCAGCTCACACAAAGCCAAACACTCTCAGGGGCTCCCCTCTGCCCCTGGTTTCATTGTTCTTTAAACGTTAAAGGTGGGTGATTTTTGTCAGGAAAAAAAACCCTTTTTGCCCTCTGAAACTTACCCACAATTATCTCAGTTACCCCATAATTTAGTATATAATGCCCACAGTGACGACAGTGTAGGAAGAGTGGTCTGGGAATGGCAAATCCAAGCAAACCACTCTTCTCTGCCAGTTAGCAATAAAAGGAACTAAAATAAACACAGCTATGGTGCCATTGCTCATTGGTGCCCTTGCTCATTGGAGCCATTCTGCATGCAGAGCCACCCTATGCATGCACCAATGCCAAGCCCCACGTCCTCCCTCACTGTGGCATCTTGAAGGGCATTTTCAAAGCTACAAGTTTAAAATGCAGTTCTTTTTAGAATCAAGGTTATCCTCAGCTTCTGCAGAAGCAGCCTGATGGTGAGGGTTTACTTACAGAAATTAGCAATTGGGCTTTTCAGATTTCTACCAAACTCTAATATGACAGATACTATTTGGTGTCCTGAGAATACATTTAATTAGACAAGAATATTTGATAATAACTAGCACATAAGGAAGGTAAATAATGTATCACAAAACAAAGCTTTGTGGATTCAAAGTGAAAGTTATTTTTCTGTGCACTGAGGTTTTCCTCCTTTCCTAACTCAATTTTCAAAGGAAACAGCAAATATTGTTTCTGTTATATTCCCATGAAGGCTAAAATAACATACATTCTGTTCAAACACAGGCTGACTTTTACTTTAAGCATACAATATTTTTAAAAAAATTCGGTCTTTTTTTTTTACTTGATATTTAACTGTGAAAGACAAATAAAATGCAAGATTCTGCATCTAAGAAACCCTTGGAAAGCTCAGGGTCCGTCTCATCCAGGCAAACGAACATACCTTTACCACAGCATCGACGACTTCAGGTCTGGCTATTTTAGTTTCTCCAAAAGACCTCACATTGAAGGAGCAGATTTTTAGGCTCAGAGATGGGGTGAAAGGGAAGAGTGAAAGTAAGAAGAAGAGCAACATCTTCACGGACCTGGGTAAAATGTGTTGCTGCCAGCGTGTCTGTAAATATGTATGTGTGTGTGTTTATGCATCCGTCCCCCTGTGGCTGGTTGGGAGGTCAAACTGAGCAGTCAGCTGTGTCAATCACGAACAGGAATCACCATTTCCTCCTTTCCCTCACTTCCATCTCCCAGCACAAAGCAGCATGGAAACTTTGAACTTCTGCCTGGGGGGAAAACAGGCTCTTCTGAGCCAGCCTCTGAATCCTGGCAGAGCAAGCGCTCCACCAGAATCCAGCATCCCTCCCCACAGGGAGACATCAGCTGTGGGATGCTTGCCATGACTGGGTACCAGCTGGGACCACTTTGGGCAGTGCTGGACCAGGACCAGGCTCCCTTGGGCCATTCCAGGCCAGCAGTCCAGACCAGAATGTGGAGGGGGTGGATGGTGAAAGGGTCTGGGAAGCAGCAGGAGGGAAGACTGAGAGTTCTGGAGGGCACCAGAAGCCCATTGGAAGGGACTGACAGGCAGCCATGGGAAGATACATGATGGCCCAGGACTGTCCCTCAATCTCCTGGCCAAGTGTCCCCAGAACAAAGGTCTTGGTTTGTGTATGTGAGTCTGGCTTGTACTGTGTGGTGGAAGAGGACACAGGAGTTTGGCTGAAACACCTGAGTGATGATGCTGCAGGTGGGATGGCTTGGTCCACTGAGGTGGCTTTTGCAGGGAAACCACCCCCCTACCGTCCCTCAATCCCCCACCACATGTCAGCCCTCAGCCAGAGACATACTTGTTGGTTCTCAATCGAATTATAATGGCAGGAGGTGTAACAAGAGGTCAAGCTAAATGACATCTTTAAGTGCCTTGAATTTTTCCCCCTGTGCTTACAGGGTGCTTTCACATCCTCCTTCCTTTCTCTGGGAACACCCAGCCTGCCAGCACCCTGCTGCCCGAGCAGGTCTAGACCCAGGGGCACCAGGGCATGGCTGCCAACACTGAACCAACCAAACAGGCTCAGATGGAGGCAGTGCAAAGCACAGCACATGGAGGGGCTCCCAAAGCCATGGCACAGCTGAAAGCAGTGGGATCCAGGCCTTGATGGGGAGACAAGTTCTCCAGGGAATGTGCTGCAGGTGTTGGAATAGGCACACAAATCGTTTTTGGCATTACAGGAATTTGGAGCACTGGATGCCAGTAAGGAACATGTCACCACATTACCCCGGTGTTTACCAACCAGCAGAACTACTTGGGGAGTGGGCAGGTGATCCTCCAAAATAAGAGTGCTTCCTCCCCCCTGGCTCTCCAGTGAGCTGCTTCCCGGCACGACAGGCTCCAGAAGAAACTAATAAATACAGAGGGGAGGGAAACTGACAGCCTTAAAGGGCTGCAAATCTACAGCTTAACCTTACTAAAAGCACAGTCTGAACCAAATATTGCGACAGCAGCTACAGCCTCAGGGTCAGAGTCATCAAAACTCAGAGCTCTCCCCAAAATCAGGCTTGTTTTGGCTGCCCTGGCATCAAAGAGCAAGTGTTGTGGTGCCCATGAAGGCGCTGACCCTGAACCATGGCTGTCAGTGCTGTGTTTATCTTCAGGGCTCCTGGCTTATCAGTTAGCCCTTTCTCTTCCACCCCAGGCATTATCAGGGGGACAAACTGCAGCCAGTCGACCTGTGGGGAGTGACACAGGGAGCTCATGTTCCTTTCTGCACCACTTTACCCCCTGTTTACTGCACTTCCTGTGCATGTCCTCTGCTCCTTATCAGACCATAAAACATGCTCGATGTGGGTGCATGAGCACTGACAGTTCAGGGCTGCCCTGCCCTTGCATGAGAAGCTGCTGATGAAACCAATACAGTTTGGGGTTCTTGTTCCCACTTGGACTGATGCCAGGTGAGGGACACCCTCTCCAGCTGAGCAGCACCTGCGGAGCATTCCTTAATAAAGCCCCTCCTCAGCCTCTCCCTGATCCCAGGGGAGAAGAGGCAGCTCAGGGTATTGCAGGAGCCAGTTTGGGCAAGAGCTTGGAGCAGTGAGAAGGTGCTGCCTGGGGCCCTTGGGTGAAGCTTTGCTGACAGCCTGTGCTGGGTGCATGGGGGCTGTGGCGGGTGTGACACTACCTCTGAAGCAGCAACTCAGCCCTCCATGTTCTTCCCACTCCCAGGAAGGTGCTGTGGGATGGATGGGGTGAGATGTGTCCCTGTATCACATACCTGCCCTGTGGGGCAGCAAGGTGTGAGGGTTCCGGAGCCAAGTGGGGTTTCTCCTCTCCCTTCATGCACAGCTGCTTCCTTTTGGCTGCAGCCTTGGCTGCCTGTAGGGAACCCACAGCATTATTTTTGTTGGCAGAATTGGACTGAGAGGATCTCTGAGGTTTCCTGTGCCTCCCTGGGAGGGCTGGAGGGAGACACTGAGGGGTCAGCCCACATCCCCTTCTGCTCTGGCAGAGGAAGCCTATTCTGGGCTTGAAGGGCAGCGTGACTCATGGGATGCTCCATGAGCGGGGAGCACCCATGGGGTGCTTGGGGCTTGGCTGAAGCTTCATTTCTTCTCTGTAGGAAAGATGTGGTGTCTGTGCTGGTCGGGGGTTTGGCACCAGTGCTGCTGTGCCCTTTCAACAAAGGGTGCAAATGATGGCCTGCTTTGCCTGAGCCCCAGCCCATTGGGGTGTTCCTTCTGCCCCACTCAGCATCCCCATTAGCCTGTTCCCACAAAGAGGAGATGGGAACCAGGGGCAGCATGGGCAGAGGTGGTATTGGGTGTGAGGGGCAGTGTGGGGACCAACACCCCCTGGCTGGTGTTCCCCAGGTGCCACCGCAGCTCTGTTTTCTGGACAAGGGGACTCCCCTTTCATATGCCAGGCTTTAAGGTGTTCCATTTTTCTTAATTTTTGCCATTTCTACACAAATTGCTGCTCTGTCAACATCTGCTGTGGCAGAGGGAGGTCCAGGAAGGGCCAGCCCCAAAGATGACATCACCATAAAAGGAGGTTCCTTTGGGCAAATGAAATGACCTTTGGGCTCTTGGTGACCTTATCACAACCATCAGACAGAGTATTTTATCGCAGTCTCACGGACTTTCAAGTTAATGAGTAGCAAAATATTTGGACCATTTTGTACAGCTAAAGTTCATAGCTGGGCTTCAGGCCATATATGGTCATTTGGAAAATGGTTTCAGTACCAATATAATGGTAATAATTGTCTTGGTGTGACCCTCTGGCATTTTGGTGCAATGCAAGGTAAAAGTATTTGGTGTGCAAGATTCACGGAATGTTTTGAATCAAATCTTTGATACTTAATTTTTATGTATAATTCTGGAAGATAAGTGTTCTACTTAATTAATTACCATCAAAGCACAATTCCTTTGCTGGTCCAGGACTCTGATAGGGTTTTCTTTTACAACTTAATATGTCAATATTGTTCAACTAGTGATTTGAAGCATGACAGCATGCCCACTACAAGACAGTTCAAGGAAAAAAAGCCACATCATCTTTTCAGTTTCTTGAAGGAGGCTGCTTAGCTGAGCTGTAGGGGAGCAGGAGGTAATCTGAAATACAGGCTTTGATGCATGACGACAAGATGAGGCTTTGAAGTTAATCTGCCATAAAGATATTGCAGCCACCAAATAAGGTTTTGTGCCAATAAGTACACCCATATTGTTAGCAGTTAAAGATGTAATTAAAATGCACATAATATATGCATTAACTTTGAGTAGAGTTAATAAAGTACTAATGGAAGCTGTTATTAGGCAAGTAGGTCTTGCTTTATAATGTTTTAAAAGGCAGGAGCATTGTTCCTGTGTTTGTCCCAGGTTGTGCAATGAAGCCCCTGAAGAGTGACAGGGAAGCTACTCCAGGTGGTGCCCAGAGGAGTTATTTACCCCTGTGCTCACTCAGAGCTGCTGTTTGCAAGCCAAGGTGAGCCGAGATCGTATCCCTGTCCTGGGGGTGGGAACTGTGGTAGCTGTGTTATTAAAGTGGCACTGCTCAGGGCATGGCAATGCCTTCCTCCAACAGCAGCTCCTGTGGTGGGCTCTGGGCACCCACCTGCCCTGGTGCTCTCCCATGCCCACAGTGACCTGGGCAGATCGTGCCACAGGGCCACCACTACACCAGTGGGAATAATGGGGACAAGTCACCCTGGGAAGATGATTCACCCCGCCAAGGCAGCATGCTGTCACTCGTTACGATTGCAAACAGCCTCACCATGTGCCCTGGAGATCCATCATCTATCAGTGGAAAATAACATGGAAACCTTTCACCTAGTGGAGCAATGCTGCTTCTTGGTTCAGTGAGACAGAAGCTGGAGTTCTCCACAGCCACCCTGGACTGAATCCAGCCAGAGCTTCCACCTTCCTATGGAAAAGAAGACTGTTTACACAAAGGTCTCGTTGCCTGGTTTCTGGGGCCATAGGACAGCTAATTCTGATTATTTTTAATGGTTTTTTTATAATGTGGTTGGTCTGACTTAGAGAGATATTTTGTTTCCCACTGGCTCATAAGTTACTGTTGTGGTCATTGTCTGTCCTGCTCACAGTATCAAAGCTGCGCCCCTGTGCTGGTGGAACTGACACTGGCATTAGGAATGAGTAATTTTCAGCTGAGAGCAGCACAGCTGGGCTCCGAAAGGCTGGCAGCCCCAGAGGGTGACGCAGGGGTGACTCGGTCCTTGCCAGCTGCCACAGCTGTGGGATGAGTTGTCTGCGGGCTGAGAAAAGAAACAAAACTCATGGGGCAGGTCAGAGCAGGCGCTGGCTTTTAATTCGGGCTTGCCTCACTGCAACCACCCCAAACCTGGCCTTGCAGAGGCCTAAAGAGATGCCCAAGGAGCTGCTGGGGTTTCCTCTGAAGCCTGAGGCTCATCTGCTCTCTGTGGGCACAGGGAGCCCAGTCGTGTCCTGCACTCTCCCCATTGCCCTCCCTGTGCCATCTGGAGTGCCCAAGGTCTCCTCCACTGTGCTGGGACAGAGGAGCAGCCTCAGCCCCTGTCCAGCAAAGTGATGGCAGCACTGCAAACCACCTCCCTCAGCAGGGCTGTGACCTGTTGGAGCTGTGGCCTTTTCCTGGCAGTGGCTGGATCAGAGGAGCCCACCACCACCAAAGGAGACTCTCAGTGACTCTTTCCTGTGGCTGCACACCAAGCTTGCAGGAGTGGGCTCCCTGCTTAGCTCATGCTCTGTTTCGACATAAAACCACTGCAGGTCTCTGCTTCAGCTTCTCTATTTTAAGTGCCATCATTTGCTGTGACTGTGTCCAGGGGCATTCCCACCAGGTGGCCTGGAATAACCATTGGGTGGGTAATCCATCCCTGCAGTGAGTCAGCACTGCCCTGCACGTGTCCCGCGGGAGCCTGGGGCCATTCATGAGAAAGCTGAACAAACAACTCAGACTGCAAACGATGTTTGAAGGCTTGTGAAATACCTCCTATGTCCACTTCGGTCACCTTAGCAGAAGCTCAGCTTTGTTTAGCCCAGCTTGACTGAGAAAGAAAACCCAAAACAGGCTGAGCCTCAACTTCACCAGGCCACCAAAATCCCTTGATTTTTAGTTACAAATCTGTTCTGACAGTTCATGTTATCAAAAGCTTAGATTATTGCAGTAAACTCTGACCTGGAAAGCCCTTTACACCAATTATCTCACCTCCCCCAGCTTGCCAGACCAAAGGGACATCCTTTATCAAAGCACAGGTGGGGTGAGGTTTTGACCCAATTTACATTTACTCAGGAACTGATCTCATTTCCAATTTAATTATTTGGCATATCTTAAAGGTACGCACCAGCCTGATATGTGACCCAGAGGGAATGAAAGTAAATTTGCTTCTAGCAAAAGGATTCAGGTGCCAGTTTTAAGAAAAATCACAGTAGATTTTAAAATTCAAGTTGAAATGCAGCTCCTCAGAGCAAACAGTGTAATCTGTTGGGAAGGTAAAAGATTTGTAACCTAAGTGACAGACTTACTTTTGCATCTGAAATAGGATTTTTATAAATGGGATGCTCTGATATCAACCTTTGTGCCTGATCACAGCCCTCCCCGAGCCCTGGGAACAGCTGTCCCCCACCCCAAGCCTGCTCCCAGGCTTCATGCAAGGGGACTGCGAGGTTTCTCTGTGGTGTGTCGTACTGCGCTCTCCTTTGTATCTCTGTGGCAATTGTACCACATCCCCTTTGCACTCCTGTTGTAACCCCTGCTGTACCCACCCTTGTGTCTCCTTGTAACCCTGTTGCTGCCGTGTGACATTGCCTTTTTTATCCCTGTAACATCCCCATGGCAACCCCATTGTATGAGTTCTGCAGCCTCACAGCATCCCCTTTGGCTCCCTGCTGAGCACCCCTTGCACACCCCCTTTACACTCCTGATGTAAACCCAGCCCTGTTGTAACCGCCCACCCCCTGCATCCCACTTGCATCCCTCCCTCACACCCCCACTACAGTCACATCATTTCCTTCTGTTGCCACTCTGCATCCCCTCTTGCACCCCCCACATTGTCCCCCTTGCATACCTGTTACATACCACTTGCACTTCCACAGCAGCCCAGCTGCATCCTCCACTTCAACCCCACAAAATTCCCATCACAGCTCCACTGAACCGCCCCATTGCATGTCCCTTTCCACCCCTGTTGCCATCCCCATGGAAGCCCCAGTACTTGTCCCCCGCATTCCTTTTGCGGCTTGTTCGCATCCCCCCCTTGCACCTCCATTGATGTCCCTCCACCTCTCCCCACTCGCAGCCACCTCGCAGCCCTCGTGTCCCCCCGTCGCATGGGCAAAGCAGCCCTGTCGCATCCCCCCTTGTTCCCCGTTGTAACCCCCGTCTAACCCCTACCTCATCCCCCTTTCACCCCAGCTGTGTCCCGCCTATACCCCCTGGCATCCCGCCCGCGGAGCCGCATCCCCGCCTCTCCGCTGCGCCCCGTGGAGCCGCACCGGCGCGGGGGGAGGGCGCAGCGGAGCCGCCGCGTTCCGCCGCCCGGCGCTGCCATTACGGCCCGGCACGGCTCGGATCGGATCGGATCGGTGAGAGGCGGGGGGGCGGGATGCGGGGCTGACGGTGGCAATGACAGGACCGGGGGGGAAGTGAGCGGAGGGGGGACCGTTCCGGCGTCCGGGTGTCCTCGGTCCCAACCCTGGGAGTGGGCAGAAGATCGTGAGCAAAGACGAAATCCAAGAAAAACATTAAAATACATATTCAAAGATTTAATTAATTTGCCTTTAAATATCCCCCCTCCCCCAACAATTAATCATTTGGTGGCGAGGGAGTTGGAACAAGATGATCTTTAAGGTCGCTTCCAACGCAAACCGTTTTATGACTCTAAAGGATTCCGTGGTCTCAGCTGCTGCTGTTCGGAGGATGCTGTCATTTTGCCAGAGGAGGATGCTTTAGTGGGGGGGGGGGGGGAGGAGGGCTTTGTGCTGCGAGTAGGGGCCAGGATGTGGCCCCCGGATACCCCTACCTCATCCCTGCCCAACTCTTTCCTACCCCCTCCCCAGGAGGGGGCTGAGTCCGAGCGCACTCGTGACATCTGATGTGCCGTGCATGCTCTGCTGCGTGCGTGTGCGGCAGGATGAGGATGGCGACGGGGTCCGGAAGGAGGATGGGCACGTTATGAATTTCTAAACCCGCAGCTGACTGGCAGCACAGCCTGCTTGGGCCATGCTTTTAATCCACCTTGTCCCCAGGCTGGCTGGCAGTGATGCTGATGGCTTGTTCCTGCCTATTCCCAGCCTGGGGTACAGCAGGAGGGTCAGGGAGCAGCCCAGACTCTCTGGCTCGTGTTGGAGCTGTGTTGCACAGATACAAATGTCTCAGAGATGTACGTTTTGTGAAACACTGCTGCAGACATAATGATCTCATTTCTGCCATCTATAAATAAATGAAGGTGAAAGGGCACATTTCCTACTCTCAGCTCACCAGAGGCTGGATTAAGATTGAAAGCTGGCTGACTGACAGACAGAGATCTTTCAAATATTAATAGATATTAAATTATGACTTCACTGTGATTAGCACCTAAAGGATCACATAGCAAACTACATCACTGGGGAATCGTAATAGTGGTTATGTTGTCATTTATAGTCAATATTATTTTTCTGGCTCCAGAGGATGCAAGGGTGAGGGAGTTTGTAAGGGAAAGGGTCACTTGTATGTTTTTGGTTTTTCTTTTTACATGGTTAGTGGTGTGAGTTGGGGCTTTCGAGGGGTCCACCTCAGCCACTGAGGTCCCTCGAAGTCCCCTGTTTCTGCAGTGGGATCTTAAAATTGGTTGAAGCTTTTTCCTTTTCAGATCTTAAAAGAACCAAATTAACATATGCCTAAATGTGTTGCTTAGCTTTCAGCTATACAGTGATCAGTCAGACATGGACTGTGCTGTGTGCAGGTGGGCTGAGCAAAACCCTGGGTGCAGCAGCAGTTGTGCAGCCCAGTCCTGATGAGCACAGCCCAGGACAGCCTTTGTGCCTGGGCAGAATGTTGGCAGTGAGGGCATACACGTGATTCCTGTTTTGTGAAATCCTTGCCTGGCCTTCCTCAGGGCTGCTCAGTGCATCAGCTGCCAGTTTCCTCTTCCAACCTAAGGCCCTTCTGCCTTGGGGTAGGTTTTGTGCTGCTGCTGCCTCTCTTGTGGGGCTTGGAAAAAGATGACAGATACACCTGAGCTGCACTGTTAGGTCTTCCCCACCCTCCCAGGAGTGACACACTGAGCTTGAAAGAGAAAAAATACCTTTGTCCCATGGCCTTGGAACTGTCCCCAATATGCTGTCCACTCTAGTGACCCACAGACCCTTTCCACCTGCTGGCCCCTCTCTTTGCAGGTGCTGAAACCTTTACTTGAGTCTGACACGGGAGGGGAGGAAGTAGCAAACAAGTGAAGATGTGGAGCCTCCCCTTAGCATCTGTCCTGGGACTATCCCATTACCTGGGGTGCCTTGTTTTGGGGATCCTCCCAGGTGGGATGCAGGCTGTGGTGGTTAGTGCTTGTTGCCAGTATGGGAACCAGTGCTCCTGGTTTGGCATTCCGTGCCCTGCCATGTGTGCAGAGCACTTGGCGTTATCACCACCATGATCACACATCATTTATCAGAGTTGCCTAAGTGATGTTTGCAATTTAATTTATGAAGTATGTGGAGATCCTTCTAAGAAGCAGTAGCAACACTTGGGGCCACTTGCTGTGACTCTTGGTCACAGGGCACTTCAGAGTGATGGATGAGCTGTGGTATGAAGACTTACGGCTGTTACCAGAGGGCTTGTTTTATTTTTAAACCCACAGTAGCTTAAAAAGCTTCCCTCTAGCTGGTAGCAAAGGGCTGTGCTGGGGCCTGCGGTGATGCTGCCTGGTCCCAGTGCAGCAGGGAGGGTTATCATTCCCTGGGCAAAGCACCATCGCAGGGCATTGCCACTGTGGCTGCCCCCACGAGGCTTTGGGGAGCCGTTGTCCCTGCAGCACTGCTGGGTGCAGGGGTGGCTTCGTGGGGCAGGGGTGCTGGGGACTGTGGTGACGGTGGCTGGCCCTGACTGCACAGCTGAGCCTGCTGACAGTTTCCTCCATCGGAGGTAGCCATGGAAATCAGTCGCGGTGCTCTGCCCACGCAGAAGGAGGTTGGGAAGCGCCATGGGGCTCCCCGAGCATCCTCCCCCCAGGCACCCGTGGCCGCCAGGGCCCTGAGCGGGGCTCGCCGGGTGTGCATGGCCGGTTTGAGGCTCACGTGGTGAGCGGGGGTTGCCATGGCCCTGCCGAAATGCTCCGGCGTGATGGGGACAGCATCCCCCGGCTGCCCCTGGTCCTGCGGCCCAGGCAAGGGGAGGGCTCTCAGGGATTTTCTGGATTGAAGCAGCCCCCAGAACCCAGGCCGAGTGGCTCCGGTGCTCCTATTGATCGTCCGCTGCGAATTTCACAGCCAAAATCTGCCAGCGAGTTCAGGGCAGCATTTTGCTGCCTCCCCAGTCATTTCCTGCGGCTGCGCCTCGCTTCAGCCTCTCTCACACAGGGAAGGCTCGGTGGGGGGGGGGGCACGGAGAGCGCCTGGAAAAGTACCTTTAAGACAAAGAGGAAGGGGACGAGAAGCAGCTTAGCTGGCTTTGTTCTAATAGCAGTAATCACCTGAAGGGCGAGCATGAGCCCGCGGCGCTGGGTCCGCGCAGCCCTGCCTGGGGCCCCGCGGCGGCTCTCGCTCCCTCTCCGATGGCAGCTTGCACTTTGCTGCTGCTTGGAACAAAGCGGGCTTTATTGTACAAAAGACCATATTTACATA
Organism: Lanius collurio; assembly: GCA_020086605.1. NCBI lineage: Eukaryota > Metazoa > Chordata > Aves > Passeriformes > Laniidae > Lanius > Lanius collurio. The sequence continues at coordinate 5,973,058 of JACBWW010000009.1, forward strand.
AACAGGGGAAAGATTGGTCCGAAGGTGAATATGAGACGTCTTAAAGGGAAGCTGGTGGCTTAAATACCCCAAACTCACCGGGCTGCCGAGCCTGAAGGGAGGAGTAAAAGCAGGACTGCGATTTTTACCTTGTTTTTTTTCCCTCTTCTGACAGTGTTTTCAGACACCGCCGCTGCCCACAGCGAGCGGGACTTTTGTCGAGAGGAGAAGGAGAATTCTGCAAGGTAAGCCAGGCTTTTTAAAGGCTTTCTCCTCGTTTAGCTTTCTAAAAGCGGTGTGGGGGTGGAGGCAGAGGTGGTGACCAGGGAGCACAGGGGCTCCCACCATCCCACGCTTTTTCCTTCATGCAGCCTTCTCTCGTTACGGGTCACCAAGGGCAACAATGGCGATTTTCTGTGCTTAATGTTTGCGTGTTTCAGTGACATAGCGAAAGGCAGCGAGTGCTCCGGGGTGGGCTCCCTCGCAGCCCTGCTCCCATGGATAAGGTTTATCGGTTGCATAAAGTGTTTATCTATGAACAAGCCATGCCGATTGTATTACCAGTTGCCGAGATCAAGGATCTTTCTCCAAAATGTAATTAAAAGAATAACGACGTGTTGTGGAGGCTTGAAGGAGGAAATGAGGTTTAGCTTTGTTAAGGAGGTGCGTGGTGGAAATATTTACAGTATTCGTCAAATTCAGATATTCCTATTTTCCCTGGGGAAAGAGGGCAAATCTAGCTGATGCTTTAGAGGTTCTGTAAACCTTTCTCTTGGTTGTGGGTAACCAAGTGGGGGGGTCCAGTGTGATCCAATGTGATGGTGTCTGGGGGCGGGAGGCTGTGACTGTGGTGATTGTCTTCCTGTTTCATGGCATCAACATACCACACACTCACCACTGGGAGTCTTGCAGGAAGCTGGAAAAAATCTGACTGTCCTGGCACGGAGAATTGTGGAGGTGGTGATGGGGGGTGAGTGGCTGGTGGGAGAGGAGACGTTGAGGATGTTTTGTTTTACAAATGTGGGACAAAACTGCTAGTGCCGAGGAAAGGGGAGAGCCATGAGTTGGTTAGCGGAGGAATTAGAGGAGATGTGTATGTGGCAGCATTTAATCTCTTAATGAGAAAAATATATCCCAGCTGTCTGTGGTGGGGAGAGTTCAGGGACAAACATGACGCTGTGTGAGAGCTTGCCCTTGCTCCCAAGTGTCCTCCACCTGCTGTCCCTGACATTTGTCCAAAGTATGCTGGGGAGCAGGGATGGGAACCTGTGATCCAAGTGCAAAATGTGGGGCAGAAGTGAGAATATGGAGGTGGGGATAAATTTGTCTCTGGGAAGGGCTGGACACCAAAGAGCGCCCTGCCAAGTTGTTTTCTTCTGTTCCTGAGTCCATTAATAGGCTCTGCTTCCTTGATTAGTTGGTGCCTGTGCAGAGCAGTAATGAGAGCTGGGCTCAACCCATCAATTCTAGGTCAGTGGTTGTGTGCTGGGGATTTGAGATCAGGCAGGGGAAGGGAAGGGAGCCAGAGCTGGACACCTGCCTCCAAAAAGAAGAGTGGAGCCTGCCTGAAGCTGGCCATGCCTGCACCCATGGGGGGAAAGGCTACCTGCACTCACAGTGTGGGGAAAGGCTACCTGTACCCCTCGGGGGTTGTGCTTCCTGTGTCTGCAAAGTGTCCCGAGGGTCATGTTGTGCCCTGTCACCCCAGACATGTTCCGTGCCTGTTTGGAGGCTCAGTGCCTGTTTGAGATGTGCTCTCCTGAGAGGGTAACATTGCAATAATTAGATCCATTAAGGAATCAGAAGAAATAATTGGGTTTTAACACTGAAGGAGGCTTTGCTGTGCTCCTGAGTGATATCTGTCTCTTGCAGATCTGCTTTCCTCCTCACCTGCAGCAGTTCTTATTTAGCAATGACTTGTCATAATTTCTGGTGGTTAACCTCAGAACCTTCCCTAAATGCAGGCAGGTGAGGCTGAGTACTGAAGAGCAGCATGGACCTGGATGTGCTGAACATGTTTGTCATTGCCGGCGGCACCCTGGCTATCCCCATCCTGGCCTTCGTGGCCTCATTCCTCCTCTGGCCCTCGGCGCTCATCCGCATCTACTACTGGTGAGTGCATGAGCCCCGCTGCTCTCAGTGAGGCAGGGGTGGAACCCCCAGCAGGGGCCCCCCACACTGGTGGTGGGGCAGAGCTGGGTGTTCCTGCCCCTGATGGCGATGGCAGCCGGTGAGCTGAGGTCCTCCAGGGCCGTGCCAGCTGTGTGCAGCTTTAAGCATGTCTGGGAGAAGAAAATGGCATTTTCCTATTTCCTTTTTGCTGCTGAGGCCTGTCTGTCAGGCCCCTTGCCGTCCAAAGGGGCTGTTGGCCAGGCTGCCACTGCAGTGCCAGCTTGCAAGATCTCTCCAAACCTTTTTGGGTTGCCTTCCCCAAGGACAGAACTGAGACTGGGAAAAGCACTGCCGTTGCAGCCTTTCCACCAGCCCGGCAGCCGTGGCAGTCTGGTGACCTCCCACCTCATCAATGTGGCTGTGGTGTGGGTGTCCCCAGGCTCACACACTCCATCCCAGCTGACAGCCTGCTCAGCAGGCAGGGACTTCTCCTTCATTAGTAGTTATGGATGAGGCTTTTCTCATCTTCTCTTTTTCTTCTGGAATGAAGCATCAGAGAAGATGGAGGGATGTTTTTCCTTATCCCCTTGAATCTTGTCCTTTCTGATACCAGGAGGCAAGCACTACATCCTTCAGTCCTCCTTTGTCCCTGGAAATCAGTGATAAGCCCACTGGCAACTTTCTTCTCTGGGTTTATTGCCAGGAAAAGCTGGAATAACTCCCTTCAGAAGCTGGGGCAGAGTCTCATCCCCCAGCATGGAGCAGGCAGCAGCAGGCAGTATGGGCAGAGCAGGCAGCATGCCCTCACATGCTGCTGGCAGATGGTGGCTCCTGCATTTCAGCTCATGGGGTGTTTCCAAACCCAAGTGACCTTCTGTGAGAGGAAGCTGCCCACTGCAGCAACAGGATGAAGCCTATTTCTAAAGGCACTTTAAATAGCAGCCTTCTACTCACAGCATCTGAGAGAGGAGGAAGCATGGGATGAAAACCCCAATGATGAGATCATCACTCTGCAAAGGAGAGCAAGCAGTGTCACAGCCTTCTGCTGCCCCATGGATGTCCAGGTGGTACAGGGTCTGGCAGTCAAAGTGATTTACTTCTTTGGATATATGAGCAGCTGGTGGAAGCCAGGGAGGACCCTGATGGACTGAGGTTCTGAGGAGAATCCCTGGAAAACACTGCTGAGTGAGTGTGGTCAGGCTGAAGCCTTCAGCAGCCACAGGTAGGGATGGCAGGATAGGGCAAAGGAGGTGTAGGGTCTGATGCCAGCAGCTTGGAGGAGTCAGGCTGAGTGGAAGGTAGAGAATGCCTTGCTGCCTTTGTTCTTTTGCAGTTGCAGGTAAGGGGCTGAGTGAAAAAGGCACTGTGGGTAGGTTGGTCTGTGTTTGGGTGAGGGAGGGAGCATGTGAGCAGGGATTTCTGATCCCTGTCTTCTTTTGGAGGGTGTGCTCCCCCCATCTCTCTCTGTCCCAGCATTTCTGGCAGTATGGGCTTCCTGCAGGAGTAACTGCAATGCCCTGTGTGCCATGGGCACCTCTTTTGTTGGGGACAGTGGACAAGAAGGATGGATTTGCCCTTATTCTTCCTTTTCTACTGGCTTCTTTCCAAGTTGGATTTTTTTCAGGGGTGAAATGGTTATGTTTCCCCATCAGCAGAGGTAGGAGAGGTGCAGGCAACATGACATGCTGCCCTCTCCTTTCAGCCCTGCGCAGCTCCAGCTTTGCAGCACTGCTCCTGGGAGGTCCCGGGGGAACCTTCTCTCTTCTTCCATATTTCCCTGCCCGCTCCTTCTCCTCACTGCCAGTCTGTGTGTCCTCAGCTGGTGCAGTCAAGGGTCACACCAGGCCCCTCTCACCCATGGCCTCTCTGCTTTCCCTGCCACTAATGCTGCCACTAATGCACCTTCCTGCCTGGCAGGACATTCAGGGCTGTCTCGCTGACTCCGGCCCTGGAACTGCTCTGCCTGTGCTGTGACAGGGGTTAATCAGTTTAGCTGCTGCCACTAAGTGAGTTAACACCTTGGGAGGGATCAGTTCAGCTTTGCACAGATTATTTTGCCTTCTGCTGAATTGATCCATTAGGATCAGTTGCTAAAAATGTTATCATCTTGCCCATCGGTAGTTCACACCAGTGCTTTTGAGGCAAGGACTCTTAAGACACTTATTAGGGAAAAATTCACCTCTCCTTGTAGGACCAGCACAGAGCTGAGATGCTGCTTAAGTCCCATTAACTCCCTCGAAAAAGAGATTATGCTAAAAGAGGATTCCACTATGCATAAGCTTTGAGTGGGCAGAGAGGTAGGATAGTCCAGAATTGCTGGTGACCTTGCTCTTGTATCTTAAATAAACTTTAATACGGCATATAAAAGTATTTGCCAGTGTCTTGGCCACCAGAAGCAGCCCAGTAGCTGTCCTGACAAGGGTTATATCTGAGCTCAGGGGAACTGCAGAGAAAGCAACACTGCTGTCTGCCCTGGGCTGCACGTACACATCATGTGTCCAAAGTGTCACCGATAATCTCTGTCCAGGTCCTTCTGGCCAACAGTTTCGCTGCATCCTCTGAGCAGGCTGCAAGCATATGCTGGCAGGAGCTGTCTGCCTCTGCTTTCAAAGGAACAGCCTTGGAGTTAGCCTGCTGTCTTCTGGCGTGCTAAACCCAGTATGAGGATGGTCCCTTCTGGTCCTTTGTGTGTATATAAATACATTTTCAAAGGCTGTCTAGCTGGTCCATGGGAACCAGGTTTCTGTGGTGCTCCAGAGTGACATGGTTGTTTTGGCTGGGAACTGATGTGTTTGTCTGTGGGGTGAGGTACTCCTCACAGGATTGTGTCCAAATAACCCTGTGACAAACCCACCTTATCCACCTGGGGAACTGTCTCCCTTGTTCTGCCCACTCTGCACGCTGCCTTGCCATGTATGCTGCCCCTCTCTCTTGAGTCTCTGTTCTCATACCAACCTTTGGGCATTTTCTGTCTTACCATTGTTATTTTGACCCATTTCCATTTGTAAACGAGTTATTTAGGGTCTTTTTAAAAATTTCTTAATAGAGTATCTCCACAAACCATCTGCAGTGCAGCCAGCCACCAGTACTACACCTGTCCAGGCACCAGAGGCACTGGGTTAATCCCAGTAGTCCCATTACGGCACCATTGAGAGCCCAACCTAACAGGCCTTAGTAACCCAACAAATCTGTGGCTGCCCTTGGACTTGTCACCTGGCTTGTACCGTGGCTGGGCCCTGGTCTTGTCCTGCTCACTGGTGTTTTCTCCTTGTTTCCAGGTACTGGCGCCGAGCCCTGGGCATGCAGGTTAGATATGCAAACTACGATGACTATCAGTTTTGTTATTCCTATAGAGGGAGACCTGGGTACCGACCATCCATCCTGATGTTACATGGGTTCTCTGCCCACAAAGACATGTGGCTGTCCATAGTCAAGGTGGGATTCCATTTCTATCATATTGCTCCTTACTGAGAATTGATAGTCCTGGGCTTGGGGCCAGTGTGGGAGCCCAGTGGTCACATGCATGGGATGGGATCACTGCTGTAACATGCTAGGAACATGCTCCTTAGCTCCATGCTTATTGCTTGCTGCATCCCTTCACCCCTGTAACATGCAGAGCTGCAGGAGAAGAGCAGTACACACCTGCTGCCTCCATGGGAAGCAAGTCTTGGCCACACTCTCTCATCATGTCATCCTTGGTACCTGAACTGACTTATTCTGGTGCACAAGCAACCAGGGCTGCCAGGAGGAGAGTGACCCCCCACCGCTTCCACCCTTGCCATCCCTGGGCTTTACAGCCATTTCCCTGCACTGTAACCACCTCTGGTTTGTTTCTGCAGTTCCTGCCAAATAACCTCCACTTGGTGTGTGTGGACATGCCTGGGCACGAGGGCACGACCCGCTCGGACTTGGATGATTACTCCATTAGTGGGCAAGCTAAGAGAATACACCAGGTAAAGCCCCAGCACCACCTCACCTCTGCAGGGTAATGTGGGGACATGAGGGATGCTAAGCTCCATGAGTCTGCCTTGTGTGGCCTCGCTCCCTCCCTTCCCAGGCAGCCACAGCCACCAGCCTCAAGCTTTTGGGTTGAATTTATCTAATGACCTGACCCCGTGCTGTGTTTCCTCTCTCCTAACAACGCTCCTTCTGCTCCCTGCCAGTTCGTGGAGTGCATCAAACTGAACAGAAAGCCTTTTCATCTGGTTGGCACTTCCATGGGGGGAAATGTTGCTGGCGTCTACGCTGCTCTATACCCAGAAGATATTTGCAGCCTGACCCTCATCTGTCCTGCAGGTGGGCAAGGCAGGGGAGGCGAGACAGAGATAAGGCAAGCAGGAGCCGGTACAAAAGCCCTGGGCAGCGCTGGGGGTAGCATAGATGTGTGTAGCGCAAAGCATTTAGAAATAATTTGTATTTACAGTCTGAAAATCTCTGGCAAGGCACAAGAGAAAACCACAGCCTTGTGCTGACTACTCTCTCCAGGCGTTTGGCGTTTGCCCCACTGTGCTTTGGTAAGAGTTGGGACTAGGGCAAATGGGACAAGTTCCGCTCTGGAGGAAAATGCCTTTTGCCTTGTGATGGCAGGCATTTTACATGGCCTATGTGCAGCCTCTCAGTTCAGGAAAGGGAACCAAGACTGCAAAAGGAATAGCCTCCCTATTCTGGCCTCCTGAAAGCCCTGGTGTGCTGAGAGGCTGGGGCTTTGGGAGCCAGAGAGCTTTGACCTCCCACCTTTGGGTGTCTTGAGTGGGAAGATCACTTCAGGGCTGGGCACAAGTCAGAAGGTTGTCCCCTCCACACCCTCTATCCATTCCATCTCCAGCATCCCCTGGACAGGGGGCTCAGGAGAGCCTGGGCTTGACATGCTGCAGGAGGCATGGTGGGCAGGGAGCTTCTCTGCTGAGGAGGCTTTGCTGCATCCCAGTTGTCATAGCAGCTCCTTCCCCCTCCCACGCAAGAAAAGCAGCTTCCAAATAAGCACCAAGGAATGAAACAAAGCCAGTGTTACCTAGCTACCGGGCTCTGGGGGCGTCGGGTTCCCACTCCCCTCTGGGAGAGGTGTTGACTGCCTCTCTGGCTGTTTCTGGATGTGAAACCTCTTTGTGGGGGCTGCAGAAAGGTTTGGGATTAAATTGCTGGGGAGTTTTTCCTCAGTGGTGCATGCAGATGGGGCTGCTGAAATTTTCTGTCCAACCTGTGTAGTGGCCGGCTGGGCACTGGTGTTTGCTTCTGCTGACCACATAAAAACAATCACTATAGCTTCTGCTGAAGTAGTCATGCATGTCTACACCTTGTTCTGTGCCAGCCTGAGGGGTTGGTGGTGCCAAGCCCTGGAGCAAGAGGGAGGCTGGGTATCTCTGGATGCATACTAAAGTGGCTGTATGTACAGACATTTTCTCCCCCTCTTTTTAAAAATTTTTTTAAAGAGTGAGTAAGCAGGAAGCCAGAAGCAGGGATGAGGGAGGTCGGTACAAGAATATTTTTTTGTTTGGGCTGTTGAGGGGATCTCATCTGGGTTTTAGCTTGTTCACCCCTTCTCATTTCACCTAGGCCTGCCAAGTACCACTGACAGCAAGTTCATTAAGCAGCTCCGGGAGCTGCAAGAGTCCAAATGCATTGACAGGATCCCTTTAATCCCCTCGACACCTGAGGAGATGGCAGATATGCTGAAGCTCTGCTCCTACGTTCGCTTCAAGGTGCCACAGCAGGTGAGAAACCAACGCTGGTTGTGGCAGCTGGGAAAGGGGGGCCTGGAGGTGGTGAGCAGGTTTACTTCTCCCTGAGCCTACATGGTGGCAGTTGAGGCAATGCTGGGAGTGGAGCTGGAGCTGCCAACCCTGCCATCACCCAGGTGAGATACACCCAGTCCCACTGCCAGCATCTGTTCAGCACTTTCCCTTCAAACCCTCTTTTCCAAGCTCCCTCTGGCAGTGCCTGCTGGAATTTCTCCTCCCATGAGATTTTTGGCAGCAGGCTGGGATGTGGAGGGTTTTTTTAATAAATATGGCTGCAGGAAGCACTAAATAACTACGGCAGCTGTTGTATGACGTGGAGGGGGATTGTTCACTGCTTTTTAAGTGAAAGCGATGGAAATGTTAATTGCGTCATTGTCGAGCGAGAGGAACTTGGGAGGGGCTGGCTATTAAACTAGTTTTCCTTAGGAAGTCTGGAGTGAGTAGATTGGAGACTAAGAAAAAATGTAAGGTAATGCCAAGACCTTTTGTGGTTTTGGCAAAAGAATACAAGAAAGAAGAAAAGTGCAGTCACGGCTGAGGTGGCTGCTGGCCAGGGGCAGAAATCAGGTCTGCATCATAAAAGACAGTATTACTTGTTGCTGAAATATATGTTGCTTAAGTGTGGTTTCAACAGCCCCACACACTTAGGAAGAAGCTCATGTTGGGGCCACACTTGCTGGGGTGGCAAGGGCTGCTCTTGACTGCTCTTTGGCATGCTCAGCCCTGTGCAGGGCATAGGTCCCCTCCAGCAGCTCTCCTCTGCTCTCCCTGCAGATCCTCCAGGGCCTTGTTGATGTTCGCATCCCACACAACGAATTTTACCGGAAACGTAAGTGCATGGCGGCAGCCTCCTCACCAGGCTTTCCAGCAGGATCCCCAGGACGTGGGGACCAGCTGTCCCCAGCCCCCATGTCCCTGGCACATGGGTGGGCCCCAGCATCCCCGGGCTGTCTTGCTGAGGGTGGGAGCGGGCCATGTCATTAACAGATTTGGGGACACACCTTGGTTGCTGGTGGCAATGCACTGCCACCCCCATAGGTGACAGGGTTGCTCCTTCACCCTCCCATCTGGGTTAACAAGTGCCTATGAGCAGATGGTTTGGCTGAGGTTCCCTCTGCAGCTGGGCTTGGTGGCAGAGCAAGGACAGCCTGTCATCTCTGCATGGGTTTCCCAGTGAGGGGATACTGGTAGGACTTGCCCACAGGGCCCTCTTTGAGAAGGGAAGGCAAAATGTCTCCTTGTAGGACTGACTCTCCTCTTGCCCCACTAGTGTTTCTAGAAATCGTGGATGAAAAGTCCAGGCACTCTCTCCACGAGAACATGAGCAAGATCAAAGCGCCGACACAAGTGATCTGGGGAAAGCAGGACCAGGTAGGCAGCCCCCTGCACGTCCCCCACAGACCTGTCTCCATCTCTGCCTGTACCCACCCATGGGGGCACAGTAGGGACTGTGCTGCTGAGCCGTGCACTGCTCTGTGCAGAGCTGGCACATGCGTCCCTGTCCCCAGTAGATTTAGACACAGGGGCTCAGCAGGGTGATGGGCAGAAAGCTGACACTCAGCTTTCCAGAGGGAGGAGAGGGCAGTGCCAGGGCTGAGGAGTGCAAGGAGGCAGGTGGGGGGTAGGTGCCAGCACCAAAGCAGACAAGGGCTGGGAAGAAGAATAAAGCAGAGAGTTGTCTTGGCAACTGGGAAGGGGATTGTGGGCAGGCTTTGAGGAGAGTCTTCGAGTTTGTTTCAGAGGCAGGAGTGGGAGGGAAGAAGTGGGAGGAAGCAAGCTGCAGGCACGCAGAGGGCTCTATAAATGCAAAAATGCAAGTGTTTGCTTGCAATGATACCTTTGCATTGAGATAGCAGCCGAAAAGCACCCAAGAGAGTTCCCTGTGGCATGCTGAAACTGGCACCATGCAGCCTCTCTGCCAGTCCCCAGGCAGGGCACTGGTATCACATCCCTGCTCTGCATCTCAGTTGGACCCCAACAGGGTTTCTACAGCGTCCAACAAACCCCATCTCTCCCTGTGGCAGTGACTGTTTTCTCCACTGCCATCCAGGTCCTGGATGTTTCTGGTGCCAGCGTTTTAGCGAGCGCTATTCCAGACTGCCATGTGTACATCCTGGAGAACTGTGGGCACTCAGTGGTGGTGGAGCGGCCCCGCAAGACAGCCAACCTCATCCTGGAGTTCCTGGCGCTGCTGCACAGCATAGACAACAACAAGAAGCAGGCATGAGCATGGCAGGGAGCCAAGTGCCCATGCCAGGTTAAATTGTAAAGTACTACAGCTTTGATAAGTTCTCAGGGATCTTGTATGATTCGGGGTCAATGTGCCAAAGTCCCTGAGGAAGGCAGAATCACTGATACCTAAACCTATAGCACCACTGGCACAGCGACCTGGGGTCATTGAGCAACCTCCATAGATACAGGAATGGAAGCAGAGTATCTCCCTTTTCTACTTAGACGTAAGGTAGAAACGAGCTGAAATCACCCAGTGTTCATCACACAGCTGCCCATCTTACCTGGGTTACCAGCACATAGTTGTTCATGACATTTACCTAAACTATATATGAAATGTAGGAAGGAGAAAGCATCCTGGACTGAGACTTACAAAATATTTCTACTACTTAGAGTCCATCGTGTTGCATGCTGCTGTGCTGTAAGAGAACCCCCAAGTGCTCCAGGCGTCTGCTTGAGTGCTCTTTGTGTAGCTCCTTAACTCATGATTTATGCAGAAAACAACAGAAAACTTCATGTGTGGAAGTCCAATGACTGTATGTGCAAAAATGTTTACATTCTGAGTGGGTTTTTCTAAATCCCTGAATAGCTCCTGTGTATTTGTAATGCCTTAACGTTGCCCAGGGTGTGGTGTCTGTGCACAGCCCACGTTGCCCAGGGTTGGTTCTCCCTGTGGGTGAACACAGCCAGTGACAATGGGGTGCAGGCAGCAGCTTTGCCACTGCTGTGGAACCGGGGCAATGGGAACCGCCCGGGGCGATCCGGCCTCTGAGCCCGAGTCAGCAATAAGCCCATGGCCAGGGTGTGACTCAGCCACCTCGGGCAAACTCTTGTCTCAGCTCCTCTATCACATTGTGCTGCTGAACACCCGGATGTAAATAACGATTTTCTTAATGAATTCTGTGAATTCTGCAAAAGCCAATGCCACCAGAACAGGCGTGAGGGGTGGGAGTGGGCTGTGTTTGTGACCAGCACAGGGGATGGTGAGGAGGGGTCTGCTCACCCACGAGGTGCTGGGCGGTGGTGGGGAAAGGTACTGTGTGCTTCTGCATCTTCTCCATGATTACAACTCCTGACCGAGTGAAACTATAGGTAGAAACAGGCAATACAGGCAAGCTGCACTTTACAGCCTGCAAGGTGATGTCCAGGGATGGATCCTGCACCTCTCCAGGCGTGGTCCCTCACTGTCTGTCCCAGGGACAGAGCGCTGGTCCCGGTCTCGGGCAGGAGCAGTGGGTGCTGCTGGAGGGCAGGCGGTGTGTGGGGGCCTCACAGGCAAAGCAGCAGGTGGCTGTCACCCCTCGGTCACCCCCAGCCCTCCTCAGGGGGTGACAGCGGGTGCTGCTAGAGTGTCCCCCCACGACTGGGAACACAGGCTTGTGGTGCTGACAGCTTCCTGAGGTACCCTGATCTGTACATACATCTGAAACTCCCCGTCAGCTTCTCGGCTCTTTTCGAGAGAAGAAACATTGTTCTTTTAGAAAATTAGAAATTTGCTGTTAATTGCTTGGTTATTGTTTCTACTACAGGAGTTGATTTAAAAAACAAAATTGCTGGTAGTTTTATGTGGTAAAAGCCAGAAAAATTTGTTGGGTATCTATATGGTTTCTCATGCCACAGATTGCTGTATGCAAAAGATTTATATGGCTATTAAAATCTAGTGATTTAAGGAGTCCGTGGTGCAATGATTATTTTTTCCTTTGAAGAAGAAGGGAGCTGTGGTGTGGGATGACACAGGGGTCTTTCTCTACTGCTTCTTTCCTCCCCACCTTTCTGGGAGATGCAGGCTTTGGCTCAAGGAATATTTAGTAATCAAAAGAGAGATGTTGAAGACCAGGAAGGCTCGTCTCATCTCTTCAAGGACAACACAAATATTCCTTTTTTTTCATTTTGTTAAGAGGAAGTGGCACCAAACACTCAAGAAGAAAAATAACACCTCAAGGGGCAAGGAAATTGGGTTTTAAGCACCAAGATTCCTCTTAAAATCCTTGCAAGCATGTTAAATACCAATTTCATCTATTATTGCAAGTCTTACTGAATTAATATACTGTGTTAGGAATAGCATTACATCAATTTACAGACAAAAGTATTTGCATTTCTCCTTTCCCCAGGAGGCTCTTGAGGCCCAGCAGCTGCAGTTTGCCAGAGGAGCTGCAGGGAGGGCTGAGGAGCACCTTCCTGGCACCTGATCCCCCTGCCTCTGCTGCAGTGATGCATGCATCAAGGTGACCACAGCACAAAGGTGGGAGGGCACTTCTCCCCCACAAGCAGGGGCTGAGGCTGGGGTGGTTCAGAGCATCTACATCCTGTGTTGCAGCCTCTTGTAGCTCAGCAATAAAAACCCTCAGGTGTGTATTGGAGGGAGCCCAGAGTGGCCCCGCAGCAGCTGAGCCTGCTAGAGCGGCAGGGATGTAAGCTGCCTGCACCTGCAAACACACCTGGCTGCTGTCCCCACTAACCCTCATTTCCTGCTGTGAGCCAGAAAAGCCCCACACCAAACAAGGCTTCCACCCTTGGTTTTGGCTGCTGCCCTCTTGGTACTGAGCCCCCAGTGAGTGCTGGTCACTGTCCAGGTAAGGGTGTGTCTCTAGGCTGGTTGTGGGACTTGGGAGGGGGCAGAGGCTTCAGCTCCTCTTGGTGGGTTTTTGTGTCTTGAGGGCAGCACTGATGGAACCATAAGGAAACTACTGGATCCCAGTTGTGGCAAGCTTGGGTACTGGGAACCTGCGCATAGCCTGAGCATTGTGGTGTGTCAGGAGGGAGGGGGTGTCCTTTTGGTTTGTTGCCCTGTGTATAAGTATTGCTGTCCTTGTACCCATGTGGCTAAACTGGGGCTGGGCTGGGTCACAAGGCTCATGGAGATAAAAGTTCACACAAAAGCTAAGTGAGGAGTAGTTGTTGTGGGCCTTGCTAAGGCTGTTTCACTGCATCCTGAAAAGAGGCTGCAAAACACAAGGCTGGCTTGAAATAAATCTAATACTGCCTTTGAGCAAGCTGTTTTGCTGCTGAGCATCCAAGTCTGTGGTGGTACCTCCTCCTGGAGTGTCATTGGGAACAGGAGGGACAAAGCTGGTGGCAGCCAAGTACCTGGGTACTTGATGCGTGCCCAGTCGATGCTGAAAGGGAAAATGTGATGTCCTTGAAACATGGACCTTCAGGGAAACCTGAGCTGGGTCCTGTTCCACACAGCTGCAGGCAGATGCATATCTGCAGTGGAAAAGTATCTTTCTCCCTTTTTTCCCCAGCAAAGGATATTAATTAACATTTGCTGCCTTGTGGGACAATTTCACCAGCACAGAGCAGAGTGATGCTCAGAGGATCTGGCACTATGGTTTGGGTGCTGTCATGGGTGTTTCCCACCCTGGTAGGCCACCAGGCAGCTGAACCTTCCCCTGACTCAGTGTGTGTCACAATCCTTTTGGACACGTTTTTTTCCATGGAAGCCTGGATGAGAGTGCCCTGGAGCATGGCCCCGCTCACCCACTGTAGAGGGGGCATCGCAGCCCCCAACCCGTGTCCCTGCAGTGACAGAGCTGCGTGTTCCCTGTGCTGCCCGTGGCTGCCTTGTGATACGAGGAGGGTTCCCCTGCCAGGACCCTTCAGCTGAGAGTGGCAGTAAATGCAAGAAAAAACACACAAGGTCTGGCGGTGTGTGTGTGTGTGTTAGCTTTGGTTGTTTTTCCTTCTGGGAGGCCATTTTCCCAACAGGAGCCTCTTGGGGGCGGTTTGGGACCGTTCATTAAACACTCGCCGAGCCGCTAGTACTCGGCGACTTCTCCCTGCCCGACAGCGCTGCCTGTCTGCTGCCTCTGCCCGCAGCTCCAGACACGGACAGCAAACCTCGGTTTTCCTTTCCCATGGAGGAGACAGGCTCCTAGGTTGTTAGGAGCTTTGCTAAGGCTGTTTCACTGCATCCTGAAAAGAGGCCGCAAAACAAAACAGGGCTGGGTTGAAAAAAAGATCTAATACTGCCTCTGGGCAAGCTGTTTTGCTGCTGAGCATCCAGGTCTGTGGTGGGACAGAGCCGGTGGCAGCTGCTCCCAGACACTTGGTGTGTGCCTGTTAGCTGAAATAAAATTTCATTCGGTGTGAAATTTTACTTCAGCCGACAGCTTGAAGCGGCATCCCGACAGGGCCATGCCTTTCTTTTTTTTTTTTTGTGCCTAGCAAATAGCCGTGAGCAGGGTGCTCTGACAGGGCTCCGGCGGTTGCCAGGAGTCAGGCACACAGCAGACAGTGCCACCTCACCCCTCCCAGAATCCCAGTCTTTCCCAGAAACTTCCGATTCGCTCTGGAGAGCAGGACCCACACACAGCCCTCGTGTGCTGCTCTATTGATTTTATTTGTTTTGTTGTGTTCCGGGAAAGCTGGACAGGAGCATTGGGTGAGTGGGCAGGTTTCCGGTAACAGCGCTGGGATTTGTGCTTCCCCGTGGGTTTGCAGGGCATTCCCTTGGCCCGGGCTCTGGATCACCTCCGTGCAGGCGATCTGCATTCCTGGCTGGATAACGCAGGGACAGACACACTCAGCTGCAGGGGAGGCTTCACTCAGGTCTGCCATGGCCTCTGCCTTTGCCACCCAAGCACTGGGAATGCCCAGGAGAGCTTGAGTGCCAGGTCAGTGTCTGTCTGTGCACCGAAGGAGCAGCCTATGCTGCTCCACAGCCATTTTATGGGATAGTGGTAATGTAAGGCTAGGAGAAATCTTGAGAGACCATCCAGGCCGTCCCTAGATCATCTCCTGCATGAGCCCTGAATGTTCCCACTGTCTTGGAAACCCCACCAGAGTTCCCCAGAAGCTGATGAGCTCAGAGGGCATCCTAATGAACAGCCTGAAACATCTAAAATTTAAGCTTATTACTTTCCCTTTTCCCATTGGATGCTGTTGGAGTGTTCACAGCTCCCTGAAGCTCCCGCTTACGTGTTCACAGACCTCCTGTGTTCAGAATAAAATCCTGCAGGCTTTGCCAGCTGCTCCTGTACCTGGAGGGATCATGCAGGCAGCTGGGCACAAGATCTGGGCTTATGCTTTGCTGGCTTCAAACAGTGGGTATCTTGCAACAGTGTTTTAAGAGCAAACATTACAGTCAGTTTGGCTTAAAATAAATAAGTAGTAACAATAACAACCCCTCCACCACCCCCCACTCCAAAGGAGGTGGCTCAGCCCATGAGTCACCCCTTCCTGCAACCTTGATCCCCAGCAGCTTTTGCACTCTGGTAATTCATACCTGGAAGCAGAATCCTGCATAAGTCTTTCCAAAACTACATCCTTCTTTGCACACCCTTTTTTTTGTCTACTTGCCAAGATTATCTGTATCCTACCCCAGCCTTCCAGCACATCCCCTTGGGGCAGTCTCAGCTGTGTGTTCATTAAGTACCCTGGCCTCCAGCTCAATTACTGAGCCAGTGATAGAGCTGTGGAGGATCTCCCACTTCCACAGGGAACCACGAGTAACTAATGAAAATAATTTTGCTGCATGTTTTGCAGCCATCTTGTAGGCTGAGTTAATCTTGAGTTTCTTTATTTTTCCAGAGGGAATGACAGAGTCTTGCTTAGCAAAAATCCTGCTAAAGAAATATAGTCCATGCTGCTCTCTGCTTCAGGGGCCTGCTGCCCTATTGCAAAAGAGAATTGATTTAGAGTAACATGAATAATTCTTGTTATTGACCATCCTGACTGTTTCTAGGTGCTTTTTACTTCCATTCCCAAGCTGTTCAGGGATGCTGTGGGGACCAGACCCAATGCCTGGAAGATATTTGCCTTAGCGTAAATAACCCCTGGTGGTGTCCATGAGGTTGGGAAATATTTGGAGTCCTGCCTTTGACCCCATAGGCAGGAGAGATCATTGGCTTGTTTGCAGAACCAGGTGAAGGCTGGATGACATGGAGCAGCCTGGGACCATGAGTGTTGAGAATGGGGACCTTACAGGTGCTTTTGTGCCAGTGGGGTCCCTGTCCTCGACGCTCATGGCCTCCCAAATTTCAACACCCCAGCTCCCCAGCACTTGTGGCGAGGTGGCACCAGGTGGCAGCAAGGGACCAGCTTGGGGAGCTGCTGTGGCACTCTGAGGGGAGCAGAGAGGACCCTAATGCTGCATCCCCTGCTCCAAACCACACCTGGATGGGGTCCAGCTCGTTGGCACTGATCGTCCAGGCAGGGTCTGGTCTTTGTGAGAGCTGGGTCCTGTGTACGGCCCCAAGCCTTGCGTCACCTATCCAAGGGCAAAGCCCACCATTCCTGTCTTGTGCTTGGAAAGGAGTGCTCTAGGGGTCAAATTCTCTCCTTCCATAAGATGTCCAGACTTTGAAGTTTAAGGGCAAGTCACCCCTGCAAGGAGTTAAATAATTAACCTGGTTTGCAAGAGCCTCAAGGGCCTGCAAGCAAACCCCTCTGTGCTCCTGGGGATGCTGTCACCAGCTCACAAATGTTGGTTTTGGATTCTGGCTCTGTGAGGGATGTGAAAGGAGAAAACTAGGTGGTGCTGAGCCAGGCCACCACTGCTGGGAGTAGTGTCAGTTCATGCATCCCATTCTAGGGGGGCTGGGGGAGGTGGGGGTGATGTGTCTACCCTCTTTATCCTTGGAGAAATGATGTCAGGCCTCCCATCCCATACAGCTCAGGAGAGCCCATGCAACATCCTTCTCCCTGCATCTCTCTTCAGAACCCGCTCCCCTGCCAGCAGTTCCCATCTGAGTAACCAGAACACTGAGGCCAGGAGGGCCCCTGCAATTTTCCTTGCAGTGCTGAAGAGCTACCGACCTGGATTCAGTTAGTGGGAGACACACCTGGCCACAGGTTACCTGTCAGTGTTCTCTGTCTCAGTGACTGACTTTGGTTTAGCTGGGTTTGAAGCCCAAGCAGAAGGCTCTGGGTGGAGGCCAGTGTGGCGCTGGCACACAGAAATGGGATCAACAGCTTCTTCCTGTTGTGCAACTGCTGCACAGCCCACGTAGGGAATTTTTGGGAGATTTGTCAGGGCTTTTGTGTTTTCAGTTAATATTTATTTGCTTGTTTTGGGTCTTTCACAAACAAGGAATTTAAATAGTACAGTCTGAGTGGGGCACGAACCTTGCCTAGCCTGCCCTGAAGTGCTGTGTCCTGCCCCAGGAACTCCCTGCGCCCACCACAGCTGCCTTCACCTGCCCAAGCCCTGGCTTCTCCTTAGCATGACTCCATGGAACCACTGGCTCTGGAGGTGGAATTCTGGCACAAACATTATTTACAGTTTTGCCTGGCAGCCTGCACGTGTTTCTGCTCTTATGTAATAGTTCAGCCTAGGGTATGAACCCACTCATCCATCCCCTACACACAAAGGGCCCTGGGCATTGGGTACCAACACTCCTGCTCCAGACCTTTTGCTGGAGGCAAGGGACAGCTGAGCTCATCCCACTTGTGTAGAGCCTCACATGAGCCCTGCCCATGGGGCTTCAGGCTCCTGGCTGGACTGAGATGTGGGCTCCTCTCTGCTCTGAAACCCGCCAAATGCCACTTCCCTAATCTCCAATTCCAGTTTGGTCCTCTCCTCATTGGTCCTGGGGTGCAGCTGGAGACAGGAGTAAGGCACTGTGTACTCTAACCAGTATCTTTCTAGCAAGACCCATATTTACTGGATTTCAGGCATTTTGACTGTATGTACCCCTGATCTCACTGTGTTTCTGCTTGTGGTTTCCAGAGCAGGCACAGGGATGCAGGGTGTGGGCATCGAGCTTCCCGAGGTGAAACTGTTTGTGGTTGTAGGGGTAAAGGCAGGGAAAAGTTGCAAAGCCTGGGGGCCAGAGCAAGAGGTGTGTGGCTGACATGCTATCCATGGTTTCCAGGGTTTAGAGGGCATCAGGGCATGGGGCAGCATTTGGAAAAACAACCCCTGGAGAGGCCACTAACACTGGCAGGAGTCTGGCATCCTGGCCTGTGAGGGACGAAGCTCACATGCTCAGGGTTCCATTGGCACATGTGCTGTCCCTGGACTGGGGTGCTCTGTCACCAGAGGGTCATAGGGAAACCCTCTCCCCATCTCCATGTGCTGGGCACCACGAGCTGATGGCATCACCAGCTGCATGTGTGGCTGGCACTGAGGGGCAGTGAGATGGGGCAGGTGCTCTCCTTGGCCTCTTGCTTTTGCATGGGTGCCATGGGAAAGGAGTGCTCTCCTCTCACTGCCTCCACCCCTTCCCACCCTGGCCCACCAGTAAAAGGCACCAGCTCCTGAGAGGTGTCCGGGGTTGGGAATGATGGATCAAATGAGGCAGTGAGTAGCCGCCTGGAAAAAGTCCCTCAGCCCTTTCAGGCTGTTATTTAGGTCATCCCCACAGTCCCCAGGAGCCAGGTGACCGTGCCCTCGTGCTGGGCATGCCACAAACCAAACACTTGTCACTTGACTTCACCGCAGCCCTGGGACACTGCTCTCTCTCGGTTTGTCTTTAATTGAGTGAGCGAAATGCCTGCCAAAGATCAGCTCGGGGTCAGTTCCAGATCTCCCGGGCGCAATCTCGTGCCAGGCAGGGAAGCAGGGAGCCTGATGACTGAGGGAGGCTGCCCTGCAAAAGGCTACCAAGGGCTGGCAGGGAGTCTGCCCAGGCACCACCCTCCTGCCTGCTCAGGGCTCCACAGGCGGGACCAAGTTTTGAAAACTGTGTATGTCAGCATTGGGGTTGTGAGTCGCTCCTACACCCGGGAAGGTTATTGCCTGTGCCAGTGGGTTCAGCTGGAGTTATTCACGCTGCTTCAGGAAACTGAGGGAACCCCAGGAAAGGGAGCAAACTACTGCAGTGGCATCAGCCAGCTCCTGGAATGGGAACATCTCGCTGCTCTGGGGAGCACAAATCCTTAGGGAGACTGGGAAGTGCCAGCCTCTCAATGGTGGTGCTAGGAGGGACTGAAAGAGTGGCAGAAACCTTTGTACAGCCCTATCTGTGTTTTCCCCATTATAAGGAGCACAGCAAGCTTTCTTGATAAGCGCTGTCATAAACCAAAAGCTGAACCACAACCAGGATCTCTCCTGGGATGTGCCCTCGAGTCCCAGGCTGCAGGGATGGGATGTGACACTGGTGTTCCTCTGCAACATGTTTGCGGTCAAAGCCTGCTCCCACCATACTCACACCTCTCCCTGTGCTGAGCACAGCTCATGTCCTGTCCCCTTCCCTTTGTGGAGGGACAAAGGTTGGTGGGTAGTGGGAGTGGGACCTCCCTGTTTCCCTCCCAGATACCAGCAGCAATGAGGTTCTCAGAGTTCTTTTAGGGAAATCAGGAGCAGTTTGTGTAAGATTTAGTCATCGGGGGTGGGGATCAGTCTCCTGGGACCATTACTGCAGCTAGAGTGACTCCTCCAGCTTTGTCACCAAGCAGGAGCTAGTTCCCCATTTCCTGGCTCTGCACTACCTCCCATCCTTAATGTTCCCCATGTCCTTCAGAAATCTGCCCCAAAGTAATACCAGGTACCATGCCAGAATTGAGGACACTCAAGACCTGGCGCTAGACACCTATCTCCCTGCAGCCTTGCCAGTGTGCTTTTAGCATGACCAAATTTTGACCACTAAACCTCTCCAAGCACTTGCAAAGCAATCCTGTTGTCATAGGCTGGGCTGACTGGCACCATGTGGTGTTACAATTGCCCAGAAATTGCCTTTTTGAAACTTTATTTGCAACTGCCCGCTGCTTTACCCTGTCTCGGCTGTAGGGCTGGCAGCTTATGAGACAAGTCACTGCCGGAGGCAGTTGTTGCTGAAATCATTTTAGATGTGGCCAAAACCAGTCACATCATCACCTCTGCATAATCAGAAAGGAAATATAAAATCTAAAAGCAAATAGAAGATATTATGACATTACAGGAACTGGCACCCTGTGGGATGAGTCTGGCCTGACCTGGGGCATCTTCTCAATTCTCCCAGACCCTGTCCTGCTGGGACCTTGTGTCCCCAGGGTTCACACAGGGAGCTGAAGCAAAGGGGATATGCAGCCATGGAGAAGCTGCCTGCCCCCTCTCCAAAGCTGTGGTTTCACTGGAGCATTTTAGAGGAGAATGTGGTTGACTCCATGAGCTTTCCCAATGGGAAAAGCCTCCCTGGCTGTTGGTTTGGTTTTTGTGGTGGCTCTCTCTGCTAAATGCCACCTTCCAGGGTGAGTTAGTATTTTTGATATTTTTAGATGCCACTCAGCCCAGTGTCAAGACTCTGTAATTAAAGGAACTGTTTTGGCAGTTGGATGTTGCCAAGCTGGAGCTCTTGGTTTGAAACCGCCTTCCCAGAAGTATGCACGGCACCAGCATCCCGTCCCCATGAGGGCACAGCCATGCCAGGAGGGACAGGATCCCTTTGGGTACCTGCTCACTCTGTCAGGAGGGATGGAGGGGCTTGAGGGGGACAGACATGGTGGGCTCTGTTTTTTTTGAGACCTGAGATTCTGGAGCTGTAGGGTCCCTGTGCTGATGCTCCCTAGATGAAGGTGGCAGGCAGGGTGGCACAAGGGAGACCAGTGCATCAAAGCCTCTTCTACTGTGTCCTCTGTGCCCTCAGTGTATCCGGAGTGTGTCCCTTCTCCAACCTTGCCATTGGGGTCACTTGTCCCAGAACCCAGCTGTGCCTGTCTGAGCCAGCAAAGCCTATTTCCCTTCACAAGCTGAGACAGAAACCTAAAAATAACCTTGTTATCTTCCACTTGATCCAAATCAACAAGTCCCAGCTATAAATAGCCATGTGTACATTGAGGTGGGTTGCAGGGTGTGGAGCATGGTGGGGTCATTGTCCCCTGTCAGGGGCTGACCCCCCTGCAGTGGGTGTGTGTGTGTGTGTGTGTGTGTGTGTGTGTGTCTCTGCACCAGGCTGCAAAGCTGCTGCTTTGGCCTCCAAGTTAGCTGCATGCCAATGGGTGCAGAGGCTCTGTCCCATTGCCAAAGAGTTTCCAGAAACAGCTGGACAAACACTACCCCATGCACCCTCTCTGACATGGGGTCTTGCCCAACGTGTTACCCGAAAATCCCCTGGCACTGTTACAGCTGCAGCACCTGGCCCCAAGGGGCTTCTGTGGGGGTCCTACCCCACCTCATCCTGCCCATGGTCTCACCCACACTGATGTGCTGTGCCATCCAGGGCTTGCTGCAGCCCCTGTGGTGCTCCATGGTTGCCAAGTGTGGGCTCCCAGCACCCTGTAACTTAATACCTACACCCCAGATTTTGCTGCTCCCCTGTGCCAACCTTCTCCATCCCCAGGGAGTTGTGCATGCTCCCAGCTGCAAATGCAGAGGATCTTTGGGATGGAGGCAGTAAAAGAAACTGTCTGAGGGGAACAGGGTAGGGCTGGGTGGGTCAGTGAAGAGGGTGAGCAACTAACTGGGGATTTGGAATAGGAACCTGTGCTTTTCCCTCCAGGCTAGGAAGAAATTGTTATACTGGTTAATCTCTTGGTTTAGCCAATTGTAACAGCCAAACTGGCACAAATCCCTGCTTTTGCAACTGCAGGTAACTGCTGGGAATGGGTGATGTCCCCTCACAGCATGGCCACCTGTGCTCATACCCATCACCAGGCAGCAATGTCAAGCTGGCACCTTTCACACAAGGTGTGGTTTCCCCTGGCCTGGCTGTGTGATGCCTGGTGGCAGTAGCAGCCACATGTCTGCCTGCCCGTCTCTCCACAGCTGCTCCATATTGGGAAATGCCTGCAATGGCATGCTGGGTGAGGATGCAGTGATCTGCAGTGTGCCAGTGGTGGGCCTGGCACTTGTCCTGGCACCAACAGGCACATGCAGCAGCAGGGCAGGAGGGATGGAGCAGGCTGCACCAGCTGCTGTGCCACTGGCCAATAGGTTTGGAAACCAGAGCTGTAGGTGCTGCTGTTGGAGCGATACTACAGCTTGGGGTTGTTTTGGGGCCCGGGGGCACAAGCAGCCCTTTGCAGCAGGGCTGGGCCTTTGCTAGCTCTGCAGAAGTGGCAGGGCAGGGAGCCCAGGGTGTCCCCGGTGCCTCATGCTGGGCCCCAGTCAGTGCCCTTGCATTCGCTTCTCTGGGCACTGAAATTAGCCACCAACATCAAAGAGGAAGGGGGTTAAAAAAAGAGAGGGGAGGTTTTGTTTACTTGAATCAAAAATAATTTGTGGCAATGCATCTTCTTCCAAGGCAAACAGTGCAGGAGCCTGCCCGTGCTAATTTGGGAAGCTGAAAGTGAGTTAAATGAAAACATGAACGTCTGACAGGGAAACAACTGGTCTCATGCGCTAAAATAGAGCCGGGGACGCCAGTGAGCTGGAGCTGGAGGAGCTGGGGCAGACCTGGGAGGGAGGGGTGAAATCCAGGGCAGCAGGCGGGAGGAAACCCGCTGTGCTCCAACACTATGCAATAAAGGATAACCTCACTCTGAGCTGAGCCCTGTGCCAGCAGCCAGGTCCAGCCTGCACCCTGGGTGGGCAGGGCTGGGGTGCTTGCAGGGAGGGGATCTGCTATACAGGGGATTTATAATGTCTGTGTGTCTGCCTAGTGTGCTCGACAGCTGGGGACCCAAATAGGCCATGCAGGGAGACATACAGAGCCCCCGAAATTGATGTGTGTGGCCAGAACTGCAGGAAGTGAAGTGTCACCTCCTGCCACTCTCGCATGATACCCTAAACGGCTGTTGTTGTCCCCAGCATGGATGTTGGCACTGGTAACGTGTCACCAGCCTCGGTAGCAGTAACTTGGGGGTCACCACACCCTGGGACCCCCTTGTAAAGGCTGCAGGAGAATGTGGGGTGGTGGTACCCCTGGCCTGGCAGCAGACATGGTGTGGGGAGGGGTCCAGGTGCTGCGGCTGCAGGACAGCCCCTTCAGCTGTGTTTCTGCTGCAGGTCCTTCGTGTGCCCCAGGCAGGCAGGGGAGCCCTGAGCAGGGCAATGCTGCCACGGAGCAGAGCAGGTAGCCGGGCTGCAGCGGAGGCTCCAGCTCCCCGTGCTGCCAGGTGAGGTGGCAGAAAGTGCCACCCCCGATTGATGCTGAGCGTCACCTCAAGGCTACTGAAAGGTTCCCGTTGTGTCACCGTGCCGCTGGCACCCGCCCACGGAGGTGTGACCGCAGGGAGCCGGATATGAAAGCCAGCCGCTTTAATGGGCGCGGCGATGTGTTTGTTTGGGCAGCGGGGAGGAGTGCGATATCCGTACCTGCTGTGGGAACAGCTCGGGCTGTCCTGGGCTGCAAACCTGTTCCGGCAAGTTTCTGTATGCTCTGAGGGGGACCTGGGAAATACCCCCAATGTCAACTCTAGCAGGAGCTGAGGGACTTCCCGGTGCTGCAAAACACTTACGGAAGCCCCTGCAGTGTGTGGAAGAGGACGGGACCAAATCCAGTCTGCTGGGGGAGGACAGGGATGGAGGACCAGCCTGCAGGTTTTCTGGGTCTGCTTTTGTGTGGCTGCTGGGACATTCCACATTAGGGATGATGCTCAATCTCGCTCAATTCCAGCCCCATTGCAGCTTTCCTGTGGTCAAAAGCAACTCAAATTTTGCCTCTGATGTCAGAACTTAATAACACGACTATCAGCGGGATGAAATAACTTTGCATGAGGGGACACCAGGGTACCAGCATCAAGGGCCACAGAAGGCCCAAGTCGTAAAGTGCTAGAAACTGTTGTTTCTGAGTTAATGGTGGAGCCAAGCCTTGGCTGTGCAGGAACAGCGGTCCAGCTGGTGAAATGGTTTAGAGCTACAGAGGACATATCTTTGGAAGGGGTGAACTTCAGTCCTGTGTTTACCAGCAGAAATGTGCTGCCTTGACAGTCAGGACTTGTCAGTCAGACCTTACTTGCTCAGGATTTTTTACAATGGCATCGTTCAGCTTCATGTCCTCACCTGTTTTCTGCAGAGAGGGGAATGTCCCACCTTGCAGAAAGGGATTAATTGCTTGTCTGTATTTTTAGCCAGTATAGTCTGAAATAATCTGAAACTGGAGTAAAGGGGAATGTGGCACCGGGGAGGTCAGAACCTCAGGGGTATCTGGTTGAACTGCATCCGTAACTGTCCAGCTGGAGCAGATACCAAGGAATACAGGAGCATGTGCAACACCCAAAGCAAACAGAGCTACCCACAATCCTCAGATCTGCAACTCTGCTAATGACAGGGCTGGATGGCTCTGGGGGCAACTAGCACAGGTCAGTACTCCAAAGAAAGCACATGTACATCTGCTCATGCCAGCTTCTTAAGATAACCAGATAGCAAGTTTGTTTAGTGCAAGAAGAGTAAAACCAAGGCAGTTTCTCTTGGGCACAGTCCCAAAGCAGAGGGCTCCAGGAGAGCTGTGCAGACACACCAGCCAAGCTGCAGCAGCACCTCACCAGTCTCATCATAGACAGACATTTTCCAAGGCTGAACCACATACACTGCTCTGATGGCTGCCCATGCCTGTGTCACTGCAGCCTACTCCTCTGGAGTGAATATAGGCTGATGTCATTGTTATTAACGTGACACATGGGCATTTTCCCCTAAGGGCATTTCTTCGAAAAATTGGACTGAGGAGTGACCTTCCACCAAGTACAGTTAATTGCTAACAGGAGCAGAGAATTGAGGGGTGCCAGCCCTGATACATAAGGGAGGGAGGGAAGGAGGGAGCCAGGGTAATTCGGCATTGCCTTCCCATACATGTAAATTTGCAACATTTTCCAAAAATAAGTGACTTGTCCCTACCAGGCTGCCCAGGACAGAGGACCCTGGAGCAGGTGAGCTCCTTTGGGAAGCCATTGGCTGGCTCCAGCATCAGATGGCTGTGGTGGGGGAGCAGTGCAGGGCTTTTTCCTGGAAAATCATTACATGTTTGACTCAAGTCACTCTGAGAGAAGCAAGCACAGCCTGGTCCCCATTGAGCTGCACAGCAGGGAGGTGATGTCATATCTGTTGGGATCATGAGCCTGTGTGGGACACCGTTGCCTCCCCCTGCATCAGCACAGTGGGATGTCTCATAAACCACAATTAAATGGGGTCTGCTTAGCTCAGGGCATGCAGGACCCCACACTGGGAGGAGTCGTGAGTGTGCTGGGACAGAGGGTTTGTGTTTTGCTTTGTGCGTCACCAGCCCAGGGGGGTGACTTCTCTGTGGTTTCTCCCCAGAACATAGGCAGTTGACAGCCAATTTTGTCTGTCCACCATCCCTGCTGTGCCCTGGGTGCTGTGAGAGTGGTGGTAGATGTCCAGGCAGTGGGCCTTGCTCCTCTAGGGCTTTCTTCCCCTGTGGTTTCTGCAGAGGGCTGAAGGCTTTGAACTGCTGGTTGAACAGCACAGTTGTATGCACAAGAGAATAGTGGTGCAGGGACATGGGCAGTTGCCTCCTCTCCCCTGTGACAGCCTTTGCCACTGGGCTGGGAAAGGTTTATTTCCTCTGGCATATTATAACCCTTTAATTAGGTAATGGACACTGTGGGTTGAGGTTTGGGTTTCACCCACTGTGGTGTCAAATGGAGGTCCGACTCCGGGCTCATCCCCTGCCCTCATTTAAGGGTTGTGCTGCCTGTGGCTGCTGTGAGGGCAGAAGAGCATCTTTGTTGCCTGCCCTGTGTGTGGCACAGGCAGGAGTTGGGGCGTGGGACTGGCATGCATGGTTTGTGGTGCAGCAGCCGCTCCTTGGGGGTCTCGTGGATGGAGAAATAACACAGAGAGTCTCCAGGACATACCCCAGCATTCCAATTCAAGGCACGGGGGACTGTACAGAGGTTGGGTTGATCCCAGGATCACCTCATGCTTGGGGTGTTCCCATTTTTGCCAGGTGAGGGAGGTGGCACGTGCTGTTGGCAGGATGGCAGTGCTGGCTGCAACCCCTCCCTGATGCCAGCATGCCTACAGCTATTTTACCACCCACAAACATTGCGTTCCCAATACCAGGGGTCAGCAAAAGTACTGGCATTAACTAGAGCAGCTTCCTCATGACCTGGAAAAGTGGAAGGAGCCAAGGGGTCGTGCTCATTAGCACTTGGGGACCCAGAGCAGGGGTGATGTGCAGCCAGACTTTACCCTGGGATGTAACCTGGTGGAATCCATGCATAGCCACCCCAGCCTGGATGGAGGAGATCCATCTGCCCCATGAGGGCTCCCTGCATCACTGCCAGCGCATCCACTCACCCTGCAGCTCTCTCATTTTAATGCGCTTTTCTCGTTTGCTACACTGTTATTTTGTTCTGAACGAACTTCAGGAGGTGGCTTTGTGTCCATCCTGCTGGGAAGAAGCAGAGCCACCCCTCTGCTCTCCTTGCTCCCTGTTCTAAGGAGGCCTTTCTTTTCCCCTTTTATTTTAGTACTTTGATGTCCTCATAATTTATTTTTGCAGCAGAGTTGTTTTCGTGATAAAATGGAAATGCTTCTCATGGGTGGCTTTAGAATGAAAGGCTGAGTGAGTAGGCTAAAAATAGCATCATGTGAGCCTCTGGCTGCATGAGTGACTGGGCTGGGCAGGCACTGCTTGCTGAGCTGGGGAGGGGACCTGGTGGTCCCCAGGGCTGTGTCCAAGGAGACCCTTGCCAATGGCTAGCCCTTGCTTCACTGAAGCACATGGCTGGTCCACGGGCTAAGCTCAGGACTGCTTTTCTCTGGAGCTAACCTTGGTTATGCTGCATTAGGGGCGGACATCCCCTTTCCTGGATGTGGTCCTCCTGAGACATCCCCTCTCCGTGTGTGAGCTCCTGATGGCTGGACAGGGATACACAATCCCCACAGGAGCATTGCAAATGGCATGGGAGCATAAGGCAGGGCTACTCAGGGGGAGCTGAAGTCCCCAGCTTCTCCCCACCTCCAGCAAGGAGGAAGTCAGGAGCTGATGAGCAGGATGAAGCTAAAGAACCGTAACTCAATAGCTGGGTCTGCCCAGCCCCTGCCTCTCTCCCCAGGCATGCATGGAGGGCTGCCTCTGTGGCAGCTGGATGTGTCCTGAGCAGGATGTGGCTGTCAGGCTTTATCCACTGGAAGTAATGCTGCTGGGGAGAGCTCTCCCAGTAATGTCTCTCATTACACGAACTGACTGCTCTGCTAGGAGGAAAGTTCACTCCTGCTTACCCTGTTGACTCATCTTCCCTTTCATCTTCTCTCTCAGATGTAGCTTATTATATGGTGCTATAAATAGGGTTTGCTCCTGATTACATGTGCCCAGCTCTCACCATTTCTTGCCCAGGTGTGACGTCAGCAGAGAGCCTCCTGGCATGGTTGTGTAACATTTCGTTATGGCTCTGGGAATGGGAGTGGGCGGGTGGGCTTGTCTGGGGCTGTCTCCTCCTTTTAGTTTTGATGGCAATAGCTCTGAGGGTGTCTCTGACCAAATCTCATCACAGCAACCCTTTCTTCTGCTCAACCACATCTCTTCTGTCTTCCAAGTGCTGACCCCAAAATCCCACTGCTGGGCTCCCACTGTCCTGAAACTGCAGAGCAGAACCATTCAGGCTGTGACGTTGCTCCACAGTAGCTCTGGGCAGCATGGCAGATCCCAGTCCCTGTGGACAGAGATGATGCAGCCACTTGGTGTGCCATGCTGCAGTTGCATGTTAGCAGAATCCAGCATATTTCCCAAGTGTGGCTTTAGAGCCCTGTAAGTGTGTCATGGGTGGCAGGAAGACCATCACAGGAGCTTTTTTTTGCCATGTAGGTGTATCGAGTCACCCTGCAGCCATCTCTGACGAGGAGGTGCCAGGCTGGCTGGCCTGGCACAGCAACACTCCCAGGAAGCGTCAGCACATTGCTCAAAGGCATTTGATATAAATAGATGGGCGGCTCAAACTGAAAGCTGTAATCATGTATGTGCCAGCACGAGACGGGAATGGGTAAACACAGGTGGCTGCTGTGTCCGCCAAATGCAGCTCAGTGACACCACCAGCACCTCACAAGTGTGGCCCAGTGACATAAATATCCTCAGCACGACTGCGAGGTAGGGACCAGGATGAACAGAGCCCACGTCTCTGATAGGACGGTGGAGTCAGCAGAGATAATGGGGCATTTGGCCTCCTTGTCCTCCATACAAATCCATACCTGGGAAGTTAAGGACATTGAAAATGATGGCAGGGACTGAGCTGATCTTGACAGTGAGCACTGTGGTGCCAGGGATGTCTGCTTGGTAGCAGTCTCTGCAGAGCTTGGGGGCTGGTGGTGCAGTTCCCAGCCCGAGGCACAGTGAAGTCAGCTATTTACTGAGAAATTACTCTCAGCTGCAGGCAGGCAAGGTTAAATTGCAGATGAAAGTCAAATATTTACAGCATTCAAATTAGTACTGTGATCTTCCGGGTTGGGAAACCTTGAGCACCGATTCCTGCGTTGAACAGAAATGCTGGCAAGCTGGTGGCTTTGCCCTGCTTCAGTCCTGCCAAGGAGAGCGTGGCCCAGCTGGGCTTGTTTCCCCATACTGCCCTTGAGGGATACCAGTTCCCTGTGGGTTTTTGATGCCTGTCACAGTGGGTGAAGGTTCTGGGGTGTGCTACCAGGTTTTTAAGGCCAGGAAGAACAATGATCTCCATTTAGTGGATCTATTCCATAATAGGGACTATTGTGACTCCCACATTCCTCGGTCATCCTTTGGGTGGTTAATTACCCTTGCTCTTAAGTAAACAGATAATTTTGCCTTATTGAAGGGAGGATGTTGAAGAGACAAAAGATGGGGTATGGGCTCTGCTTATCTCAACTGCAGTAGCTCCTCATGGACCTGCCATGCAGGATGAGGGCAGGTGGCTGATATACCGAGTGTGGGGCTGCATCTCCAGGCCACTGAAGCTCTGCCTTGAACCTCCTATGACACTTTGAGGAGCCTCTCTCTATGGATCTGGGGTGATTTTTGATGAATTTGCATGACTCAGTGAATAGGGACTTGATCACTTGCCAGCAGGGCTGGCATCACCAGCCAGTGTGAGAGAAATTTGATGGGAACAATCAGTATTTATTAAGGTGCTGGCTCTGGAAGGGAAGTGCCCTGGTGAGAGCCCTGGGGAAGCAGCTGTGACCGGAGAGCCTGTGTTTCCCGGCAGATTTAGGCAGCAGGATCTGGGTAGCCTCAAGCTGGTAGAAGCAGAAAACCTTGTTGCTCTTATGACTGCTGTGCCATTGTTCCTGGTTTTGCTTTGCATTGATGCTCTCAGACTTACTGGTTTTAACTGAGATGCTGGAAACTGCTCCAGTGATAAAGAGTCTGTCAGGGCAGGGATATGTGAGCTCACATTGTGATGTCCTCACTTCGCCCTTTCCAAAGCCTTCAGGGATAAGAAAAGCAGGAAAATGAAGGACCACAAATTCACACTTTGAAGAACTTCTCTGTTCTCCTAAAATAAGGGGGAAAAGAGCCTGAGCATGTTTCCCCATCCTACCCAGGGCAGCCCACAGGAGTGAGGCTGCCTTGAAGCTGCCCAAGTAGAGATGGAGGATTTGTAACTCTGCAGGGGGGTAAGGAAAACTCACCTGGATGGGTACCTGCACGTGACAAAGGTGCCCTGTCTGGAAAGTTGATTGGCTGTGGATTGCTTCTGTGGCACTGAGCATGGCAGGGTGGCACAAGCTGTGCTCCAAAAACCTGGGGATAGGGCAAGCAGGACTGGAGCTGCTCTGAGAGGGTTGCAGTCCTGGCTGAGCCACACAAACCGTGTCCCTCTGGGGTGATGGTGATAACAGGTGACAACAGTCCCTGCCAGTTGTCAGCAGAGGTGTGCCACAGGCTTCATAAGCAAGCATGAAGTGAGCCTCTTATCAGCTTCCCAAGGATGGGAAAGCCAGGGTCAGCCCCTTCAGCTCCTGGGCACATGTTCATGCTGCCGGCCTCGTGCCTCCCCACCAGCACAGAGCCAAGGCACTTGCAATGAGGGAACCAAAACACAGCAGCCAGGAGGATTTTGCAGGCTCTTTCATTAACCTTGGCCCAGATACAGTTTGGTTTAATAATCCCTACACAGATTGCCCAGATCAGGGCAGCATTTGCCTCATCTCTGAGATGAGAGACAGAGAAAATCATCAGTAATATTTTTTTCAGAAAACTTCATCATCTCCATGACCCATCTGACAGATTGGCCTAGGAAGGGGGGCAGCTGCCCTACTCCATGCCAGACACAGCTCACGTTCCTCCCATCTCCGGCACGGCTGCTGCGCTCACTCAGCTTTTGAAGCCTGCCCTACTTTGGATCAGCCCACAACATCTTTGATTTTTAGGTCAGTGACAGCTGCTGGCAAGCCTGCACGCCCTTACGCCATGTTTACTTTTTAAGCAGCTCAATGTAAATACAGAACTAACAGCTTCCTTGGGCTGCTTTAACCATTTCAGAATTCCTGCAGAGGAATTTGGTATGAACTGGGATGGGGCTCACAGCATTCATATGACTGTTTGCACCAGATAAGGCTTCAGTTCTGCTTAATTCTGGGTTTGATTATTGAGCCCTCACTAATAACTGAAGAGGAGACTGGAGGGACTTCATTGTGATCTACAGCTTCCTCTTGAGGGGAAGCTGAGGGGCAGGCACTGATCTTTATCATGACCAGTAACAGAACCCAGAGGAATGGCATGGAACTGCGTCAGGTGAGGTTTAGGTTGGATATTAGGAAAATATGCTTCACCCAGAGGGTGATTGGGCACTGAAACAGGCTTCCAAGGGAAGTGGTAATGGCACCAACGCTGCCAGAGGTAACAAAGTGTTAGAACAATGCTCTCGGGCACATGGTGTGACTTTCTGGAGTTGTCCTGTGCAGGGTCAGGAGCTGGACTCGATGATCCTTGTGGGTCCCTTCCTCAGGGATTTTCTATTATTCTATGATTTCGTGATAATTGCTTTATGCTGGGCTCACACATAGTCTGCAAATCTCCTGTTATTCCTTTTCCCTTGAGAGATGGAGAGGATCTTTGCAATTCTCTGATGACCTTCTATATCCTCTCCCCTTTGGGGGATGCTGAGCTTTTCTGGTGAGGTGTTTGCACCATACCACTGACAATGCACCCCCTGCCAGCCCTTCCCTGGGTAGAGGCACCATGATATACCCTCCAGTCCTTCTCCATCAGCCAACCCCTCTTGCTGCCTCACTGAGAGAGCCTTAGCCCCGTGGTGACAGGCAGCTGGAGAGCAGCAGGAGGCCAGCAAGACGTCATCTCTGTGCTGGGAGAACATGCTGTTCCCTTCTGCGAATGACTCGGGAGGAAGGAATTTAACTTAGAATTTCCTCCTTAAGAGCTCCAGCCCTTGTTCTGGCCAGATGCTTCTGGAAGAGGGATTTTGGCCAGCTGGGATGCAGGAAGAGGGCACGGGGGGGCTTTAGGGATAGGATGCCTCTGGGTAAGGGTGCTGTGAGCTTGGATCCCCTTATTTCCTAATTTCTGCCAATGGCTCTGGCACAGGTTTCTGTAGCTGGCTACCAGGGAAGTTCTGAGATGGAGAGGTGGGGAGAAGAGAGGTTAAAACTTGTTGTGGCTCAGGCAGCCCCTGCAGAGCCCCAGAGGTGCTGGTACACATGGTGACAGTTTCAGCATGCCTGGGGAGGCATGCCAAGCATTTGCAGCCTCTCTGGCATGCTGAGGGCTCAATGGAGATCCCCTGCCTCTCCTTGTTGCCCAGGCCTGTATGGCTTGCCCTGGGCAAGCTGCCCACAGCTGTCCACCCAGGGACTGCAGGGCCCCCCATGTCCTCTTTGCAAAGAGGTGCCAGGCAAAGCTTCCTCTTTGCCACGTGGCTGCTTGTGCCACCTTACAAGCTGAGCCACCCTTCCATGTGGCCGGTCAGCACGTGAATTGCTCTTGCCCAAAAGCACGAGTCAGTTGCCAGGCTGGAAATCATGACTTCCCTGCAGTAGCAACTCTCTCTTTTACTTGCTCCAGAGCTGTGATGTTCTTGTTTTGGCTCGGCAGTGGTTTGGGATCTGGGAACAGCCGGCATAATTAGTGCTTTTGGTGCCACTTGCTCATCATGGGCATTGAAACCCTTTGCAAATTTCTCTATAAGAACTAGGTCAGTATAAACTCTCTCTTTGGAAAGATGAGAAGCACAGAGGATTAATTAACTTGCTTGGTATTGCACAGCTAGGCAATGGCAGTGCTGTCAGAAAGCATCCCCTGGTCCCGCAGGAAGCTGAGGCTCTTGCTCCTCCTCCCTATTGGACACGATTGAGATACCCTGTGTTTGCTCTCCCAAACCAGAGTCCATCCAGCAGCTGGTGAGTGCAGCCTGGTTGTCTGCTGGCTGAGTGAAGCTCCCATCCTTACAGCCTTACAGCTCATGGTTGCTGGTGCCTGGATGTTTGCAGCTGCTGCCTGTTTCAAAGCAGTAGAAGCTGGCAGTGATGTAACCAGGTACTAAAAATAGCCTGAGGAAGAGCTCCTGAAGCAGCATGAGAAACTGCAGGGAAGGGATAGATGGGAGGACTGGATTCACGAGAAATTACCTTCCCAATCAGTGCTGATTCAGTCTATCCACTTGGCATTGCCTGGAGTGCTGCTGCTGCAGGGGCAATGGGCCAGGAACACTTGCTGCTGCTGGCTCCCTGGGTCCTGAAGACCTGATGGAGCATGTTCATCCCAGCTGGGAGACACCTGGTTCATCCCCATCCCTCCCAACTCTCATGGAGGTCTTCTGGTTTGCATTCTTATGCATGGAGAGGTTGTGGGGAAAGCTGGTGGAGAAACTACAGCTCTGTGGTAGGGAAGGAGTGAGAGCCTGCAGCAAGGGACAGGAGGGTGCAAGTCACAGCCATGGGCACAAATGTTACAGCATTTTTTTGGGACTGGTCGGCTAGTGAGCAAAGCAATCTGCTTGGGAAGCCCCCATGAACTAAGCGTGGAATCTGCAGCAGTTCAACCCATTCCTCCATGATGCCCATCACAGGAGGCTGAGCTTCCCTGCATGGCCATGGCCCCAAGGGGACTCGTAACCCTGGAGCTCACAGGAGCTCACTGCCAGCCTGCTCTGCAGTACTGTGAGCTCTGCCTTGAGCACTGTCAGCTCCTCAGGGGGAATAAATCCATTGAAGGGAGGGATTTTGCTCTTCCATGACTAAAGAGATTTAGATTTATTTTCAGATGAGCTAGACTTCCTTGTTTAGGACATCCTAAGGCAGAGTTCTCCCCTTCAAGGTGGAATGAAAATGCTTATCTGCAAAGCTAAAAGATACATGGGATTATGTTCTGACTTCTACATCATCATCTTCTCCTTGATGGCCACAGTAACGTGCACGACTGCTCAGGGGGAAGCCAACAGGAGGAGCAGGCAAGGGGAAGGAACAGGAGGAAACCCACATCCAACTTCCTCCACAGGAGATAAAATGAGAGAGCAATGGGGGCACTGCCTCTGGGGGCACACTGAAGGGTGAAAAGGAAAAGGAGGGAGGTTTGGTTTCCTGCAGTGGGGCATTAGTGCTGCAGCATCTGCAGCCCAAGCCTGTGGTTCTTTGCTTGCTGCAGGCTTGGCAGGCAGGGGACAGAGCTTCTGGTGAGTGTGAGCTGTCACAAACTGGAGCCACGTTTGATTTCTGTGAGGAAGGAGGTATCGCAGACAGCACCTGGCCCATCTGCAGTGAGATGGATTGTGGTGAGTGAGACGTCACAAGCCCTTTCCTTCCTGCACAAAAGGTGCCCTGTGATGTGTGAAATACAGACAGTCCCTTCTCAATTGCTATTTCTGCCAGCATTTATTTCTCCCATTTGAGGTGTAAAATCTTGTAAGCATTAAATCTGTTCAATGGGGATGAGAAGTTTCAACCAGTTCTTTACCTGAGGAACTCAATGAGGGATGTCTGCAGCTGCTGAGACAAAGCTTTTGACCTTCTCTTGCCTGCAGACACCTCCTGAAAGGTCTGCTGAGACGGGCCCAAATCCCACAAAAGTGGGAGCAAGATTTGTGATGCATCTTTGGGCAAAACCAGGCTGTGCAAAGTGGCCCCACAAGTGAAAATGGCATTCAAAGGCCAGGGGTGGCATGTTTAAAGCAGCTGAAGGACAAGCTGACTTATTTTGATTGATGTTTATATCTGAACTGAGTTTACCCTGCCCTAAATAGTCTGTACTGCTGTGCTGCACTGAGCAGTGCTGGTGACATTTCAGCAGTACCAGGTGGGTAGGTGTGGTGGGGCGTGCGTCTGCGGGACACCAGCCAAAGCCCAGTATCACCCAGCTTGGGAAGTTCCCAAAATGTTCCCTGAAGGAGTTTCAGCTCTTAGTCATGCTACTGTGCATGCTGGGGAATTAGGCCTGTTTAGTTGAAGGCAAAATCATGAAATTGTGACCATATAGATGGCAGAGAGCAGTGCTGTCAGAGAGGTCTGGGTGCCCCAACCAAGACTGAGGTCTCTGGCCAAAGCCTGGAGCAGAAAGCACAGTCCCAGACACAGGGATCTGGCCTTAAGCACCCCCATGATAAATGTAATTATTCCACAAATAATAATACAAATGGAGATAATTAGTCCAGCCTGCTGGAAGGGCCCTTGTACCACTGCCTGGCCCTGTGGGATGGAGAAAGGAGCAGAGGGATTTATTCACCAAGGAGTACCTAGGGGAGGCTCAGAAGAAGGAGAGTCAGCCAGTGAAGCTGCAGGAGATCAGGCACTGGTGGATGGGGTTGCCTCAGCCTACAAGCACAAGAGGAAACTGAAACTGCTGGGTCTTTCCAGCTTCAGCTGCCACTGAGATGGTCGCCCACGGAGCACCGCAGCACTGATATGGGAGGCAGGAGCAAGGGGCTGACCCAAACCTGTGTATTTGGGTTTTCACTCTGGCTGTAGTCTGCTGCCCCAAACACAGCCCACCAGCCTGACAGATTCCCAGTACACACTCTCAATAGAGCTGGAAGACCGTGTGTGGGTGACATCACTGTGCCAGGGTGGCCATGGCTCTGTACCTCCAGTGTGACCAGTGCCCACCAGAAGCTAGGGTCCTGTCTGTGTATTTAGAGGCTTTGCCTTGCCCAGAAGGAAAACTTTAAAAAGATTGTATGGAAAAAACCCTCTGGCCTTTCCTAACCTTTGGGAACTTGTTATCTCTGTATTGTTCTTTTTGTGTGTTTTTTGGCAAGTTGTTTCATCCTACAATAGCACATGAATTCTGCCATGGTAGCAGATCACTAGGTGAGAGTCCCACTGGAGAGATACAGCCTGGGCAGACAGGACTGGTGAAGGGAGGGAAGTGAGGTGAGGGGACACAGCTGTAACTGGCATTTTGTTGTCAGGAGACAAATCTGGTAGAATCCCATGGACACTGTTTCCAGAGTGCTGCATGGCAGATGGGCAAGACAATCTTTCTGAGGCTGGGGATCTCATCTGAAACCCACAGGAGTGGGTTTGGGAGTGGGTCTGGCAAGAGTCCTTGTTCTCTGAAGGGGCTGAAGATCTCCTGTGTCGGGCCAGGGAGTGGCTTGCATGTGTGGCTGGCTCAGAGACAGCTCTTTGTTGCTGCCCTCTTTTCTGATTGCTCTCCTTCCTCTTCCCCAGGCAGCAGAGCAGGCTGCAGCAGGACATGGGCACACACAGCCAGTTCAGACTCCTGCAGAAACCCAACAAGCACAGGCAGCTGGGCCGTGACACTCAGCCCCTTCCCAGCAGGAAAGCAGCCTGCCCGCTGGGCACTGCTGCTGGCCCCATTGCCAGCACACCATGGCTCACAGGTGCTCCCTGCTTGCCTGAAGCACAGACAACACATTAAACCTTAAGCCATAAATTATAGATGTTTTTTGCTTGTGGTTCCTGGGTCTGGTCAGATCAGCTGAAAGCAACTTGGGGTGGAGAAAACCCTTTCCATTAATCACAGCCTTTCTCAGGAAAGCATGGCTCTTTCACCTGCAATCCCTCACACCTTGCCTGGTGGAGCAGCAGCTGTCTGCTCTCCATTCCAGTAGCTCTTGAGAAATCGCAGAGCTGTGCTTCCATCCAGTAAACAAAGTCCAGTTGTGTTTTTCTTCTGTGACCCATCCATCAATATGTAATTACTCAGGAGTAACAGAAAGTGCCTGGCAAAGGACAGAGTTGCCCAGAGGGTGACTGAACTGCGGGGGCTTTGCTGGCTTTACTGCTGCCTTGTGTAAAAAAACCCAACCCAGAGCTATCCTTCTTCTCCTAGCTCCATTCTCATAATTACTATTTTTGACCTTGGGAGGACTGAGGATAGAGCATGGAATATATTTCTGTGCAAGACACCTTTAAAGCATGACATTTCCCTGCCACTTCATTAAGCACTGTCCTCCTTTAGTGGCCTGGCTTTTTCAGTCCTGAATCAGACACATCCTCTGATGAAATGTTTTGCAAGTAAATAATAACTAGAACCATGTGCATTAATTTGAACTACCACAGGCACGTAAAAATGGCACAGACCACACCACGCAGACAGCATGGGATTAAGATTGTTGGTGAGGAATATGCAGTTAGAACATTGTAGTGGGTTGCAACTGGGTTGGTGAGAAATGGTTGAATTTTGGGAGGTTTATAATTTTTTGATTCAGGGTCTCGGTTTTCATATAAATGAAATTTTGCACCTTTGCATGGTAAGAATACTGAATTAGAGAACTTTATAATAGTCCACTGCTCCCTCTAAAAGGTTCAATTCTTAGATCCTTAGCAAGAGAGGTGAAAAAATGAAAATGCATTAATTTTGTTTGAGGCTGTGTCCTCTGGATTGTGGGTTTGACAGCTTAAGAGGGAGAAGCTCGCTCTGCTACTTCCTATCTTGTACCAGTTTGGTAAACAACAGGAAGTGCTTGTTCTTTTAAACTGTCAGTCTGGTACTTTTCACTAAGTCTTAAAGATTGTACGTGTGTGTATATATACACAGTGTACACAAGGGAGAGGAAGGTGTTTGTGGAAACTGAATGTTTGTTGTCTATTTGTTTTGTGAATGCTTTTTGGCAATGGGAGAAACTGCCTGCAGAAGCAGATCCCCAGAGGCTTAAATGTATCTCCTTTGTCTTGTCGAGGAGGAGGAGGGTTGAGTTGCGCTGCTATTGCAGTGACTCCTGCAGCTAAAGCTCCTTACGTTGGCCTCACGCCATTGCTCAGAGGGAAATGCTCTCAAGAAGTGCTGCGGGGTCACCCGGACTGCCACGCAGCCAAAGGATCAGCTTTCCTTGTGTGTCTGGGAGCACAGCTAGCTAGAGGCTCATGCGGGATGGGATGGGATGGGAGGCTGGAAGTTTAGGAAGCGACTCTAGGAGGTGTGCAGGCAAGAGCAGTGTGGGAATGAAAGGCTTGCCAAGCTGAACTCAATGCTGACATCTTATTACAGGCATGAACTGTATCAGGGAAGCTGATCGTGAAGGAGGTAGGAGATGCCAAGTAACTTGAATAGCCTGGAATTACTCCCCCGCTAATTAAGAGGAACGCAAAGAAGTGCAGCAAGGAGCGCAGCTTGAGGAAACCTAATGCTGCTGTGAGCATGTGGGAGTATTCCTGGCCTCTGGAGGGATCATGCAGCCATCCCCTGGTCCCCTGGTCACCTCAGCTCCCCTCTCCCTGTGGCAAGGGAACATAAATACGATGTGAGCCCTGGGCTAGCTCTGGACTTGCAAACACAGATTAAAACTAGTAGCAAGTGTCAGTAACTTCCAGACATAACTGCCAGTCAGTTTTCTTCAGTAAATTATTGGCCCTCTCAAGACCAGCTTCAGCCCAAAGAGGCATATATTTGAAACAAACTTTTTAAATATCCAAGGGAAGTCATCAGGTTTAAATGGTGAGAGACACACACAAAACCAGATTTTTATATTCAGGTAATCGTGATGGCACCAGCCATTTAGATGAGAACACTCTCACCAAGCAGCCCTGCTTGGCATTGACTGTCAGCCTGATGAACAAGAGGCGTATTTTAGGCAGTAAGAACGAAGGGGTATAATTGTTTTGTACACAAAGCTCTAGTCATGCTTTTACTTTAGAACAATTAGAAATCAGAGATCTCTTGCCCTCTAAACCTCTTCGGTGAATGAATGCTCACCTCTCCAAACCAAGGACCCATTCCTGAGCCAGAGATGCCCGAGGCCCACACACAGGCAGGCAGGCAGGCAGGCAGGAAGCAGAAGTGCGAGGTTTGAGCAAGATGCTCTGTGCCATCCTGCCTTGGCAGCTCAGGGCCAGAAAGGCTGGGTCCCTTCTAGAAAAAAAAGGATGCCTGTTGCTGGGTGTGTTGTACAGCAGCAGTGTGGTGGCTTGTGTGGCTTTTAGCTCTCTGACCTTTATTTAAATGAAATGCAGAATAATTTGTATCTAAGTGGAGTTGTTCTGTCTCATTAGTGTGATTAAATAGATGACAGAGCGTTACTAAGTTCATTGTCAGAGAGACTGTTGCTTAGTAATTTAAACTGCAATAATCTCATTATTCTTTTTCCTTACAATGATGGTGGCTCTGTTGTTACCCGCAGATCATGGCCTTGCATTCAGACCTTGAAGACTCCAATTGCATTTTGAACATCAGGCACTGGCTCGAAAAAGTCATCCAGGGTAAAACTGAGTGGAGAGAGCCTCCAGGGCATACAGCGCCATGTACTTCCTCAGCTTCAAGGCTTCTGCCTCCTCGGGGGACGAGCTGCGAAGGGGCCCTGTAGCTACGGCCTGGGCCCGTCCAAACTGACGGCATGTATCGCACACCAAGGGACAAACGGTTTTCCAGCAGGCACTGAGGGGAAGTTACGGAGAGCCCTGTCCATGGCTGCTGCGGCCTGTGGAGGTGGAATCCACAGGTCAGGGAGGTGAAGGGGACAGGCCCCAGCCTGTGCGTACCTGGGTGGTGTCTCCAAGCCTGGGGCCACAGCCAGGTGCCCACCACGGGGCGCTCGGGCGGAGGCCATGCCCTGTGTTTGCCGAGCGGAGGCAGAGCCAGCAGGGAGACGCGGAGGGGCCGCTTGTCCCCGCTGCCCCCTGCCCGCGTTCCCCGCGGAGGGGGCGCGGGGCCGGGCCGGGACCCGGAGGGAGCCGGGGCCGCCCCTGCCTCGACTCCCCTGCCCCGCTCCCCTGGCAACAGCGGCGCCGGCGGCGCCCAATCAGCGCGCGGCGTTGCGCGCCCAGCCAATGGAGAGGCGGGCGGGAGGGCGGGGCGCGCCCGAGCGAGGAGGGCCGGCCACGCGCCGCGCCGCCATCTTGACGTCTGAGGAACAAAAGCGCTGAGGCCGCCGCCGGCGCCGGCCCCGCACCAGGTAACGGCTGCGCCCCGCTCCCCCCGCCGCTGCTCCTGCCCCCGGGGGGCTCGCCGCTGTGGAGACGGCGCAGCCCCGCCCGCCCGCAGGTCGGGGCTCGGCCCGGCGAGGCGGAGATGGGCGGCTGCCCGGTGGGGATGCTCGGTGGCGGCCTCGGGGCATTGCCAGGCTCAGCGGACAGGGAGGGGGGCCGTGGCCTGGCGTCACCCCGGGGATGCGGGTCTGGTCGGCGTGGGGGACAGCGGTGACAGCTCTCGCGGAGCATCCCCGTCTGCAGTGCGCTTCCTGCGCTCTCCGCGGGGCTTGCGGGGCGGGGGCTGCCGGCTGCGCTGGCCCGGGCTCGGCGCGGGGGGGCCGCAGTTGCATCTCCCGCGGCTGCTCACCCCGGGGCTGGTGGTCGCCTCAGGCTGTTACTCAGCAGTTCTGTGAATCGTCTGACGTTGTCAGTCCGCTTTGCTCGGGTGAGGGATGTGCTGCTGCTCTGACGGCTTCTTGGTACGCTCGGTGATAGTTCCAAAAGGAAAACGGGCGCTGCGGGATGTGTTGCATAAGTGGATGCGATGCTCAAGAATACCCTTTGTCTCTGTAAACTGGAAGTGCTGGGTGATGCCTTGTTAGGAACTGGTTTGAGCATCACCGTTTTATAATACCTCGTTAACGTGGCTTGGGAGCTGCAGACGGTTTAAACAAAAACACTTGTGGTTGAGGCTTTGGAAATAGGCATCCAGCTTAAGAAAATAAATGTTATCGTTGTTGATAGAATAACAACTTCTTGGTAGTTACACCCTGATATGCCCTTGGCCTTAATTCCACTGTGAAAATGTTTAACACTGATATGTTTCCTGATATATGCTGCAATTAATTCGCCCTCTACTTCTAGACTGTCTTTTTTTCCCCCTCCCTTCTTTTTTTTTGGTACAGTGCCTTATGTGTCCTGTATACTCAGGTGTTTTAGCAACGCATCCAATGACCCTGTGCTTTTCGTGAACATGTAAGGGGACAGTTCTGTGTCAAATATTGTAATTAGAATTTTGCTTTAATGTTTGGTTCTGGAACATTAATGTTTGGTTTAACTTTTCAGTCAGGTGACGTATTGGTCATTACTCATCGTGCAGCACTGAAATGGTAGTAGAACAGTTCATATCTGACACTTGAGAATAATAAGGTTAGGGTTGTTTTGGCTAAGAATTGGCCTCTTTGGTCACAATTTTTCTCATATATATGTAAGATAAAACTGATTCGTAAAATTTTCTTTAAGTTAAATTAATTTGTGTGTTTTCAGGACTTAATGGTAACATTAAGGAATGGAAACTGAGTTTATATACACATGCATCCACCCATAAACATATGTGTTTTAAAAATGAACTGATTAATTTGTTTACATTTGGCTGATTTAGCATCTTTCAGATTGCTGTTACATTTTTTTCTTCAGTAAATAAGGAAGAACCCAGTGATTTAACTACCAGAATTCAGGAAAATTTCTTTAAATAAAATAACATGAAGTGTTTGGAAGTGTCTCCTGGTTAAGGGTTGTGGGAAGGATTACAGCCATTCACATGTACTTGTTTGTAAGAAATTCCAGACATTAAACTTGGCCATGTAGCTTTCCATAAATTTACATTAATTTAATTAAAAAAAAAAACAAAACTGTTTTTCTTTTCTGTCTTTGATGTTTATACCTTTCTGAAATAACAGTCTGTTATCTTGTCTATGGTGCTTCAGTCATACAAGCAAATGGAAGCTTTATGTTGCTGTTTCTTCTGGAGGAAAGGTAGATCAGAGCTGTCATAGCCATATGTGGTGTGGTAGTTTGGAAGCAGCTGGAAAACTGGACAGTGGTCGGTCACATGAATCCTGGGCTTTGTAGTCTCAAAAATTCTTTCCCTACCAGTTGCTTGGGAAGACGACTTAACATATGTCAGGCATGGCGTTTTGAAAAACCAGGATGAGAAAAGACGTTCAAGAACCTTTTTGCTGCCTGTTAGTGGATGGGCTTCCATCCAGGTCACTGTTATTGGTGGTGTTTTGGTTGTTCTCCAGTCCGCTGGGGAGCGTGAGGCTATTTTGGGGATGTTTTTTCTTTTGACCGGTAGGGGAAGGGTGCAAACCTCGAGGCACTGAGGGTGTCTCAGTCTGTCGGCAGTGGTGACACACAAATGTCTGCCCTTTTGGTTTCACTGGAGGCAGGGAAATGTGTGCTGTCAGGTTGGCAGTGAAAGATCTGTACAAGATGCTTGTGGAATTTACCTACAGGGATAAATTAAATAGAAGCCATTCTTTAGAAATCTTTAGTTCTTTATTGTCTGAGTATTTTTTAGTGAATTGAATTAGATAAGGTCTATGGAAATTCTGGAGTAACTGGTATTAAATGTCAGTTCTTTTCAACAATTCCTATTTGATGGTATGGGAGATAGCTGAGGTGTTTCTTTGAGAGGTCAGAAGTGCTGCTCCTGCAGCCGGGTTAGTGCCTGCCTGAGCTTGAGAGTAGGCCCAGGACCAGAACAGGCAAAACAAGTGTCTCCTCTCTAACATACATGGTGCTGGCCTTCCTGGGGAGCTGTGCTTCAAGTGGGAAAGGCTGGGGGCAAAGGATGGTTTTTGAAGTGAAACAAGATTTGATGTGGTTTTTAATGCTAAGTCGAGGTACAGGCTCTTCCTTTTTGATGTAATTCACTGGTTTCCTTAATATTTCTGCGCCCTTGCTTAAACACAAAACTTGTTTAATGGGTAGGAATGTATTCCAAAAGTTCATGTACCGCATCCAAAGATTGAAAGGGCAGAAACTGAGGTGCAGCTAAGATTTTTATCTTGACTGTGGTGTTTACTGCTCTAGTTGTACCCAAAGTGTGGGGGTAAGAGCCAAATATAGAGCAGTTTGAAGCTTTCTTAA
Organism: Lanius collurio; assembly: GCA_020086605.1. NCBI lineage: Eukaryota > Metazoa > Chordata > Aves > Passeriformes > Laniidae > Lanius > Lanius collurio. The sequence continues at coordinate 6,015,043 of JACBWW010000009.1, forward strand.
GCTGACATTTTACATTCATAATAATTCTTGTTTACCTAGTGGGCATAGGCTAGAACCATTATCTGAAAGCTGTCAGGATTTTACACTGATGTGTGGAAAAACCTGGCTGCCTCTCATTCAGTTCATCCACTTATCAGCTGTTGAATTTGCTGATGCTTAGCTCGTCCCTGTTGGCAAGAAGCTGCAGTTGGTCTCCAGGCAACGCAGGTCCGGCTGAGCATCTCTGCCTTGCTTGAAGAGATGAAAATTTTCCATTGCAGGGAGAGGATTTTTCCTCTTGCTAATTCTTTTATCTGGCTCCCTGTCTTGCCCAAGGTTACTGCATCTTTGAAACAATACAGGGATGGTTTACAAATATCAAGAGGTTACATTTTAAGAGTTTTAAGGTATAACTGCTGATATGTCTTTCTATAACTTTTGTTAGAAATATCTCATTAGAATGTTAATTTTGGGCCTTTCATGGTAACTTATTTCATTGAAAAATCGTTCTTTTTTCCCCTCTTTTGCAAAAAGCTGTATGTCATTGTATCATGTGCTGCAAGTCGCTAGAAATTTCTCCTTCTGGAAAATATGAAATACTGTAAGGCATAATGGAAATGAAATTGTTCAAATGAACGCCTATCATTGGTTGTGTTTAATCAGGTGTTCAGAGCTTGAAATCTGAAATCTTCCACAAATTCTTGGCTTGTGTGGCACAAAGCCTTTGAAGCCCTGACTGCGTCTCTGAAAGACGGGCTGTGTTAGAATAAGGGAATGATAATCTTCATAATAGGTACAGAATGTACCACTCTGCTGTTATCAGCTATCAACATGCAGCCTTTGACCCTGTGTCTGGATTGCTCCTGCATGTGGAGGATTCTCTGTTGGAGACAGCTGCAACCAGTTACTGCCCAGTTTTGCATTTTTACTGGAAAAAGAAAGGCTTGCTCATAAAAGGGTTTTGACCACTGAGAGTCTTGCTTTGTGTCTGCGTGCCACGATGGATGGTAGGACATGATGGATGGTAGGGCAAGAGGTGGCACAGGCAGTGCCTGGTTCGGAGCTGTGCGTGTGCTTATCAGCCAGTTACGAGCCCAAACAGAACAGGGAACTACTGAATTCACACAGTAGCCATTCAGCTGTGCTGCCTCTCTTGGTCCCTGTCTTCTGTCCTGTTGTGCTGGCATCCAAAAGGTTGGAAGGAACTGAAGAAAAAAAAAAAAGCATTTGGATGACTTGCTGAAACTGGTTAATAGTGCCCCAGGTTGTTGAGACTTAAAATGAACAGACTCAAGGACAGAAGATACAATTTTTGGGGTTATTTTTGTCAGAAAATCACAGTTAGAAAAAGCAAGGGTTTAGGGGATTTATGCCAAAGTGTATATTAGAATGAGCACAGCAAAAATGGTTGTATTTTCTTGAAGCATAGAGGGCTTTAAGCATACCCAAATAGCTGTGCAGTGCTGTGATGCAGAAATTTTCTGCACTGCCTGAAACCTTATCAGAAATTTTGGGCGCTGCTTAATTTCATGCTTATTGAAGATGACCTCTTTTCTTTTGACATTTGCTCTTTTCCTTTTACATATCTTTTTCCAGAAAAATGGTAATTTTTTGCCTTGTGCTTTGGATATATGAGGACAGTGTGATGGCAATTGATTTTTTTTTTTATGACATAATTTAGTTTAATGAGGTTACAGAAATGAGAAATGAAACTGCCTGATGTGATAGGCATCATCTTGATCTTTCTAAGGTGTTAGCACTTTCAGAAGGTTGATTTAATTTAACAGAAGATAAGAGGTTAAATTGACGGGTAGGTATGTTCATACTAATATAACTGTCATTGCAACTGGGAATCTGTTTAAGATACCTTAGGAAAATTGGTTCTGGCTTAATAGAACCAGTCAGTTTTCTGAAGAGACATTTGTGAGTATTAAAGTTGAGGGTATGGTTCTAGATACCCTTGACCAAAGTTATTTAAAAATAAATTTAAAGTTGTATCATTTCCAACAGGGAAGGAACAAAATGGTTGGTGGAGTAATTTGGAATTTGTGGAGATAGATAAGTAGTCTCTTGAGGATGAAGGTAGATAGATGAAGTAAATGCTGATGGAGCTGCAGTGAATTGCATGGTGAGAGGATGACTGACTTCAAGTTGTTCCATTTAAACAAAGCCTCTGACGTATTCAAACTTAAGTGCTGACTCGTGATTATGTTTTAAAGTGCAATTAATGTTTTAACATCACTATCTGCAAAATTAGCTTTGAAAAAATAAAATGCTTTTTTCATAAGCTTGACTTACTTTTTTCCACTCACAGTATGCTGTTTTTACAAAATGCAGAATTGGAACATCAGCACACTGTGGATAGTGGTGCTATGTTGCAGAATTTTGAAGAGAAAGGAGGTTTTTGGCAATCATCCTGTCTTATTCTTTCCTTTTTGGTGAGTGATGGCTTTTCTTTGAAGACAGTTGTGCAGTGCACTCTTACTGGCTACCATAAAAATTTCCTGTAAAGCAACAGATATTTTTAAGGGAATAAGACATACTCCAGCTGTGTCCCATTGCCTGGGCTATTAAAACTAGCTGGCTCTTGTGTATCGTTAAATGTATCTCATCCTCCTGCAGGGATAAGAGCAATACAGCCAAGCTCCCACTGGAGCTTTCTTTTCTAGATTACTGAAATTTATAAGATTTTTTTTTCAAGTGGTTTTGTATTTCTGTTTGACTATGTAAACTGTATGAGATTAAAATGGATTAATTTGTTGCCAGTGATTATTATGCTGAACCTGTAATTGGCCTCAGACAGTGTACTAGATCACTGAACAATGGAACATGGAATACATAAATATTTTTTTTAAGATAATTTAAAGTACTATGCAGGTGTACTTGTAGAAAAGGTCCTTTTCCTAGGAAAAAACTGTTCTTGAAATGAATTGCATTTACCACAGGAAACGGTCAAGATTTTTTTCCCTTAGTTTTGTTGTGCCACATGAGAGTCTGCCTTGTAAGACTCTCTCCCGTCCTTAGTTGTGCTCATCCAATCTGCTGCAGTTAAGCAAGAAGCACACTGAAATTACTCTGTTCTATCTTTTGCATTTGAACTTCTCTAATTGCTCTGGCAACCCTGCAGGGAGCTGTGTGTTCAAGGTCTTAGGTCTCAGTTATTTTCAACTCTTTAGGGAAAGAGCACGTAGAGGTCACTAAATCATACAAACTCTTCCCTGTAAGATGCAAATCTAGGTTGTGTTATCTGAACTGATATGTGCTTGCAGTAGTTTGCGGTGTTTTGAAGCATAAAGGCAGTTTTAAAAGATATATTAAATGCATCTCATTAATGTGAGCTGTTCTGGAGCAAAAACTCCATTTATCTTAGTCATTGGAAGTATTCTTGGAACCTGCACTTACAGAGTTACAGTTAAAAGTGAGGATGGGCATTCCAAAACATGATGACTTTATCTCCTTCTGGGCTACTTTTCAATAGTTTTTCTGCATAAAAGGACTAAATTTCTTTTGAGGTATATTGATGGTATAGGTGAATATACACATAAATGAGAAGCATGAAATAGGTAACTGTCCATTTTGGGTACCATTCTTCCTATAATAATTTATTTATTAATGATCTTTGCTATGCATTCCGTTGGAAGTTTTGGCTCAAGGAGTTACCTTGGATTGTAGGATTTAGGCATCAAAGCTTTAATTTAGCAATCTTGTCCTGTGGGCCCCTAGTGCTTACAGTATAAAAAGCATTCGGGGTTGGGATTTCTAAAGGAATTATACTGAGAGAAAATCTTCGTTTAGTTAAATGAAGGTGAACTTTGAAAGGGACTTGACACTTGTCCTATATGAATTTTATTTTTCTTACCATATATGGCAAATGGGTCACAACTGAAGGGCTGGTCACAAAGATTCCATGTTCTTTCATTGAGTGGCTCAAAATACAGTTCCCAGACTGCTAAATTCATGGTAATGAGAAAGGCATAACCTTGGATTTATTTTAATCTTAATGCTGGAATTTCTTGAGGGTGTTGGTGTCTTGAATAATACTTTCATGTGTGTAATCCACACAATTTAGCTCTTGCTGTCGTATTTTCAGAAGATTAAAGGCTGAGTGCTATTTTGGTTTCTCCACGACAAAGGGCGGTATTGTATTTTTGTAGCAACTGGTGGTTTTGGCCGCTGATGCCAGAATACTGTTTTAAAATGGATCAGTTTCTAAATAGGAAGTTTAAGTAGCTTAGTTTTGGTGGTTCAGGTTTCTTAGTTTCCATGGCATTTTTACTTGGCAAAGAGACTAGTTCTTAAATTACACAATCCCTGAAAAAACTACGTGGGTCAAAAATGCTCTTTTCTGTCTGAATATGCTTAGTAACTTGTAACTTGGCTTTATTTTAGTTCCAGGGAGATAAAATAACTTTACTTGAGAGGTAAAATTGGCATTTTTCCAGATCCTTTTGTATGTAGGTGTTAAGATTACAGATTACAAATGGTATAGGGCTGAAATCTGTTGCTTTTTTAAATGTTGAAATATCAATTGCACTGAGCACATAACCTCCTTGCTGAATTTTAAGAAATTGCAGCTGAGGGGCTGCTGTGCATGCTTATGTTAAAAAGCCAGAAGTTCTTGGAGACAGCCTTGGTGACTTGCCTTGCTTTTCTAGACAAAAGGATTGGAGAACTGGGCTTCTCCTCATAATGTAGACCTGGTTTAAGAAAGATAGGGATAATTATTGTGCATGAGGAATAATAATCATAGAACATTATGCAACTTCAGATTGGTTTGTGTGTAGTTTGCTCCCTTAATATGTTACACCTGATGTTTCATAATTCTTATCGTCTGTTAAAGCTGCATTCAAAAGTCTTTTTGGTATAGGAGGTGGCTCTGGAGCTATGGTGTTCAATTTACAGGTGTAAATACACGTCTTAACCTGTGTGGCAGTATTTATGGTTGTGTCTGGGTTATATTTAAAGGAAGACAAAACTAGAACTCCATGTTTAGGGACTAAAAGGAGATAGGATAAATATGTTGCTAGTTTTAAAAAAAATGTTGTGCAATGAAAGAGTGCATCTTTATACATTTTTCAGCATTTCAGGGCATGGTCTTTCATTTCTGTATTACAGACAAAATTCTTAGTGAATAGAAAAGGCTTGATGATGCCCTGGTTACAAAAAAGGATTTCTCAGGGTGCTGTCTTACAGTCCTGAGAAACTCACAACAGAACAGGACTTCAGTGTAGCATTGGCGAGTCCTTTGCCATTGTAGCTGCTCTTGGACTGTCCCTCTCCTCTTGGAGTAGAAGAAATACCTAGAGTGGTGCCTTTTGGAGTGATATAGCTGACATCCTCAGAAGAAGCTAGGGCATTTCAAGGTATTTTTCAGCAGTTTGAAAGCAGAAAAATGCATTCTTCCTTGGTGGGAATCTTTTGTTTGCTAACGTTTAATGTTTGCTAATGTTTTGAAAGCTAATGTTAAAAATAGGATTAGCTTTCTACCTTGACGATTCGAGACTGCTGTGGAGTCAGCTCAGTCACGTTCCCAAAGGGTTTTGCAAATGTGTTTTGTAGGAATTTTGTGCACGACTGTGTATTATTCTGGGGTTCTAGATTCGGTCTGTTTTGCATAATTAAATGAACTATGATCCTTGTGGGTGCCTTCTGACTCAGAATTTTCCGTGGACAACCAGTATACCTCTCCAGTACATAGCCTTTAATTTGTAAAATTATTCCAAGGCATTCGTTTCCTTATTTACCTGGAGAAATGACTTAATTTTTCTAAACTACAGCAATGTACTGCTGCAATCACCAGCCATTTAGTAAAGATAAGTTAAAAAAAAATACATTATGTCAGTATTTTTAAGAAGCAGGTGGCTTCTTTTATTGGTCTAGCCCAAGCAGCCTATATACAGTAAGAAGAATTTGCTCTTTCTTGGTTTTTTGTGTCTGTAGGTGATTATGATAGATGTTGCCACTACAGTGTCTGACTCCCAGAACACTCATGATTTACCACTGAAGGCTATAGGAAGTGTTCCCCTTCAAAGGGAATGCGCACACAGACCCAATATGTAGGTCCTGAAGGAGCTGGTATCTTACTCTTGAGTTTGCAAGCGTTGTGCTGAGTGTTCTTACCAAACGTCATGCTTACTCATCCCTAAGTACAAGTCAGGGAATTTAATGATCATTATATTGGTGGATTTGCTGCAAAAGAGCTTAAATAAACTTGACTTGCATAGAAAGTCACAGCATCATTTTGTCATCACAACCACCTGTTTCAAGTCATACTTAATGAAAAAGAAGGGGATTTTCCTCCCCCAGTCTATCTTTTAAAGAAAGATTCTAGTATTTCCTCCCCCTTGATGGTATGACACTGTCCCTCTACCCCTCATGGTGTTGAAGACTATTGTCTGCTGTATTAAATATGAATTATTTGCTGTTTATAGGATATTATTTTGTTTATAAATAACAAAATTCTGAGGACTGACAATGTCAGTGCACTTTTCCACTGAAGATAAACTTTTCCCTCTGAATTAGTTACCAGAATAAATGTTTGCTTTCTGTAATCATGCAGAATTTAGGGCTGCTCTTAAGACTTTTCTCAAAACTGTAGGATTCATGCAAGTGCATTATTCTATGGGCTCTGCATTTCTGTCGTAATGAGTTAAAAGGTTAGAAACTATAGCTTTTACAACTTAGTTATATTTATTCTGTTGTAGATACAAAAGGCTTCAAAAAGTATCCTGGTGTGGGATTTGCATTATATTTAGAGGTAAAATGCATCTCCACTATCAGGAATTGATTAAAACAGTTGTGATAAATGAATGCAGAGGTCATTTTTCTGTTAAGAATTAAAAACATTTATTTTGAAAGTTTTGCTTCCTAATCTGATGCAGTTGATTTTTAAAATGTATTTCTAATACTGTTCTAAGGCAGCTGACTGGACACTAGAGGATATGAGTATCTCCATTCTAAGCTTAAGAGCTGAAAACAGAACACACCAGAGTAACTTTAGTTCCTGAGCCAAGCAGTAGCTGAAGTGAATGCTAGAAGCAAATCATTATACTAATGTTAATCTGGGCATATTTGCTAATAAATCAGTGTTTTGTGTAGAGGAATGGAATTGATTTTCATCAAAATTAATCACAAGCTGTGCAAGACCTCTGAGCCTGAGCATATTTAACATTTCTAATGCTTCTCATACTCTGGAGTTGCATCCTCTGCTTCCTTTGATTCAAGGAATGTGCCTTTCTGTTTGTAAAGTACCACATTATTAGTAATGAAACAAGTAGTTCAGTCATATGAGGACTTGTAAAATTCCTGTAATCATTCCTGGTTGATAAGTGTATTGTAAGCTCTTACAATAGGTGTTTATCCTGCTTCAGTTGTGAAGGGTCATTCTCTTGGAGCATTTTGGTGGCTTACCAACTCACTCCTTAGGTACCTTTTCAATTTTGTGCATGAAACAGGTGGTGGGTGGGCTCTCAAAAACATATGATGTGCTTTGTACCTTGTTACTTGTATCTTCCTGTATCCATTGTCGGTTATTTTTTTTTTTCTTCCTGGATGTTCTTTAAGATGCAGCAGGTTTCTCTTTGGCTGATCTGGTAGGTCACTGATTTTTCTGTTGGCTGACTGTGCCATTCCTCTGTTTCCTTGGAACCTCGGGAAGGGGCTTTGCTTTGTCTGGTTCAGCAGTTACAGCACCCTGCAGCAGCTCTGCTCTGCAGATCTCTGCCCTGTCAGCTTTTCCTCTGTACTTCCCAGTGAACTGAGAAAAAAGGACAGGCAGAAAGCTTTGCTGCCTTGCTATTTCTGTCACTGTAAAGCTGATTTAGGGCTATGTGGAGTTGAAGATACTGACCATCCAAAGTAAAAAAGCCTAGAGAGAACACAGTTTTAACAGAAGGACATCTCTACATCAGTAGGTTTACCATTACAGAGTTTTGGCAGGAGGTGTATTATTTTTGAGATTGTTATGAAGGAAGAAGCTGCTGCTTAATTGAGAGCTGTGCTCTCCAGAGGATGCGTTCATTAATGCAATTATGTGTGGGACTAAGTTGAGAATCTGTAATGACATGAAGTACCTTCCAAAGAATGCCGTCACCTGAGATTAATATTAAAAGCCTGAAAACATTAGTTCATTGTGGTATTCTTTTGATGGTCATTGTCACACGTGATGAGGATGTGTATAAATATCACTTCTGGTTTGCAGGTTTGGGTTTTAAACGTCTTCTGCTGCTTACTTGTAGGAATGACATTGCTCAAGCTAATGTTACTGTGTCTAGGTACATTTTTGTTTGCTCCTTCGAGTTACATCAGGTTTTGCTCTTAAAATGCTTGACATGTGACGGGTCAGTAAATCTGCTTTTTTGGCTGTGTCCTTTGAGCAAAAACTCTTAGCCAAAGGCACTTAAAAGCACGTAGGAGGAAAAGGGCAGGGTACAGCGAGTCTGCATTTGATATCTGGGAAGATTGCCTAAAAACAGCTGTTCTGGGCTCTTTCTTCCCAAAGAACATTGAAAACAAACTGGGTGTAGAATCAGAGGAAAGGCAGTGAAGAACTGCATTGTGCTTGTGCTGGTCAACACCAATGCCACTTGAAACTGTTGGTCTTTGGTCTAAGCTTTTATTTGTAAGAAACTGCAACCAGTTTGGCATGTTGTGAGGCTGTTTATGGAATTAAGGTATTTATAAATGAAACAGTGCAAAGCATTTCTGATGGGCAATACAGTTGTGCTCCAGGCCCTGTTCATCTGAATGGCAAGATTCCAAATATTGAGAGCTAAAATAACAAATCCTGATTGTTAGTAATGGTAATGTTAAGGCATGCAGCAGGAAAAAAAAATTAAGATCTTACTCAAAACCTTTTTGCAAGTGAGAAGAATTTCACTGGGTGAAAACAAACTGAATTTATTAGGTAAACAGTGCTTCTTAAATGGCTACAGTAAGTACATTAATTGATCAAAGTGAAAACGAAAGCCTCGCTGAAACCTAAATTGTTGACAAGATTACATGGTCTTGCTGCTGTCTTCTTGAGCACTGTTACTATGTTCAAATCATATCTGTGTTTTAGGTTCATAAAAAGGCACTAAATTGCTTTGCACAATTAAGGAGCTTGGTTAAAGGCTTTATAGCAAGGAACTCCTTGCTGGTGCTCTGTTCAGCAGTCCTTGCACACAGGTTCTACTTCAGAAATGTATTAATGGAGCTTTTCCAGCGGGGAATATGTACTACAAAAATTCAGTCGTAGAAACAGAACAGGGGGAAGTTGCACTGTGGTTTTTGGAAGATAAAAACAGAGGAAGAGCTTACTAATACAGGCACACTAAACTCATCTGCATTTGTGTGAGCCTCCCCCTTTATTTCTGGTAGATTCACATTTGTCTTGTGGTAGTGCTGACAGGGTACACTGTGTTTGACTATGTACAGGTGTTTCTAACATTTCTCTAAAAAAAACCCCAAGCCTGTCTAAATATTGCATAACTTATAAAATAATTTTTATAGTATCAGAGCAATTAAAAAAACTTGCTTTGTTTTCCCTCGAATGGGAAGTCACAGTGTGTGATGTGCTGCCAGATCTTACTTGTTCAGGAAAGGGTGAAGCAGAATGGGTAGTCCTGTCCAATTCTGTGCTTGGTAATTCCATTGCTGAGTGCGTGTGGTGATCCACATTCAAGTATTGTCCAGACCACTTGGGCATCCGTGAAAGCCAACAAGTTGAGCTGCTACTAATGGACTCCCTGAAGATGTGTTGGGTAAACAAGGTGTGCAATTTCTGTGTTGGAGGTGATTTTTGCTAGAGTCATTTCTATGGCTCTAGACTTAACTCCTGATGCAACTCTTAGTGCAGGAGAGGAGGACTGGGACAGACTTAAGTGTTTGAGGTTAAACGATGTTGCAGGGTACTTTCTCAGTCTGAATTGCTGCAGTTGGCAATCAGTGTCTGTATTGGGAGTAATTAGGAAGGCAGTCACAGAATGGTGATGCTGTCTTGGAAAGAGTGGTTCTTGTGCTGCTGCTGTTGTTTGTGCAAGGCTCTCAAAAGTGGCTGTGCCAGTGGGAAGCTCTGGCACTGTAAGATCATGTACATATGTTACTGCACCTCCACTGAAACCTGGCAAACCTCTGGTTTTCCCTTGGAAATTCCAAAAGACTGGAGGCATTACTGGCTCTAGAAAATCCCAGTGAAAACTCAAGAGTTATAAAATTACTGGTGCATTATACAGATTGAGGCTTGTAATTTCTGTAATAGAAAATGGAAACAGTTCTCAGAGTTTTTTCAGGAGCTCATGTGTCTTGTTAAGTGTGTGTTTCCTGATAGCTCCAAGTGTGTTACACATGTGCTGGTAAGTCAGCTTGCAGGTGAGCCTTAGGGAAGAGCAATGTAGCTCTGCATGGAGTGGGTGCTACTGTGGGAAGCCTTGGAGAAATCAATCTCTGACTCTGGAGCACTAACTGTGCTCCCTTCTGACTGCGGCAGCTGAAGAGGTACATTGGACTGCCCGGGATTTGGGGACAGGCATGGCCACATGTCTTTTCTGTACTGTCTGGGCACTTCAGGGTTGCTCAGCTTGGTGCAGTTGGGTAGTGTTTTTTGAAGTGGCTCGTGTTCGGGGTGTAACTGAAAGTTTTTTGTATGTGTGTCTCTGAGTTGTCAAATTGTTGATGCTGAGGTAGGTGAGAAAATTCTCTGGTGATGCAGTAGTTGCATTATAAAAAGAATACTAGGAAATTAGAAGTAGTACAAAGAGAAATGAAAGTTTACTGATATTGCTCTGATCTTAATACTATAGGTTATCAGAAAACAGTATTGTTTCTGGGGACTACTATTCCAGATTAAAGGGGAAAAAAAAAGAAAAAATAACAACCTAACAATGTTTTGTCAAATAAGGCACTTGGAAGAAAGCAGGAAAAAAAGAAACCCAACAAAAAGCCCCACCAACAAAAACACATTCAACTCTTATTGACCTTTTATCTTTAGATGCAGGTAAACATTGCAGGACCTAGAGTTCATTCAGTTGATCGATCTGTTGTTTCTTTAAGCAGTTTAGTTGCTTAATTCAATTAATGCTCTTATGTCCAGGACATGCTGTAGGCGTCTGTAGTTCTGGTAGCACCACTGCTGTAAGCCTGCAGGTCTCTGCTTTTCCAGTTAATGTAAAGCTATTAAATATCTAAGGAGGGCAAATAAAAATAGACCTGTGACCTAGAACACTTTGTAGTCTCTTTGAATTAAGTGCATTATTGTTCGTGTAACGATCTTCAGGCAAAATAAGCATGAGGTTGTTTTTAGCCGCAAAAAGTTAATCATTAAAGCTTTGGTCTAAAATTAGAGTAACTCGACTTAAAAATTTACTGGCAGGCAGAGAACAAGACAGTCATGTTTTGATATTTAGCTTCGCTCTTTTAATTGCTTTCTGAAGTCCAGGTTGCATGAAACTGGCGGCTGGCCAGAACCGAGCAGCGTGTGGTCACGGTGCAGAAGCAGAACCTTTGGATGCAGCTGAGCATTGCCTTCTGCTGGATGTACCCACAAAAGATGTTCTTGGAAAATGGCACATTAGCATTATGGCTTGCCTATGAAGAGCTTGTATCTGTGTAATATTTTCGGTATCTGACATATTGTTGTGGATGAACCGGTGAAATAAACGTCGCACCCTGGACGTTGGGTGGTTGCTGTCCCTGCGCGGAAGGGAGGAATTGTACGCTCGGTGTTAAATCCCGGTTATTCGGGCTGGCGCAGGAGGCGAGGGGTGTCGTTGGGAGCGCTGGCGCTCCTGTCTCCGCGGTTGGGCACTGGAGGGCGACAGGCGCGGCTGGCGGTGGGACTCACCACGGTGGCCACGGGTGGGTTTCCTTCGGGGAAGGGGCGAGCGGCGCCGCCGCAGCGCTCCCTCCGCCCCGCCCCTGCGCGGTGCGCGCCCCGCCCCCGGAGGCCTCCCATTGGCTGCGACGCGGTGGGGGCGCGGCCGCCAGAGCCTGCCTGTCTGCGCCCCGCGCTCGGCCGCAGTCGGCCGCGTCCGGACGGAGAGCGGCGCGCGCTCGGCTGAGCTCGGCTCCCCTCGGGCCCGCTCGGCTCTCGTCGTGCTGCCCAGGCCGCAGCGTGCGCGGACACTGACGGCCGCCGCTCTCTTGTGTTTGCCTTAACAGACTTTTGAATCAGAGTAAACACCCGCGGGTCTCGGAGGCTTCAGGCTCTGAGCTGCCTTCACTACTGTCGCCTTCTTCTGTCTAATGTGCTACAAGGATGAGCCCAGCATTTGGAGCTATGGAAGTGGAGCACTATTCCAAGGGAGTCCTGCTCGAGCCTTTTGTCCACCAAGTTGGAGGACACTCCTGTGTCCTTCGGTTTAATGACAAGACCATCTGTAAACCCCTTATTCAGAGAGAACACCAGTTCTATGAGACTCTCCCAACAGAAATGCGTAAATTCACTCCACAGTATGAGGGTAAGTTACCAAACCTCTGAATGGGGTTGGGCTTTTCGTTTCTGTAAATGCAAGTGTGCTGTGCTCTCTGTTCTCTCTGAAATCTCTTCTGTGTGGAAGAGATTTTAGGGGTTTTTTTCACGTATTTTGATGTTGTCTGAGGCAGGCTGTGGAGATGCAGGCTGGAAATGCTTGCCAAGTTGGTGTTTGGGCTGACTAACAGCATTAGAGTAGAGCAGCTCTGCTGGTGATAGCCCATATATCTCCCTTAGGCACAGGTAAGTAGCTAACAGCTTGAGAATGTTTTCAGTAATTATCTGCTGCTCTTTTTTTTGGTGGGTTTTTAATTCTTTTTTTCTTCTTTTTTTTGCCACTTGTTTAATGTTTGTTTACAAGGGATTTGATAAGGTTGGATAATTGTGTTTTGTGTAAGCTTAGTTGTGGTCTCTTTTGTGCTTTGATTTCTTCTCTGACTTTCATTTTGATCGCAATAATTACATGCCAGTAAGGTGTCTTGTTGAATACTTGCAGTGTTATTGCTGCCATTTAGGAAATGAAAATTCATGGCATTTAGGTAGGCAAGGATCAAGTAGCCATGATGAGGCTGAGTCAGAAGTTATGTAGGAGTGGAAATTCCAGTTCTCCTAAGAATTGCAGTAGTTAACAGGAATACTTCTTTTTCTCTCTCCTATTCCATGAATTGCTGCCTGATGATTAATAAATAATATGTCTGAAGCACTTTTTTAAATGGAGTTGCTTTTTAAAGCACATTGATTTTAACAACCATGATGGTGATGAAGTTTTGTGTTCTGTTTGTGAAAGTGATGGAAGACTTCAGAGATGTTTCTGAGTTAATATTCCCTGCTCATTTACAGAGACTTTTTGCCATGTCTAATTACAAGTTCTGTTGGACTGGAAGAAAATTTGATCTTTGAATGATACTTTTCAAAATGTAACAGAACAATTTGTACTAGTGTATGTGGCTTTCTGGGAAATATGGGGAGGGATTTAGGGGGAAGGGGCCTCACTTGGTTCACTTCTGGGTTTTTTTTCCAGAGTGAAGGCAAAGAAACCATTTGCTAGCTGGCTCCCCCACCCTTTTTCCCATTGTTCTTTCCTTTGTGACAGCGGGACTGTCAGAGTTTCTGCTCTCCCTGCCCCAGCCACTGCAGGTCTGGGAGCTGCCTGCCCAGCTTGGAAGTTCTGGTCTCTCACTGAGACCTCTCCCCTAGCTAGTGATGAGCTGCAAGAACTGTGCAGACTGAGTGATCTGAAATAGAGGACTGGAAAACAAAATAAAAACCAATTCATACAATTGTTACGGCTTCTCCATTAACCCCTGAGACTGATTTGTGGGGCACTGGGCACATCTGTCAGTGCTCCACTAAGACTCTTAAAATGCAATGCAGTGCTCTAGACGATGAGGAGAAAAAATGCTTTTGAGGTTCACCGTGTTTCTGTACCACAAACAGATTTGCTTTGTATTGCATTTTTGTTACTTATTCCACAAGTTTGCTGCATAACCAGTATCAATAAAATATATTCCAAAAAATAGAAGAAAATGTATCATTAAACATGATGATTCTAAGTGGAAGCTTTTGGACTAGTTTCTGTTGTAATGTGACATTTCCCTTGTTTTGCTCTCCTTGCACATCTTCCCTTTCCCTTGGGGATCTAATAACCAAATACTGTTTGGATAAGTGCTTTTTGCTTTGCTGTCATGCAAAATTTAAAGTTTTTGGTGTGAGTTTTTTTTGTGCAAGTCACTTTTCACTGCAAGATGTTAACAAATGTTTTGCATCTCACTTAGAATCAGACCAGTCAGGTTTTTTTAAAATTAATAAAAAATTTTATTAATTGAAATTGTGTCCTGTTATTATTTGATTGTTACTTGACTGCCTCAGAGAGAGAAAATGACCTTTTGTATCATTGTTTTGTCAACATGATAAATTGTCTTTTGTGAGGTGTCATTTTTGTCTAGCTCTTTTGATATTTGTTAGGTTGGCAGATGAGGTTTGGCCTGTGGCAAGATAGAAACTAAGGACTGGGGTAAGAGAAATATAAAGTTGCTGTATTCTTAGTGTAAAATACTGCGTTCTAAAAGGCTTGCTTGTCACTTGAGCAATTCATAACTGTCTGGGTGCTTTTTCTCTTCAGGTGTGGTGTCAGTGAGCTTCGAAGAGGATGAAGATGGAAACTTATGTCTAATAGCATATCCATTAAATGGGGACCACGATAACTTAGAAAACTTAGATAACTCTGACTGTGAACCCAAAAGTAAGCTATTGCGGTGGACTAACAAAAAGACAATGTTGTTAGAAAATGAGAAGATATCTAAGGAATGGGTCCGGCAGCACAGGAAAGAGGAAAAAATGAAAAGGTAAGTTTGGCTTTATTTTTTTTTTGGTGTCAAATTCTGGTCTCGAGAATTCTGCAGAACTCTTTCATTTTCTTTTCTTCTCTTGTTTCTTTTGTTTTTCCTGACCTCTTCAGTGCAGACAGGTTCACTCATGAAACTAGTATGTCCTTAGCCCTCTGTAGCATGTTGAGTCTTTTCACTTTTTACTGCTGTGGTCAGTTGAAACAGGTTTCCCATTGTTACTTTTGAAGCTTCAGAAAGAGCCACAAAAAACCCACAAAACAAATAAAAAAAAACAGCCACAAAAAAACACCCTTACAAACAAACAAAAAACATTCATTCACCTGCAGAAGAACAGTAATTCAAAAACTTACTGTACAAATGTACTTAAGTGCTACTATATATGGCATACTTTGTTAGGAATCCTGCTTTATCCCTGTTAGTGACATTTTCCCCCTTGTTCATTTCTATTAATTGTGCTCACCATAAACTGTGAGCTGTGATGTGTTGTGCTAAAAACAGTGACCTTAGCTAAGGATAAAGCTTAAAGTGCATCACTACCTCTTGCATTACTTCATAGCAGTCATTCACACAGGTAAAGGATATATAAGTAGAATTACTACATGTTCTGTGACATTTGGCTATATGCTAATTTATATTAGTATGGAAGTAGCTTTATAATGGTTGAAATACTGCTCATGGGCATCTTGTCCACTTGTACAGAGAGGAAGAATAAAGCTTTTGCTTACTATTAATGAAGGTGAACAAAATAGCTTGTAAAGTTAAATCCATTGCCAGCCCCTCTTCAAGAGCTTATTTTTCCACTTGACCTGTAATTTGCTACTTTGTTCTGTTTTTCTAGTCACAAACTGGAGGAAGAATTTGAGTGGCTGAAGAAATCTGAAGTCTTGTATTACACTGTAGAGAAAAAAGGAAATGTCAGTTCTCAGTTTAAACACCATAATCCTTGGAGCATGAAATGTCACCAGCAACAGTTACAGCGGATGAAGGAAAATGCAAAGCACCGAAATCAATATAGTATCCTTTCCTGAAAGTACCTCATAACAATGCAATGAGTAGGACTCTGCCTTAGAGTACAGAGCAGGCTTAACTGCAGTCCTGAGACACTCTGAAGCTGTGATTTATTTGGCATCTTTGGAGGGTTTGCCAGCACTTTCTAGAAATGGGCTTTTCCAGCACGTAACAAACTACCTAAGCTAGGAAAGTCAGAGAATTAAAATCTTTGCATTGTAGATTAGCTAGTGGGCATGTTTTACAGCATACTGTGTTTGGTGTCTTTCGCAAGAACAGTTTCTGGTGAGAGCTTTCAAAGGAGAAGAGTTCTCTCGCTTTTTACTACTGTTTTAATAGTGGTGATCTTAAAAATCAGTGTTGTTTTCATCAGTTTCTTAAATACAGAGGATATTCCCGTGCCTGGAGTTTTCTGCTTCTAGTAGCCTGTTTTTAATGAGCTTTAAGAGAAGTTGAATATAAACAGTTATGTAGGATTGGGGCATGAGAAGCAAAAATCTGACTGAATCCATGAAAGGTGAAGCACATTGGTTTTGTGCTGTGGGAACCATAGGCAAGCATCTCCACCCTGAGCATTCTGTCAAGAAATGATCTTGCTGTCAGCTTGGATGCAACTGATACATCCTGCAAAAGTAGTAGTATCTACATACTGAGGTAAACAAATTTCTCATGTGTGAGGAGTTTCGGTGATGGATTACTGAAACATCTATGACTAATAAATGATCAAATAGATAGAAAGGATTTTTTTGGCTGGTACCCTCACCATTTCACTGTAGATGATTATACAGTTGTGTGTGGTGTCTTTGGAACAGTACTAATACAGGTATTTTAAAGTTGTAAAGATGGTATGAAAATGCTTCACTGATTTTGAGTGATAACACAAACACACAAAATCTTAATTTCCCACAGAAAAAAAAGGTCTCTTGCTAGACAAGGAAATACTTCATAGTTCAAAGTCTGCTGCCACGTTATGTTTCTGTATAACCATGATTGCTTTTGGTTTTCACTTAATGTGAAAATTCACTAGTCTCTAGAGACCAGTAAAGGTGGAACTGGCTTTTAAAGCAGAGTGGGCATCTAAATTTATGTAACTGTAATTTTTCGGTAGATTACTTTATACTAGGCACGTTTTGGGTATGCTTAAAGTTAAGAATGAGGCACTATAAAATCTGTGGTAATGTTTTTAAAACCTGGCTTCCTCATTGTGAGGCTTGTTCCTTAACTGCTCAGAATTCATTTTGCTGGAGAACCTGACGTCTCGCTACGAGGTTCCGTGTGTGCTGGACCTAAAGATGGGGACCCGGCAGCACGGCGACGACGCGTCTGAGGAGAAGAAGGCGAATCAGATCCGCAAGTGTCAGCAGAGCACCTCAGCCGTGATTGGAGTGCGAGTCTGTGGCATGCAGGTGAGAGGAGAACTCATCCTATGTGGCCAACAGACTTGCACCTGTTTGCGTTTGTGGAGTTTTGGGTTTGCATAGTCACCCCACAAGTTGTCACCCTCGAGCTGATGTGCTTCGTCCTTCACAGAGGGGAGTGAGGTTTTTGAGTATCACTGATCAGTTGGAGGTGGCAGCATCTGCAGGAGCAACCTGCAGCCCACGCTCTGCATGAGTTGAGCACAGGCTCTGAACACATGAACAGCCTCCTGCACCATATCAGCAGTTCAAAACTGTTAAAACTACTGATTCAATTAACATTTCAGTGTAGCATAGGGAACAGTTACAAGGAGGGCCAGATATATGCATTTTAAAATGAAGCACATGGAAATTTGTCAAAATACTAAGAAGCAATCAGTTCAGTTCTGTTCTGTAACTTTGAAAAGCCACAGATTTTTCACTGCATGAAGTAGACTTGTTGCAAAGTGCAGGCAAGAAGTGCTGGGTAAATTTGATAAGACTTGGTGCCAGATGAGGAGACATTGTGTGGACTTTCACCTGAATTTTTTGTTTACTTGTTTCTGTATTCCTAGAGTGACAAGTGGGAAACAACATGTTTGTGTTTGAGTTTTTTTCTGAAGCCTCTCTCCTCCCATCCAGTAGATTCCAGGAATGCTAGCAGTTGTTTGCTAGGACTTGTTCCACAGCACGACTACTGGCATATGTGGTGTTCAGCTCACTGTTCAACTTCAGAGAAAAACATGAGGCAGAAATGAAAGTGTGGGAGCTGCATTTCTAACCAGAGTGTGCTGGGATTTAAATGTGGCATGGCCCTTGTTCACTTTCCAGTGTTGACCTGGGCTGGAAAACAGAGGAATTTTATAAGCACCTGCAATCCTTTCTTGACCCACATGTTTAGGTGTTATTGAACTCTAGGTTGTTTAGACCACTCTTCTATAGGAAGGCATCTTCCTGCAGGAGCACCTCTGACTTTAGGTACAGGTGATTATGGGGGTACACCTTAGTTTTGTATAGGAATGTTTGCTGTCACTCAGATCTCAGCATGCTGGCAATCAACTGGTAGATCCTAGAGCAGAGGCAGGTAATGAGCTGAATGAGTGGCTGTGGTACAAGCTGTGGCTTGACTTTGGAGATCTTGGCTGCAGCTTTCCTAATCTCATTTCAAGTCCTCATTCTTCCATGCCGGGTGGAAAAGCTTAAATCTAAACTTAAGGAATTTTCCACTTCCTTTCAGTTGCACAGGCGCTGCTGGATCTGTTGATAGCAATTTCTGTAATTGTGCAAGAGAAGTTTTAGAGAGTAGTATGTCATCTTGTAAAAGCTTTAAGGAGTATGCTATTGTAGTTCTTAATTTTTTTTTATGTCCCCTCAAGGCTTTGGTGTCAGTGTACCAGCAATTTTTAACCATTCCTTTTTTTCTTTTATTTTGTTTGTATATGCAGGTCTACCAGGCAGGCACTGGCCAGCTGATGTTCATGAACAAATACCACGGTAGAAAACTCTCAGTCCAAGGATTCAAAGAAGCACTTTACCAGTTCTTTCATAACGGCAAATACCTGCGCAGGGAACTCTTTGAGTCCGTTATTAAAAAACTTACTGAACTCAAGTCTGTGCTGGAGAAACAGGAGTCTTACCGCTTCTATTCCAGCTCCTTGCTGATCATTTATGATGGGAAGGAAAGGCAGGAAGTTTCCGTTGACTCGGACCCAGAGGACCTAGAGGACCTTTCGGAGGAATCTTCAGATGAGTCAGCAGGAGCCTATGCCTACAAACCAACTGCCAGTACTGTCGATGTCCGCATGATAGACTTTGCCCACACAACCTGCAAGTACTATGGAGAAGATAGTGTGGTGCATGAGGGCCAAGACACGGGTTATGTTTTTGGACTCCAGAATTTAATAGATATTATTAAAGAAATAAGAGACGAAAGTAACGAATAAACAGTGTGAATGCACATCAGTAGAAAGCACTATTGTGACTGTTTGTATTCCAAAATTATTGGCCACTTTCTGGTGGTAGGAATCTTTACAGGCTCTGCAGGGACGGTCCTGTCAGAGTCAGACTTGTTCAGAGGGCATTTACTTACATTGGTGCTGGACCTAGCACTGGCAAAACTTGGTATCCTTATTTATTTTAACTTTCTTAAACATTCCATATTTGATTACTCAGATACCTCTGTTATCCCTGTGTGTATATGTTCCAATAAAATTCTTTTTGTTCATTGTAAGTGATGCTTCTGTTGTTGCTGGTGCCTGAGGAGGAAATGAAGCTCTGATCTCTGGTGTAATGCAGAAGCAGCATATGAACAGCAAGGGCTACCTGCCTCGTGAGACCACCTGTGGGATAGCACGTCTGTCTTGGGCCTCCTGTCAAGAGATAAGCAAGCCCAGCAGCCAGTGAGCTGGCAGGCTCCAACACCTGCCCTTTGAGGAGAGGCTGAGACAACAGGGCCTGTGTAGACAGGGTAAAGACAACTTCTGAGAGGCCTCCAGAGGTCTCTTCCAGCCAGAATGAGGACTATCAATTAGAACTTGTTCTTGAAGTCAACAACCTATTTCTTGTTCCAGGACCTTGTAACTAGATCTCATGCTCTGTAACCTATTTCTAGAGAGCTACAGATGTTATTTAACCTAAGCTGGGGCAAAATGTGTAAAACTTGTACAGGATTAGCTGCAACAGCAGCAACCAGAGCAGAGCTGCCAAGCCTGAAAAGTACCTTAAGCAGCTTAAAATCTTTCTTGGGACAAACTTGACAGGAAGGAAGCATCAGAAAGTGAGAGGGTAGTGAGTAACTGAAAGAGTAACTCTAAACCAACAGTTCTTTTAAGAGGAACATTTATTTATCTAAGTGACTTCTCCCCTTGTGAGGCTTGTACGTCATCATGATAGTGCAAGAGAAAAATGGGTGTGGAAGTGCTGAGGTAAGTGTGGGGATAATCAGAAATGAAGGAGAGTTTGTGCAGAAGAGTCAGGTGAATCATCTCCCTTGCCTATACTTTGCCTGCAGGATTGCTTAGGAGAGAAGTGGGATGTGATAGGAAGGCTGCAGATCTGCTTGTGGAAGGTCACCCTCTTCAGTTGGCTGTAGCCCTGCCGCTTCAGTTTCATATTCCCTGGCAGTTGCTATCAGGTTCTCCTGATCAAAGTCTGTGATGGCTCTCCTGTGCTCCAGTGTACTTAAAGAAGTCTTTTACCTTTGCTTATACATGAGTTTTTAGGTGGGGGTTTTTTGTTTGGTTTTCATTTGGGTTTGCGTTGTTCCACAGTGCTCAGGCACCAACTGATGTTGGTGTAAAACAGGTATTTTTACATCTTGCAGTCACTTCACGAGGATATGCCAGCATATGGGCTGTTTTCTCTGGAGATGGGCTTGTCCAGCCAGAACAGGCTGTGTGTTGCTGCTGGGTGAGACTCTAGTGCTGAGTGCAGCTGATGGGGCCCTGTGAGCAGCCCCTGCAGAGCTGCTGGCACTGGCTGCAAAAAGCCTTGGGCAAGGGGGGAGGAGGGAGCTGCTTATTCTTGTCATCTCAACTGCAAAATGCCTTCAGCACTGATGAGCAGCACTCCTGCCTGCGGTTCCCAAGATGTGCCTGGCACAGGGAGAGGGGCCATGGCTGCAAGGTGATGTTTCCCTTTCAGTTCTCCAGTTTAGGATGTGATGTCCTCTGCTAATGAGCTAATGACGAGTCTTTTGGCAGGCACTGTGCTCGCCTATCATTGCTGCTACTTATGAACAAGCCTCCCTGTGCAGATTCATCTGATACATGGTTTGACTTTGTAGTCTGAAATTAGCAGGGATAAAGTCCCCTAATGTACTTGTGTTACGTAGGAACTCTGGAGGGAATTCATAAAATCCGATGAGAACAATCGCATTTGCTCTGATGCAAGCTGCCTCCAGAACAAACCCTCTTTGTTCTGCTGCCTGCAGACACGGCCCTGGGTACAGGCAGGGAGCTGCAGAAACACTGCCAGGGGGGTAAACTCCATCTAGACGTGATTTCAGCAGTATGGTGTCAGCAGCCAGACCTGGAGCACTTGAGGGTCCATATAGAATATTAGCAAGCCCCCAGGTGCAGTTGGTGCTGCTGTTAGAAGGTGGAGGGACCTGCCCTTGTGGGCTTAGGCCAGCACTGCTAAAATCCTTTTGCTAATATTGTCTGAGGATTAAGAGATGCTGTGCCAGCGCTGCAAAGTAATGAGGTGGTTGGGAATTTCCTGGGCTGCAGCAGCTGGGAGTGGGGGAGCAGGGACAGAGAAGACCTTTTTCATTAATTACTTCGAGGTGTGTAAGAGCAAAATGTCAGGAGCAAAAATGCCTCACTTGAGCCACATCCTCGAAGGTTAAAAAGGGGGCAACCCATGTGCACATACCTCTAAATGGCATGTTATCTTGCAAAATTCAAGAGCAGGTTTGTTTTCTTTCTATGCTGTTCTGCGCAGATCCCTCAGAGCAATTCCTTGTGTGTGAAAAGGCAGTTGTGTAACTGCCAACAGTCTGGGATGGGAATGGGGTTCCCACAGTCCCTGTAAATGGCCATGCTATCCCCCTGTGCCTGAGCTTCTTGGGGGACATGAGTGGGATGAGCAGAGTTTGGGGCTGGGGAGTGTGTTTGTGGTCACTTGCCTGTTGGCCCATGGCAAACGACTGAGTGATGGAATAATGGGAGAGCAGCAGTTGGGCTGGGGAATAGACCTGAGGGCTTTTTTTGTTCCTGTGCATGCTCTGAGCATGGCTTCCGACAGCTCTGGTCCTCCTTGGGCAGTGAGCTTCCCTGTGTGCTGGTTGTGCCAGCAGGAGAGGAGCACTGGGAAGGGGCAGCTGGGCTGGCTCCCTGATGTGTCCTGGGGGTCCCTGCACCATGTGAGAGGCACCTTCACAGAGCAGCCCTGCTGCTGGGATGGGGGACAGGAGCTGGGACAGCCTGGCAGGGATCCCGCATTCTGTAGTTTCTGCAGCCTCTGCTCCATGGAGGACGATGCTGAGCGCACGTCCCTGTTCCTCAAGGCTCCCCTGTGTCTGGTCTCCTCCCTGTCTGCTTCCTGATGCTTGGAGAAGACCCACCTTTTCCTGCCAGCCCTGCCCTAGCAGGACCATTGCCCAGAGTGCCTGACCCTGCACCGGTGGCTTTGCAGAGGCTGGGTGAGAGCACATGGTCCAGGCTGGGTCCAGGCCCCCCAGACACCTGCTTCTGCTTTCCCATGGCCTCCCCTGCAGGACCAGGCTTGTGGGGAGTTTGCCTTACATAAATAGGTCACTTCTAGCCCAAAACTGGGGTGGCTGATGGGAATTGCCACGCATCAGCTGGCTAGAGATGAAACATGTTTCTACAGCTGGCACTGGTTTCTCCAGTGAATTGAGCTCTGCTTTGCTGGCAGGGCACTGAGGACTGAGGTGGGGACTGAGTGGTGCTCTGTGGACCTGCCAGGATGTTTTGGTAGGTGGCCTCTCTGACACTAGGGCTGGGCAGGGCAGAAGCAAGAAGAGGCAGGGGACAGCCCCTGGCCTTTCTGAAGGAGAGGGCACCTTTTTCCTTGCACTGTCCCATCCTGTGCTGCTGCCTCTTGAGTACTTGCTGGACTTCTTCCCCTGAGCTGGGTCTGTGCCAGTGAGGAGGGACACACAAATGCCTTTTATGGAGTGAGAACAAAGTATTTCCTTGTGGCCAAGAAATGACATCTCACAGGGCAGCAGCCCGAAGTTGCTGTGCTCCCTGCCCAGGGGAGAATGGTTCACTCTGGGGCCCTGGGCCTGCAAAGGGCTCAGACCAAAGCCACTGGGGACATGGTGGCTCTCAGTACACAGGAGCAGAGGGATTCTGTGCCATGATGCCTCTGTGGCACCCACTACTGGAGACAGTGGGTGTTGTGTGTGGCCCAGCAGCTGTGCCTTCCCTGTTTCTAATGGTGGTGTAGTTTGTGTAAGTTTGTGTAACTGGACATTAACAAAACTAGTGCTGCTGTAGTGGGGCTGGGGGCCACTACCTGTCCATCCTGTGCATGGATCCATCCTCAACAGAGAGTCAGGGTCCTGCACTGTCCTGTGGCAAACTCCAACGGTGCCCAAGCCTTGCAGGCATCTAGGGCAGGGCAGAGGGGGCAGAGAATGAATAGCTTGTGTGCCTGGCTGGGAGCAAAGCCACCTTCCTTCAATTGTATGGAAATGAGGGTTGGCTAAGGGGCGTCCCCCTGCCCTTTGTTGCCTGGCCTTTGTTCACAGCCTGTAACTCAGACACCTGAATTAGAGCAGAACAAACCCTGGAGACAACCCCCACCAGGCTGAGCACTCTGTTCCATCAGTGGGGATCCCTGTCCCAGCCAGCATCCCTCACCTGCTCGCCAGGGCCCGCTGCACCCACCACCAGCCAAGGTTCCCCTTCATGGAAAGGATGCAAGCAGGGCCATGGTCCCTGTCCCTCCTGCCCCTCAAACCATATGGGCAGCAAAGGGGTGACATTGGCAGCATCCTCACATGGTAGAGATTGGTGCCTGCCATGCTGGGCTGCCAGCTCCAGATGAGGTAATGGGCTCTGTCTTCTCTTGGGTTTGCACCAAAGCAGTGTCCCCACCAGCTGAGCTGTGACAGGCTGCATTGGCCCCGTGGAGTCTTTTCAATTTCTCTTTGAAAGGGAAGCAGAGGAGGTCCTGCAGCCCGCAGAGCCAGGATCCACTGCTGCGCCCCACGCAACCCCTTGCTTTGCAGCTCTTCCCACATGCAGCGAGGACAGAACATGAGTAGGGTGATGTTGAGCAAGTTAGCATTGGTTTGTTTGGAGACGTGAAGCCAGGAGTCTCCTTCACCCGGCAGCCTTGCAGCTAAAAAGACAGCGTGGGGAGCCCAGGGAGTGGTGCTCTCGCTGCCAAGCACCTTACCCCTGCCCGCCACTTCCCTCACCCTTCGCATGCCTTCTGCCTGGCTACCGGGTTGGTGGCAGAGAAAGTGGCATTGTCCTCACCCGCTCGTTCCCGCAGCACGGCATTGGAGCCTGCGGAGCTGCCCCGGCGGGGAGAGCTGGGAAGGGGCCGTGCCGGCCCACAGAGTGCGCGGGCTGCCAAGGGGCTCATCAGGTCTGGACGCGAGTGGAGTTTAACAAAGAACAGGGAGCTGCTGTGTGAAGCCAAAGAACTTGTTTTCCTGAAGAGAACCTACAGGGCAGGCTGGGCTGCGTGCTGCTCGCCTTGAAAGCTGCAGCGCCTCAATCCTTCCCGCAGCATCCCCCGCCCCCCCTCCACCATCCCTCAACTCTCCCGACCTTCTGTCTTCTTCGTTTCTAGGAAGTGCAGCTGTTGGCAGGCACTGGCTGCTCCTTCCTCCGGCCGCAGGAGGGGTCTGGGCCCCAGCCAGCCCCGGCTTTGTGCAGGACGGGTTGCGCAAGGAGCCTGCGGGCAGCTCAGCCCCGCAGGCAGGCGGAGCAGAGCGGTCCCAGAGCCACCCGCTGCCCCAGCAGCTTCGGCTTCTCCATGTGTTGTGCCCCATTGGGAAACGGCTGCCAAAAGAGCAGCCCCTCGCTGATGTTTTTGGACTCAGCAGGGATCATTGTGTTCCTTGCAAGAGGCAGCAGTAGGGTTTGCTCCTGCCGGGTGGAGCACCTTTCCCAGCTGCTGGCAGGCAGCACTGGTTTGGGGGCTTCTCCCGTAAGGGAGCAGATGTAGTTGGAGAGGTGACATATTCTGGAAGTGATGCTCATATATGCAGTTAGACGGTCCGTTCTACAGCCTTTTAATGAAGTTTTCCAGGAGGTAGAGCCGTCAGGACACTGGGAAATAGGGACATGTCCAAGAGATATCCCAATGCCTGGCCATCCTGCTCATGGACACCTCAAGTCACTGCAGGACAACTGTATCCGGAGCTGTGGGCCTGGGATCCTCACAGTACCTCACATCTCTATGACTTTTCACCCAGAGAGGGCTGGTGGAAGTGCAATAATATTTGTATACCTAAAAGTAGAGCGATTGATCCCACTGCTGTTTTGCAATGTGTTGACGAGAGGACAGTGCAGAATTATATAAGTGTATGTGGAGCTGGCAAGTTTGTGTTCCAATCATGAGGTCTGTTGTGCAACACTTCCCCTCTGCAGCCCTGGAGGAAAATAGGAGTGTGGGGGCTGCCATGCCCGGGCTGAGCCCCTCATGGCTTACAGTGATCCCAGTCCCCAAGGCTCTGAGGGCAAGAGATGCAAGTGATATTTCCCAAGGTCTCAAGTTCAGCTTTAAAAGTCACCTGCAAGTGACGAAGCAGGATTCTTGCTCGGTGCCCCTCCCTGTCCAGTATAAATCACCCGGCACTTGCAATTCAAAGCTGATTCCTCAGCGGCAGGAATTTGTCCTGGGCTCTGCATTCTACCCAGATGCAGAAAGAAGGGTTTGCAGGAGCCTTTGGAGAGGAAATCCTTCCCAGCCGCTTCTGGGCCAGAGCTGGGATGCTGTGCTGAGCAGAGGCAGAGGCTGGGGTGCTGCTGCTGCTGTGCACGTGGGAGGTGGGTGGTGGGTGCCTGCATCCCCCTCAGCTGCCTTTGCCTGCCAGCACAGCCTGTGCTGCCGACTTCGCGGAAACAAAGCGCCGTTATTCCAGCACAAACAGCTGGGCTTGTGCCAGGGAGTGGCCGGGGCTCACCTGGAGTGAGGACACAGCAGCGTAAACCGGGCGAGCAGGGAATCTAGTCCCTGTGGGATACGGGTCGTACCAAGAATAATGACTCCACAAGTGGGAAGATTTTCTCTCCTGCAGTGGCCATCCCTGGCTGGCCAGCCCTTGCCCACCGTCATGCTGTGCCCTGGAGGGCATCTGCAACAGACTGTGACCAGGCAAGAAGTCCAGACCTGAAAGGCTCCCGAAGGATTCAGCCCTGGTTACATCTCACAGTTCCAGATCAAAGCACCCCGTTGTCTTTCCATCCTGAGTGTGCCCAGCTTCAGCTCACCACAGTGATTCTCAGTACCCACTGCACTGGGGAAGCCTAGGCAACCGCTCACTCCCACTCCATCCTCCATCCCTGTGTAACCAGGATCAGCCAGAATTACCTCACTGCCAGTGCTGGAAAAAGCTGGGGCCTGGGTGGGCTATGCTGGGAGCAAGCAGGGGGTTGTGGCCACTGCAAGCCTGGTTTTTATTGTATTGCCACCAGCAGGATTGGTTTGTGGAGGCATTCTGGATGACTTAAACTCCCCTGTAACTGTGAGCAGGGATCTGTGGACTGTTTCTGCATCCCTACATCCTGGCATGATGGCAGGAGTGGGCAGGATGGGTGAGGGGTGTCTTTGTGGTGGGTTTGGCTGTAGGCGTATGTACCAGTCCCACTGGGGTGCTGTAACCAGGGCCCCACTCACCCTGCTCTGGGGCTCTCTGGTCTGGCTTTGTCAGGTGGAAAATTTGTCTTGTTTCTAGGGCTGGGTGAAGAAAGCCCTGGCTGGGGAAGAGGGAGGGGGGATGATGCCCTACAGAGCTGCCACCCACTTCCCTGGGACAGTGAGAAGGGCTCAGACCCCCAAAAGGAACAGCAGGGACCAAGGCAAGCTGCTGATGTCTGGGTGGGTGGAGGGAGGGGACTTGCGGGGGCCTTAGGCTACTTAGGGTAGTGTCTCAAAAGGTTGTTCTCCTGGAATGGGGCAAAGAGATGAATGGGACTTGGGGCTTCTGTGTCTTCTTGTAGAGCGTCAGGCCTGATGGGCCGTGTGCCATGTCCCCACGGCCGCGTGCCAGGTCATTGTGTCCGCTGCGGGCCAGAGCCAGCCGTGGTCGTGCCCTGATCCCATGGTGGAGGAGTGGCGGGGGACGGCACTGGCCCAGGGGAGCTCGCTGGGGGAAGCTGCTCGTGGCAGCCAGGGTGGGGCTGGTGGGCACACAGGGACTTTGGGGACTTAATGGTGCCAGGTGCTCTAACACCGGAGTCCCAGAGGAGGGGCTGCTCGGGGGCACCTGCCGGGACAGGCGAATTTAGTGGGGAAGCGAGGTGCCTGCGGCCAGCCGGGCCACAGCGGGGGTCAGAGCGGCCAGACGCGGGTGGGCGATGGATGGGAGCAGTGACCCTGGGAACCGGCAGTGAGCCAGGCAACGGTATGATGGAGGAGGGACACAAATGGAATGGTGCCGGTGCTTAATGGATCCTGACAACGGCCCATCGGGGTACGGTGCCGGGGGCAGTGCCCAGGTGCCGAGTGCCAATGCCAGGTGCCGGGGGTCAGTCCCGTGGGTCAGTCCCGTGGGTCACTGCCGGGGATCTGTCTCGGGGGTCAGTGACGGGGGTCAATGCCAGGGGTCAGTCTCGTGGGTCAGTGCCGAATGCCGGTGCCGGTGGTCGGTCCCATGGGTCAGTGCTGGGGATCTGTCTAGAGGGTCAGTGCCGGGGGTCAGTGCCGGGTGCCGGTGCCAGGGGAGTCAGTCCCTTGGGTCAGTACCAGGGGTCATTCCCCGTGGGTCAGTGCCGGGTGCGGGTGCCGGGGTTTCAGTCCCGTGGGTCAGTCCCGGGGGTCAGTCCCGGGGGTCATCCCCGTGGGTCAGTGCCGGGTGCTGGTGCCGGGGGATCAGTACCAGGGGATCACTACCGGGGGTCATTCCCGTGGGTCATTCCCGTGGGTCAGTGCCGGGTGCCGGTGCCGAGGGGTCAGTCTCGTGGGTCAGTACCGAGGGTCAGTGCCGGGTGCCGGTGCCGGGGGTCAGTGCTGTGGGTCAGTATCGGGGGTCAGTACCGGGGGTCAGTCCCGTGGGTCAGTACCAGGGGTCATTCCCGTGGGTCAGTGCCGGGTGCCGGTGCCGGGGGATCAGTCCTGTGGGTCAGTACCAGGGGTCAGTCC